>OZ024826.1:61138909-61493182 GCA_964016985.1 Anodontia alba | reverse complement strand
GGGCTGAATCTTGTTATATAGCATCCAGGACTCAAGATCTACTAAATTTATTCAAATGATGAACCCTAGGTTGACCTGTGAACTTTTTACGGCAAAGTCAAATTTGCGTCCCTATACATTTATATGGGGAAAATGTTGAAAAGTCATTTTCCTCAAAATGTGTTAAAGATTAATGGCTGTAACTTACAATGTATGATTATAGCAGTAAAACATTTTAGTTATAATCAAAATTTTGTCCCCTGAGGGTTATCTGCCCTAGCCAATGGGCTATATACGTGTATAAAATTGTCTTCTTCTCTGAAACTGCTTGAGGAATTTTCACCAGATTTCACATGGGGCCTTCTGTCAAATGGGTATTGCCAATTTGTTCACATGGTTCCGCGCAATTGAACAAGATGGCCGCCATGCCCATATATGGTAGAAACACTTTAAAATCTTCTTCTCCAGAACCAAGAAAGCTTGGGGCTGAATTTTGGTATATAGCATCAAGGACTCAAGGTCTACCAAGGTTTGTTCAAATGATGACCGTAAGCTTTTAACCTTTTAACTGCAAGTTCAAATTTTCGTCTCCATTCATTTGTATGGGGGAAAATGTTGAAAAGTCGTTTTCTCAGAATGTATTAAATACATATGGCTGAAACTTACAATGCGTGATTAAAGTAGTAAAACATTTTAGTTATAACCAAAATTTTGTTCCTTGAGGGTTATCTGCCCTTGCCACTGAGCTATATATATATATACTATATATATATATATATATATATATATATATATATATATATAATATATAATTTTGTATTTTTAAGCGTCTTCTTCTCTGAACTGCTTAGGCAATTTTCACGAGATCTTACGTGGTCCTTCTGTCGAAACGGTATTGCCAATTTGTTCAAATGGTTCCGCGCAAGTGAACAAGGACGGCCGCCATGTACATATATGGTAAAACTCTTGAAAATCTTCTTTTCCAGAACCAAGAAAGCTTTGGGGCTGAATTTTGGTATAGTACTTGAGGACTCAAGCTCTACCAAGTTTATTCAAATGATGATCATAGGTTGACCTTGGACCTTTTTACGGCAAGGTCAAATTTGCATCCCCATAGATTTGTAGTTGGGGGAAAAGTTGAAAAAATAAATAAATAAATAAATAAAAAAAAAACATTTTTTTTCAATATGTATTTAAGACTAATGGCTGAAACTTATAATGTATGATTAAAGTAGTGAAACGTTTTAGTTAGGATCAAATTTTGCTCCCCCCCCCCCCCCCCCCCCCCGGGGGTTATCTGCCCTTGCTCTCTGCTGTATACAGATATAAAACCATGAAATCTTTAAACGTCTTCTCTGAAACACACTTGACCAGTTTTTACCAGATTTCACATGGGGTCTTCTGTCGAAGGGATGTTGACACTTTGTTCAAATGGTTCTGCATCATTGAACAAGATGGCTGTCATGCCCAAATATGGTAAAAACACTTAAAAATCTTCTTCCCCAATACTAAGAAAGCTTTGAGGCTGAATCTTGGTATACAGCATCGGGACTCAAGGTCTACCAAGTTTGTTAAAATGATGAGACTAGGCTGACCTTTAACCTTTTTATGGTATGGTCAAATCAGTGTCCTAGTTGCTGTGGAAATACTGGAAGACTGTTGCATGGCATTTGCAAATATGCATTGTGAGCGAATTGTGGCCCATGGCCTCTTGTTATTGATTCGCACACTCGCACCCCCGTTACCTCCCCCTCCCCCCCCCCCCGCCCCCCCCCCCCCCACACACAACTCCCCCCACCCCCATCTCCACACCCCCTACCGAGGCGGTGATTGTGGCGTTGTGCCAAAAGACAGCTTGAGAATTGTTCGCGAACACAACTGAACGGAAGTTTCCAATGGTTTCTAAGTAACCGCGAACGTTTCGGTTCACTGAACGCAGAGGTTCAGAAGTATTACTCGCGATTGTTTTGCCCTGGACCCCTGCTCGCCATTAGATTACAAGGGTCTTGGATAAACTATCCACAGTCTCTTTGCAATACTGAAAGCAGCACACGTGTTATAGAGCCCCTCATCAATTACTCGATGAATGTTTATTTTCTTATCAAAGTACTTTCAATTTTGGAATAATCCAGGCTCAAGGTGAAACAGTTTTTAAGGGTATAAATAATGCCATTCGGTACTTTCCGGTTCACCGACTCCGTTTGATTGAGTAAGTTATGCATTGACAGCGGTTTCTTGCATTACTCAAACGGTAAATATTTTGTCCATAAAGTCTAAAACTAAATCGACGGTCGGAGGTTCGATCCCTGTAAAAATATTTTTTTTTTTTTTACACCCCGTAATGATATTTTATGTGTGTGTGTGTGTTGTGTGTGTGTGTGTGTGTGTGTGTGTGTGTGGTGTGTGTGGGTGTTTCCTTTCCTTTTTTTTTCCTCTAAATCACCGCGATGTGTATATCCATTAATTTTGTAAGCGGACAAACGTCCTGATTAGGCTGAATGACGATAAAATGTTGAGATAACGACGTTATATCTTGTTTATTGCCAAAAATAAAAGATAGAAGAGAGAAAATACATGTCTACCCTAAACATTCTGACACCTTCCATACTTGCCCTAAAATTTAACAAGGTCACTCAAATACCTGTTTATTTATCTAAAATTGCCACATGAGAGACATGCAGTAACGATTCTAATTACTCCATGTTCACACTGTTTGCTCAGACCGGGTAAATACAGTGTCCCAATTAGCCGGGGCTTTTATAATGGTGTATGACAAGCAGATGCAATAACACCCATTTAGCCCTTTTTTGTAATTGGGTATGAAAAAAAAAAAAAAAAACATACTGTTTAAGCCATAATGTATAAAGTAAAATACAAGTCAAAAGTAAAATAAAAAAAAAAAAAAAAAAAAAAAGACAGAAAAAAAAGTGCGCGGTGCCAATACAACAATTTAATCATACCCTTACACCACGCCGAACGCTGGTACAGAGGATTGTGTATATATTTATATTGCTATTCTCGTGGCGCTGTCGCCAAACGCAACACGGATAAGTCCGAAAATGTCCGAGATGCTAATTTTAGTCATGCTTACCTAAAAACGGATTTTGGATGAACTCGTCTAACCTTTGACACGACAGTAAACATTCATCGAGTTATACCTGTAGACAGTGCTCGGAGGATAATTTGACAGTGACGTCACGGCAGCTACCACTCTGTCTGGGTAAAGCAGGTTTTACACGAATCATCAGGAAAACATTACTAATATATTTATGTATATACAATCATATAGCTATAAATGTGATTTTGGTTAGTATGATGCAATAGCGCAGTTGGTAGAGAGGAGCTCTCTAGACGAATGATTATATGATTGTTTGGTAAGACCCTAGCAGTACCTCATTTTTTTTTTTTTTTTTTTCAATTACTTTTATTTCACTTTTGATCCTTGTAAGTTACATATTATATTGTTTTAATTAGCTATCATTAGACATTATTATGGCGTTGTAGACATTTTTACACAAACGACATATGCTTCCAGCGTTCTTGTCCCCTATGCATTTGCACGGATTGTCAGCACGTGGTAATCATTCAAACTACAAGTTTAACTAGACTTACCGGTTTTCTTCTTGTCTTTATTTAACTTTAAAAGATATGCACAATAGAAAATTAAAATGTCGCTACACTGAAAGTTTGTTTCATAGCTGATAATTGCAAAATACATATTTTATTTCTTAAACATATTTTTCTTTTATATTTATTCTTAAAAAAATATAAAATAAAAATGATAACGTTAATACTGAGATTCGAACCCACACTATTCAAATTAGTAATCTAGGAAAACTACCACTGAGATATTGCTGATTTACGATCACCGTTTCTTATAATATTTATTGAAGGTAGCTATTCGGGTGGTGTTTACCTATTTATTAAAGTGGACTTGGTCTAACAATATTAACACTCAGTGACGTCACTGTCAACTTATCCTCCGAGGATAGTACGTTATATTGCAAAACAAAACAGAAAACATTTACATCAAATATCCGCAAACCTTATTTTTTACCGTGTGTTCTAAAATGTCAACAAATTCATTCACTATCTGTAAGTGTGTCTAAAATGGTTGGTTGAGTGGCAAGCAAAAAAGACCCTGCGCAAACGCTGCGTTCAGTGGCGTCTGATCTGGGTCTATACTGTTTACTCAGACTTGTTATCCAATTATTTGGGTGAGGTACGGAAATATGCGGGCACCTTAATTTCCTTATCATACTTGTTCTTTAATTTTAACAAGTCCATTCTATTACCTGTTGATTTTCCTTAAACTGCTGGACCCAGTTGTTCAGAACTAACGATTTCGTTAAAACTTTGATCATTAAATATGGTATATACGCTAATACTTTTTGCTGAAAAAATGTGAGTACATGTGAATCAGATTTGGTACTTACTAGAACAGTTGATATTTTGACCACTAACGAGCTCGTTAAGCTAACGATGCTTTGAACAAGTGGGCCCAGGTCTCTAATCCTGGTCTATTCTGTTTTCTCACACCATTTTGTCTCAACATTTAGGGTAAATACGGTACTAATTTTCAGAATGATATAGACCCAGACCAGCCCATACACCTCGCAGTTTTGTTAGGTGTAATTGGTTGGTATACTACGTAGACATTGGACTTCACGATGGAACAACATATATCCTAATCAGACTGCGCAGACTGTGCGTCCTGATATGGGTCTGTGCTTGTCTAATTTGCGAAATATTTCAAATCTATTGTTCCGACCTCACTGGGATCACCGACACAGGGACTCCATTGGTAGAACATCCGCTTTGTGACCAAGAGTTTGTGAGTTCGATCCTTGGCCCGAGTCATACCAAATACGCCTGCTCCTTTCGCTTGACGTTCAGCATTGAGAAATTTGAGCTAGAAATGGTCAGCCCGGTGACAGTATAATGTAACTTTGTGGAATATCATGGCATGTGTCTGGGGCGTGATATTTCAGTAAGGCAGCACATGAGCTTCCTATTACATCCAGATACCCGTCACGATATGACAAAGATTGTTGAAAGTGACGTTAATCCGAATAAATAGGCTCGAGTGGGCCAGAAATCGCTCACCTGCATTAGGCTGATCATGATATGTTGCATTGAGCCATGGTGGTCATCATGGCTGTCAGATCAGATTGCCTTTGACACATCTGGATATGGTGTTGTATAAGAATTTCAAGGCATCTTGGATACAAGAACTAAACAATTTTAGCAATTCCGAATCTCCACGTCGTCAGGACTGTATCCCACTAAGTTTCGGCTCAATTCGACTTACCGTGGCTTATTTGTGGTTTAAAATACTTTTAAGATGGCTGCCTCCTTGGATATTGAAACTGAACAATTTTAGCATTTCTGATACTCTATGAATTCCCGATGCCTCCCATTAAGTTTCGGCTCAATCCGACTTACAGCTTGGGAGATGTGGTTTAAAGAATTTCAAGATGGTCGCCATCGGCTATTTTGAATATCGGTACAGAACTATTTTAGCAGTTATGACTCTCCATAACACCCGATGCCTACCATCAAGTTTCAGCTCAATCCCACTTACGGTTTGGCAGATGCCGTTTGAAGAATTTCAATATGTCTGTTATGGCACCCATCTTCGATATCGGAACGGAACGATTCTGGCAATTCTGAATCTCCATGTTTTCTAAATGCCTCCCATCAACTTTCAGCTCAATCCGACATATGGTTCTGGAGCAGATGTGGTTTGAAGAATTTCAAAGTGGCCATCTTGGATATCGAAACGGAATGACTTTAGCAATTCTAAATGTCCATGTTGACCCGATGCCATCCACCAAGTATCAGCTCTATCCGACACGTTCGGGGGCAGATAACAACTGAAGGTTTTCAAGATGGCCGCCGTAGTGGCCATCTTGGTCATCGTAACAAAATTATATTAACAATTATGAAGCTCCATGTCGCCCCCCACCAAGTTTGGCTATATCCGATTTACAATTCAGGAGCAAATATAAAGGTTTTCACGATGGCTGCCATCTTGGACGTTGAAACAGAACGATTTTAGAAATTCTGAATCTCTATGTCGCTCTGATGCCTCCCATCAGGTTTAGGATCAGTCCAATACAGTTTGAGACAGATGTCGTTTGAAGAATTTTAAGATGACCGATTTGGCAGCCATCTTGGATATCGGAACGGAACGATTTTAGCAGCTCTGAATCTCCAGGTCTCCCAAATGCCTCCCTACAAGTTTCGGCTTAATCCGACTTACCGTTCGGGAGCAGATGTGATGATTTTCAAGATGGCGGCCATCTTTGATATCGAAACGGAACGATTTTGCGATTCTGAATCTCTATGTCGCTCTGATGCCTCCCATAAAGTTTCGGCTCAATCAAACTTACGATTTGGAAGGAGATGTCGTTTGAAGAAATTCTAGATGGCCGCCGTAGCGGCCGTCTTGGATACTGGAACGGAATCGATTTTAGCAGTTCAGAATCTCCATGTCTCTCCAATGCCTCCCACCAAGTATCGGCTAAATTCGACACCGAGATGTCGTGTGAAGATGTTGGCTATCTTGGACATCGGAAAAGAACGGTTTTAGCAATTCTTAATTTCCATGTAGCCCCAATGCCTCCCACCAAGTTTCAGCTCAGTTCGACTTTCGATTCTGGAGATGTCGAATATGTGAAAAGTTAACGACGGACGGACGACAGAATGACGACGGAAAACAGGAATGGCATAAGCTGGCCTGATGAGCTTACAAACAATATTTACTGGGAACGTTTTCTTGACGTATATTTTAGTATAATCGGATTAAATTTTTTATTCCTGTCCTGTGTTGATAAAATATACACACCAGTTGAGTTTACGTAGAAAGCGTGCTATTCTACCGAATGTACGAGTATTCTGGTTGAATTTGACAATGATTTTTTTTTTGTATACGCCCACTCCTGCTTAATTTGCTTTACTCAAGTTATATATGTCCTCTGCGATTTCCCTCTCAGCATGCCCTATGTCTCGATCACCGTTTACATCGATTAACATTTCACTTCCTGTTTCTAAACAAGGTAGGCAATTTCAGCGACAATTTGGTTGTTTTCTCGCTTGACAGCTCGAAGTTTACTCTATATATGCTCTGTGCTAGGGGAGAGAGTGTATATTTATTCATGGAAGTAGGTAATATTCATACCATTTTGTTATGCCGAATAAAATATGTCATTTCATGTCGTGTCAATATAGTATGTGAAATATAAATAGCCCGTAATAACTGGTGAACGGGTATGAAATCTCGAAACCGATACTGAAATTTCTTAGTTGGATAGGGATACAAGTATGGCCAAGTATGTGATGAATTGTGTTCGTTGTGAGTAAATACTACGAAGTGTTTCCAAGAAAATGGAGTCTAATCGGTCGTGTTATTATAGGGATCAAACATGGTTTTCATGCATTAACATTCGCCAGGTCCCGAGGGAGGTGTTGAAAACCGAGGCCGGAGGCCGAGGTTTTCAACTTCTCCCAAGGGACCTGGCGAATGTTAATGCATTGAAAAACCATGTTCAATCGCTATTATTGCATAAAAACTGAAAACATTTGAAGTATTTCGCGTTATTTCTTGCACTATTTTGTTTCGCCTTTTCACCGATGTCTCGCGAATGCAATTTATACGAGCTATGCCCGTTCTAGGGCTAGGCAGTACACATCTCGTGATGGCAGCAATTCTGTGGCCCCGGTACGAGCATACTGAAAGTTGCATATACGTAGCCGTGCATTAACAGCGCGTGAATTGCCTCGTTAATACACGGCTTTTCGCAAGTTAATGCACGGCTGTTATTAACGAGCGGCACGGCACTGCTTTTCATGCAAAAATAGATTTTAAGGTCGGCTTTTTCTCCTCGTTGGTATAAACCTCCTACCCAAACTTTCTCCGGTTTGCTTAATACTGGCCACAGTTATATATGATGCGCAACGCACGAGAAATGCCCATGTAATTTGCGGACAACGCAGGTCCTGACCAGCCTGCGCATAAGTGCAGGCTGATCTGGGCCTTCGTTGTCCGCTTACCGAATCAGTGGATACTGTAGTATATGGCGACGAACAGAAAATGTCCAGATTAGACTGCACAGATGCGCACGCTGATCTAGACCTACGATATCCGCAAAATGCATAAAGGCCCTTTTAGTGCGTTGAACATATAGAGATATCTGATTGTTCTGCTTAAGAGGAACCGATACACCTGGGCCCAGTTGTTCAAAGCGTCGTTAGCTTAACCAGCTCGTTAAGGGTCATTTCGTTAACTGTTTTAGCAGATTCAATATACAATTTTCTGAAATTTTTTGCTGTAAAATATGTGAGTAGCTTTTGCACTCACATTTTTTCAGCAAAACATTTCAGCATATTTGCGTATCACTCGATGCAAATTTTAACGAATCGTTAACTAACGATGTCGTTAGCTTTGAACAACTGGGCCTTGGTAGATTTTCAGCTATTTTTATCAGTATAGGATGTATATTCACGCCAAATCTTTATTTTAGGGCACAGCTCGTGTAAATAATTCCAGTGACATAGGAACTAACGTGAGCAAAAACTTAAGTATATTATTCTTTCTCCTGGTCTCACAGTTAAGGATACAACATACAAAAGCTGCATATTGGAGATCGCTTTGAGTGCATCATTCTGTATATTCACAATATAGCGTCCTTTGAAACGTGCGTTATTTCAGACGCTGCTACCGTCTCGCTGACGTCAAACCTTTGTTAAAGTAATGCTCTCTTATTTGCTATTTTATTGCCATACATTCAAAAGCTCATTTACTGATTATTTCATCTCTACACTAGTGAAGATATGAGCTTTCTGACGGTATAAAACATGAACATTTTCTTAGTGTTGTCACATTGTATTTTTCTCATTTTATTGCAGCGTTTGTTTATAAAGGTCATTAAAGGAAGAACAAAGATGGGATAATTTGATAATTCATTGTGCAAGTTCAACACAATACCTTGTAGATGTTAACATGGACACTTATTAATGTACTGGATGGCAGTGAAAGTGGACAGGATGTACAGTGTTTGATGGCGAGCGATAATAAAGAAGACACAAAAACACAAGAAAACGGCGTTATTGTCAGCAACAGAAACGTACAATTGGGTGCTTTCAGTCACGTCCGCGTTGACGTTATAAATACTGGAACGGAAAGCGCTACGGCATTCTTGTCAGTTTACTGTAAGAATACGTTTCGACTTACAGCAATTCATTATGTTGCTAGAACGTGAAACCTCGTACTACACCTCACCAGGCGGTAATTTCAAGATTTTATCTACGGTTTGGAAAAAGGAGCTCAAATGTAAGGTGAAAGGGCTTGGACCTGCAGTCTTACATGTTTACAGAAATCAAACATTTACTTTAAAGAGCACGGGAGAAATAAGAAAAGGAGTACTATGCACATCGGGACCTCCAGTGCTAGACCAGCAAGAGCAGCTTACGGCAGAGTGGGTAGCACCCGATATAGGAGAAATTGCGGGGGACGGCAGCCTGTGTATGGTGAAAAGCAGGAGTAGAAGCAGAAGCAAGAAAAGGAGCAAGATCAGAAGAAGGAGCAAGAGCAGAAGCAGGAGCAAGAGCCAGCAAGATCCTAGACCATGTCTGTCTGTAGTAAAAAGGAGTAGCCAGAACGAGACAGGCCGTCTCGGTTTACTCCTCAGTCAGAAAACGGAGCAACTTCTCTCCGGCAATGCTCCTGTGTC
Organism: Anodontia alba; assembly: GCA_964016985.1. Taxonomy (NCBI): domain Eukaryota; kingdom Metazoa; phylum Mollusca; class Bivalvia; order Lucinida; family Lucinidae; genus Anodontia; species Anodontia alba. The sequence goes on along the minus strand of OZ024826.1, from coordinate 61,483,469 downwards.
TGATGAAAACCATAGCCAAGAGTGTGTTGACCAGTATGATCCTCTTAGTAAAGCCAATAATTTTCGTCTGACACAAAATGCTCCCGAGGAGCACGATTGCTTGACAGAAAATGCTCCTTTTTCTCAAAGAGAAGAAGAAACAAATAACTTCAATTCACCGCAGACAGACATGGACTTAGGTAGCCATAGACCCTTTCCAATTCTCTGGTGGAAGCAGTGGCCACTGTCGATAGGTTCCACAAAAAATTCAGAGAGAAAAAGCCTGCTTGTCATTTTGCTAAGCTACAGCGTCATCGTGACCCCTTCACCTTCGGCGTCCTCGTGAACGGGTGCAAAACAATACAAAACGGCCCTCTTTAGGGCCCCAAAATATTCCAGAAAGAAGTCCATATGATTGTGCTTTTGTAACAAACTTCGTATATGCATCTTACATTTTGCTGTCAATAAATGGATGTTTTCAAACAAACCTAGCCAAAATGGAATTCTAATTTGGACTTGAAATAGCTTAGGCAGGTTCGGAATCTGCTTATGCCAAAATAGAATTCCGTTTTGGCCTATGCAGAATCCGGATCTGCCTAAATTCCATTTTGGACTACGACAGATATATATATATATATATATATATATATATATATATATATATATAGAGAGAGAGAGAGAGAGAGAGAGAGAATTTGAATTTTAGAGTATAAGATCGAATTTTATGCCACCAAATGTAGGATTTTCACGGGTGGCGATTGCCATGAGTTAAAAAAAATGTTTCGGTGTTAATGAGTGAAATAAAATTCGATCATACACTGAAAAACATCATTCTTTCTGTTCCTTTTAACCTTTTATTCACAATTATTATACTTCTGCCTACTCTTCGAAACCTACGTCTGGAAATTAACATATTTTCCTAGCCATTTCGCGTCAATTTGATCTTGCTCAGCGTGTTCACTGAAAAGCATAAAAGAAATTCATATGTTCTTATTTTAACGGAAAATAAGCCTTTCATACATATGGAACAGTATTTAAGTAAAACGTCAGTTATGGAGTGCACAGCCTCAATTTACATTGTTGAAACTTTATTTTGCATTATGAACCTTTCTCTGTCGAAGTCATGTAACAGTAGTAGCTCCAGATATCATGATTATTCACAAAACTCTGCTTCTTCCACGAAACATTTGCTATTGTGCACATTAGAATAGCATCGGCCAGATATAATAACCATTATAATCACCTCCCCGAGGCTTTGCCCAAGTAAGCATTCCACATAAATCTATAGCGGGCCTTTTTCGGCCCGTCAGGGTAGCTGACGGGCCGATAACGGCCCGCTGTAGATTTGTAAAAAATGCTAGCTGGGGTGTATCCACATGCGCAGAAAGTACAAATTTCTAATCTTGATATCACACTAATCTGGAGCATGATATGACGAGGGCGCTTTGCTTTGGATGCTATTCAAATGAAATGTCATCCTTTGTGATCACTTGAGAAATTTCGTTTGCCAGAAGAACCCCCTAAGGTTATTTAACCAGTACATTGACCTTTTTTTTTTATAAGATCTAAGACATTTTATTTGTTGAAGACACGTTAACTGTCATCCCATGGGGAGATGCCGAAGTAGTAATTAAGCGCTTGATACCGATGCTTGAAAAGGATTTTCTTCACAACACAACATTTACTGCGCTTCGAAATCTTTCAGAATGTCGTTTTTTGCTTGGCGCCTTACATGGAAGAAGTAAATTTGCAAACTTTTGTCATGATTAAATGTACAACCATTTGTCGTAACTACCTATGCACGAAAACATTTATTCTATCCGTTGGTTTAAAAAAAAAATGAAATATTTTCACTTTTTCCGAGAGTGAAAATGAATGCAAATTATACAGAAATCTGTAGGGTAGGTAACTTGGAGGCAGATTTTCAAAAAGTTTCGCTTATTCATTTTTTTTTTTTTTTTTTTTTTTTCTGAAATTTTCACAATATTGTTGTGAAACATTAATAATTTAAATTCAACAAAGAAAAGTTAGAAAATATTTTCTTAGACAAAAAATCCAAAAAAAAATACTGTAGAAATTGCATAGGTCTGACCAATTTTTGGGCGTAGATTTAATTTTAGGGTAAATATTTCAGAAAAAACACACACACAAAAAAAAAAAAAAAAACACTGAAAACACAGAAACGGAAAAAGGCAAATGGTTTCTGATAAGATATGGTCAATTAGAACAAAACATTATCATTTAAAATGAAACTCCAAGCAACAAACGTCTTTCCAAGTGATGTCGAAAGGAGAGTAGGGTGTCTAAAGCAAAACTGTAGGAACCCATTATGGGAGTAAAGCGCCAACCCCACGTCTACCCCATCCACTCGTACCTGTAAAGGGGTGGTACACCTTTGGTCTCCCCTTTTTTTACTGGTGTTTCTCATTTATTATACCCCCGGCATAGGGTTTATAGTTTTCGTCGGTTCCGTTCGTCCTTCCGTCCTTCCATCTTTCCGTCCGTCTGTCCTTCCGTCCGTCTGTCTGTGATTCTGTCCGTTAAAACTTGCTATAACCAAGTTTTACTTCGAAGTTTTTGATTACTTATATCTCTGCAGCCACTGATAAAAAACTTTTCATATTTGGTATGGGGGCACCTGGAAGGGTTCTCTTCCATATAAATCTATGAAGCCCAGGAACATGCCCTAGGGCGGGGCTAGAGGTCAAAATCTAGAATGCCTCAATAAAGTTATATATTGCAGTTCGTTTATACAAACAACTTCTTAACAAAGAAGGATGGGCATCAGACATGTTTATCACATCAACATTCAGTGTAAGAAGGTAAAGGTCATTGTGACCTATATTTCATAGTCCAGTGGTTTTATGTTACATCTTGAAGATAATTTGATGTATGACTATCATAGCTGGGATTATGTGACCTATATTTCATAGCCCTGTGATTTTGTCTTATTTCGTCCACTTTTTGATGCCTAAGTGTCACATTTTCATATAATGACAGTGTTAATCAAACTTTGACCTAAATTAAATATAAATTAGCAAGATCTATATTTCATGGTCTAATGATTTTGCTTAATATCTTCTACATTATCCAATGGATTAACAACATAGTTTTATAATGGATCAATGTGACTATCAGACTGATTTTTCAAATATATATAGGTCAGTGACCTTTATTTTATGGTCCAGCGATTTTGTTTCATGTCTTGAAGACTATTTACTCCAGAAAAGTTGTACTTGGGATGATATGTTAGTGTCACTCAGAGACTGACCTTGTAAACTATATGTGGGTCAGTGACCTATATTTCATGGTCCATTGATTTTGCCTTATATCATTGTCATTGACTTTAAAATAATGTGGCGATCCGGCTTCCGATAAACTCAATTTTACCATGTGTACAAATCAGCTGTTTGTCAATTTTGTGTTGTTCGTAATTAATGCTCAAATGTTTCTCAAGTTTTCAACCTGACACTAAAGGCATGTTTGAACGAGGTGGTTACCTGTATTTTGAGGTCAGTTTAATCCAAATTTATAAGTGTAGTAGATTGTTTTATCATAAAAACGAGCAGATCGAAGTGTGGTTGTAGTCACGGTCTTCCATATTTGTCAGCTGTGAGAGAAGTGCATTGTGGGACTGTGTGTGTAAGCGCTCATGCGAAACTGTCAAAACAACGACGAGTGTCACAAGCTGTCAGGCTACAATTTACCCTTCATACCCAGTAATCGGTACATGGAAAAAATTTCTTATCATAGCGGTCATTTAGTATATTCATTTCTCGTCATATTGGGAGTAATCATTATCTATCTTTCATTAAAGAATGTCAAATTTTCGCTGCTCAAAGTGGCATACCCAACTTGTTTACGGCAAATCCAAGATGGCGGATTTCGCTATTTTCTTTCCTGAGTCATCCTCCCGGCGGTGTTTTCCACGGGATCACGTGACTCCCTGGAGAATACATCCAGGGCCCGGTCATTTTATTTTTGGGATCTGGGATGCCTGAACGTAAACTTACGGATTTTGGGAGACGGGAACCTGGGAGGTATATAAGCAGCCTTCCCTGGAATCCCGTCAACTTCAGATTTAGCTTTGGTTAGGAACAGACGTGTTTTTTTTTGGCTGCGAATTATGATTTGTTTCTGAAACAAATTCTTAATTATTTCTCTTTTAAGCAGCAACTTTAGAAAAAAAATATTTAATTTCTTTGGAGAGGGGTCTGTTTTAATTGACTAGGAGTTGAAACTTTGAAATTAAGTTGTTTTTTTTTTAATTTTTAATTAATAAATTTGTGATGGTAGACTCCACATCTGTGGCTCAATAAGATTTTTCTGAAACTTGTCTTGGGTGGTTTTTTTTGGGGTTTTTTTTTTTTAGCATCAATTCTGCTACATTTTCATTATCTGTCATTGCATAAAATAACATTATTGTTCAATTTTTAGCCCTGACTAGTTTGTGATCACTGCCGTTGCGAGTAAATCGGTCGTGTCATTTTACTTTCATCTTCAGCCGTCCATTCACAGTAAATAATGTCAGGTAGTCACTAAGTCTAGTCAAAAGAAAGAAAAACTACAAAGATCTCATTTTGTTTGTAATACATTTTATTTACATCGTTAACAGATAAAGTTATTTTAGTGGTATAGCGTCTTCTTTCTTGTGTTCAATCCCTGCTATAAGGTTCTAAATCCCTACTATTGAATAGAATAGAATATAGTAGAATGAATACAGAATAGAACAGAATATATGAAGTACTGAACAGAACAGAACCCAACCATCTTTATTTACATGCAATCATTTCATCTGGAGTTCACCTAAAATCCCTTCTCCAAGAGGCCTAAATTCTCAGAGTTTAGCGCATCTATCAAGCGGCTGGGACTTTTGCTGTAGACCAGCTTGAGCTCTCATCCGCTAGTAAATCTTGCGGTGTGTGGAAGGCCTGCGGACCCGTGAACCCTCTTTCACGCAACACATATTTATGGTGGCAGCGGTGGGATCTGTTAAGTACACCAACGGATCCTGTGATACGAACCCTGTAAAATGGATGACATACAAACCAGTTATGATGATCACTCTGATAATCGGGCTGATCATGAAGATTCAGGCTCTCAGACAGAAGTGTTCTTCAATAATAAGGGGTCCACTAGGCAGGCTGAAGGCCTTGAACAGACACAGCATGACACATCAGTGACGTCAAGTTACAGCCCCAGCGTAACTTGCGAAAATGAGCAAACAGTAGCTGCTGCTTCTCTAATGCAGTTACATGGGTCATCACAGAATCAAGCTAGGGGGTCCTCTGTCCTCAACTTGGTTAGTAGTGTACATCAAGGGCCTATGGTTAGCTCACATGGCAACTTTATTCAGTCAATGCAGGCATCGGGGTTACACCCTTTCAATAGAGGTGCAAACGTTCTAGATTCAACCATATTTTCGGAAGCAAATATGAGGAATACTATAACAGGGTTGAGTAACGCTCTCGTTAGCATGCAACAGCAACAAGTAGGCTTGCAACAACAGCAGGTAAACATGGAAGTTAAACAAGATTCTATTTCCGGAACACTTACCAATGTCTTGTCCATCTTACAAGAGCTAACTAAAAAGTCCCAAAACTCTAGTCAGAATAATTCTGTAAGTAGTATAGGAAATGGTGGTTGTGGCCCATCCTCACAATATCATGCGACAAACTTGCAGTCCACGCTGAATGGTGCAGGGAGTGATCAGGTAACTGACAGAGCACAAGATAGAACCAGTGCAACTATGTACATGCCTATGCAGGCACTTACGCAAAATACTACTGGTGATAATTACTGTCCAACCTCGTGCGCACAACAGTATGACGGGTGGGTTGAAAATGAAAGATTGACAGGTAGGACAAATTCAGACAGGGATTATTATTATAGAACTAATCCAATGCAAACCCAATCTTTTGAAAGTGACAATTCATCAGGTCACGTGCAATTTAGAATGCCCGAAAATACACACGTGCCTTACAGAGCCAGACAGTCACAAAGTGACAGGTTTCAATCCCTTTCAGGGGTCAATGATGTAAAGTTACCCCCTTTTAATGGAAAGGAAGACTGGAAAGTCTGGGTGAGTAGATTTGAGGCTATCGCAGAAAGAAGGTCTTGGCCGAAGGAAACAAAATTAGATAACCTTTTACCGAAGTTACAGGGTAAAGCAGGTGAGTTTGTGTTTACACAGCTACCCCGACACACTCTTTCAGACTATGATGCTCTTATTAAAGAACTTAATAGCAGATTTCGAGTGGTAGAAACTAAAAAGACATTTGCTGCTAAATTCAGCCAAAGAACACAGAAGCCAGGGGAAACAGCCGAAGAATTTGCAGCAGAGCTGAAACGACTGTATGCAAAGGCGTACAGTTTCCGCGATGAAAACACGAGGCAAGAAGATCTTGTTCGGCGATTTTTAGATGGGCTTCGAGACAGTGATGCACGTTTTGAAGTTGAATATAATAAAGAACCTGAAAACATTGATGAAGCCGTATATCACGCAGTCAATTTTGCGCAAACAAAGCACAGGGGTTCTACAGAAGGTTTTTCTGATAGAAAATTCAAAAGGTATGCTAGAAGGTCAAGACTAGGGGAAGAAAGCTCGGGTGAGGAGTCTCAAGATGATAATGAGGACCCCGACAGGGTATGTAGGTTACCTTCTAAGAAAGAGTCAGATCAGAAGAAGAAGGCTGGAAAGGAAGATTCAGGTACTGTAAAACCAACGGTAGAGGTAGAGTCACTGAGAATCCTGACAGAAGCTAAGGATTTGTTAAAAACTCTCATGACTCAGATGCAAGTTGTGGCTAAAGGCGCAACAGGAACACAACAGCAAGAATCAAGGCCATTTAGAGGCAGAAGTATTGTGTGCTATGGCTGTCAAGAAGTAGGCCATGTTATCAGAGACTGCCCAAAGAAAAATAATAAAATTGGGCATAATAAATCACAGGGTGGTGCCAGATCAAATGAGGGCATAGGTCAGGCCTCAAATAATGGCAGCACCAACCGACAACCTTTAAACTAGAACAGGCTATCTCTGGTGGCCACAGAGAAGCCTGCTATGGACAGAAAGGCCAACAATCAATTGAAACAGGTAAAGAATTTCTAAAATCCATTAAGACTTTAAGAAAGCTGCCTGATGGCATTTATGTAAGGGGTATGGTTCAGGGGTATCCCATTCTTTTCACTGCAGACACGGGTGCCTCAAAGACTATAATATCAAAACGTATGTATGAAGCAATGGACGTAGCAGATAGACCAGCACTTACTAAGTCCTCTAGGTTATTGGGTCCAAGTGGGGCAGTTATAATGGAACTAGGTAAGGCCAAGTTTTCACTTACACTGGGACAGATAGACACAGAAGTCGAGGCAGTGGTTGCAGAGATTGATGACGATGGCTTACTAGGAATAGATGTACTTCAAAATGGAGATGGGGGACCTGCTGATCTGCTGCTCAGTAAAGGAGTTTTGGTGGTGCAAGACAAAGAAGTACCAATAATTCAGGTAGGTCTGAAAAACAGATTGCGCAGAGTTACTGCTGCAGACCATTTTGTCATTCCACCACAATCAGAATCGGTGATAGACGTTTATGTAGAAAGAGATGAAAGTGACGATTTCTCATCTGAAAACACTTGTCTGATACCGGCAACTGAGCAATTCCAAGCCTCTTACCCGCTGAAAATGGCAGCAACACTGGTCGATGTAAACAAAGGATGCACCTGTAAGGTGAGACTATTAAATCCCTTTCCAACTGCGGTGTCTATCAATCAAGATACCACAGTAGGTAAAGCAGAACCAATAGACGGGACTCCACATGTTATATTTCGACAAGAAGATGAAAAGGAAGAAAGCAATTTCCATAAAGTAAGGAGAATAGAGGTGGAAGGTAGGAAAGAAGTATTAAAGCAAGAAACAGGAGTACATATACCTAGGAAAATTAACGAAGGCCAGTTTAAGAGTATGCCTGAACATCTCGAAGATCTGTTTCATAGGTCGACTAAAGGTCTTGCAGATGCTGAGAAGGAGAGTGTAGCTGATCTACTATTACGGTATCAAGACACATTTTCATGTAATGAATGGGATCTAGGAGTAACACACCTAACGGAACATGCCATCAAAACTGAAGGTAAGGGTCCGGTGAGATTGCCACCCAGGCGTGTTCCACTGGCTCACGCTGACAAAGAAAAACAGGCCATTGAAGACATGAAGGCCAAAGGAGTCATCAGGGATAGTGTAAGTCCTTGGGCCAGTCCAATTTGTTTGGTTTCTAAAAAGGATGGAGGTGTGCGCCTGTGCGTAGACTACCGAAAGGTCAATGAGTTGGTCAAGCCAGATGGCTTTCCCCTGCCAAGGATTCAGGACTGCCTGGACGCTGTCGCAGGTTCAAAATGGTTTAGCACTTTTGACCTGACAAGTGGCTACTATCAGGTTCCATTAAAAGAGGACGATATACCAAAAAGCGCATTTGTATGCAAATATGGACACTATGAGATGACACGTATGCCCTTTGGACTGAACAGTGCGGCCAGTACATTTCAGCGGACTATGGAACTGGCATTACAGGGGCTCCAGTGGGTTACATGTTTAATCTATATTGACGACATAGTCGTGTATGGCAGAAACTTTGATGAACATATTGCCAGAGTTGAGGAGGTTCTAAGTAGAATGAAAGCGGCAGGTCTAAAACTTAAGCCTGATAAAAGCAACATGTTTCAGACGTCCGTAGTTTTCTTAGGACATGTTGTGTCTAAAGAGGGAGTAACGCCCAATCCCGCAAACATAGCTAAGGTAGTAGACTGGCCCCGGCCAAAAACTGCAAAGCAAATTCGCCAATTTGTAGCTCTAGGCTCGTACTACCGACGCTTTGTTAAGGACTATGCTTCAATAGTTAGACCAATGGTAGAGCTCACTAAGAAAGGAAAGCGGTTCATATGGGATGAGGCGTGTGACAGGTCATTCGAGATGGTTAAGAAGTCTCTAATCAGTGCAGATATCATGGGTTATCCCTTAAATGAAGCTGGTGAGTTTGTACTAGATGTGGATGCATCCGATATAGGTATCGGTGCAGTTCTTCACCAAGTGCAGAGTGACAGAGAAAGGGTCATAGCGTATGCTAGTAGGGCTCTGAATCGAGCCGAGCGTAACTACTGCATAACAGAGAAAGAGCTTCTGACGGTAAGATTTTTCATAGAACACTTTCGTCAATATTTACTTGGAAGGAAATTTCTTGTTCGAACAGACCACCAGGCACTTATTTGGCTTTTCAAGCTCAAAGAACCACGTGGAAAGGTTGCTCGGTGGATTGAAATCTTGAGTCATTATGACTTCTCAATAGCATATCGACCCGGACATAAACAGGCACACTATGATGCATTATCTAGGTGTGAAAATCCGAGAGAATGTGATTGCCCTGACGTAGATACCAGTGAACCATTGAAATGCGGTCCTTGTAGAAAGTGCATGAAAAGAGCACAGGACATGTTGCATGAGAGTCTGGTGAAAGAATCAATTCTGTTTAAACCTCAGGGTGATTCCGACAAAACATCGTCAGAATTGGTAAGTCAAGAAGTTGCTAGGGGCGTTGTCAAGGATGAGGAAAGCCCTGGTATGTCGACAGAAACAGGTTAAAACAGTACAGTAGAGTCTGGTGCAAGCATACCTTATACTACTATCGTCAATTTATCAGCATTCGAAATAAGCAAATGCCAATTTGATGATGCTGACATAGGACCTATATTAGGGGCTAAACTATCTGGTGTGAAACCCTCTAACCAAGAGATGGTGACCAAGAGTCCCGCCTGTAGACACTATTGGGTCGTTTGGGACTCGTTAGAGGTAAGAGAGGGAATACTGTATAAACGATTTCTCAAGCGAGACGGCACAGGTGACCATATACAGCTTCTTGTTCCTTCAACCCTGAAAGAACAGATTTTGCATCAAGCGCATGATTCGCGCTTGTCAGGACACTTAGGATGCAAGAAAACAAGGCACAAAATCTTACAAAAGTTTTATTGGTATGCTCTAAAAGAGGATGTAAACCTACATGTCCTCAAATGCGACATATGTCAAGCAGACAAAAAGCCATTGAAGACCCCTCGAGCTTCACTAGGTTCACTGGCAGCCGGTGCACCAGGAGACTGTTTGGCAACTGACTACCTAGGACCATTTCCAGTGACGCCAAGAATCAACAGGTATATCTTGCTACTCACTGACCATTTTTCAAAGTATGTTGAAATCATACCCGTGCCTGACATGACTGCAGAAGTTTGTGCATCCAGAATCTTGAACGAGTATATTGCTCGCTGGGGATGTCCCTTATCCATTCATAGCGATCAAGGTAGAACATACGAGAGCAAGATCTTTAAGGAACTATGCCGAATGCTAGAAATCAGGAAAACAAGAACCAGTGTGAGAAACCCGAAAGGGAATGGTCAGTCTGAAAGGTTTAATAGGACACTTTTAAGAATGATCAGGGCATATCTTTGTGACGAACAAGGTGAATGGGACCTGCACTTGGGGTGCTTGGCAGGGGCCTACAGGGCAACACCACATGAAGCCACCAAGATGACGCCAAACCTCTTGACCATGGGTAGGGAGGTAAGACTTCCAGCTGAGTTACTTTTCGGGAGTACATGTTCAAACCAAGGAGAGGAGATCACATCATATGGTGAGTATGTGGACATCCTTAGGTCTCGCATGCAGCATGCCCATGAGGTAGCAAGGAAATATTTGGCCTCGTCAGCGAAGAGAAGCAAGAATCTTTATGATGTCAAGATTGCAGTCAACAAATATAAGAAGGGTGACCTAGTATGGTACCTATTGGAAACAAGAAAGTTAGGGGAAGCACCAAAACTGAAACCTGCTTACCATGGTCCTTTCCTTGTAAGACGGAAGGTAAGTGAAGTAGACTTTCTGGTCCAGTTAGAGAGAGATGGGAAAGAACAGGTCATACACCACGACAAGCTTAAGCCTTATGAAGGTAATCATCCTCCAAGGTGGGTACAGAGAGCAAAGAAACGGCTTCTTGCCAACAGTAACTCACAACAGTAATTTAAAGTGAACGCTGATGGTATGTGCAGGTAACCATACCAGAGGCAAATAAGCTAGCATTTGAAATAAATATAAATGAGTAATAAATGAGGTCTAAATTTATTTTTTTTTATTTTTTTGGGGAAGGAATATCAAAGAGTTAGAAAATTATAATAAGAAATCAGGAAGTGCCTAAAGGGTTTGCTGAGGTGGACGACACAAGACAAACTGAGGTAAGGACCTTGTGAAACTTGATGATGGCGGACAAAGAGAAGGGACAGGGAGTCTAATGCAGATTGGCGTTGCTAAAATGATACCGAAATTGGGGAGATGAGGCAAAAAGAGTACAGAGTTTCTACTAGGGTAGTGCCGAGTGCACAGGGTTCGGTAGATGTACAGTTCGGCAGTTTTGAAGACAGAATCAGAATTGAAGCGGGCAAAGGTCGAATGGAACAATTAGTGCATTAGGCGTGGGGTCCGATACATAAAGTACCGTTCGCAAAATAAGTTGCTAGGGTATTAAGTTGAAGTGCGTTTCACCTGGGTTTCTTAAAGCAAACCAAACTACATGTAGTTGTTGCGTCTTTTTCACAGGAATGAACGCGGCGAGCATCAAAAACAGGCAGTGATCACCCGTAAACTAGTTAAGGGTCAAAGAAGAGTTGGTAGATAGGGGTTATTTAATTTATATTTCCAGGGAAGATGAATGTAACCATGCTGGCTCAGTTGGTCGGGAAGGAGGCTGTTGCTAGGGCAAAGAAAATAGGGCGGGCCTATATGTGCTTGGCGTGTCACCATCAGAAGGGGGAGCGCTGTATCGGGGAGCTGGGGACAATGGTAGACCACGTACTGAAGTCTCATGTCAGCCGTGACCGGGTGCCTTACTACTGCCGCCTCTGCCTTTTCAAGTGCATGACAAGACAGCAGATGGACCACCATACCACCCATTACAGTAGACATGTAGCCATGGCCAGTGTTAGGGGTGTTACAAACCATGCAGAATGGCAGCAGGTAAGTCCGATTCCTTACTCTATATCGGATTCAGACTTACTGAAGTTTTCTCAGGAAGAGAGCCTGCTATACTACCTGAAGAAGATGGCGAACGTGACAACACCCCTCCAGAAAAGTGTTTCTCAGATGGTTGCTGCCAGTACAGACCTGCTAGCTAGCTCTTTGAGTGCTGAGACATTGCAGCAGGGGTTTATAGAAGCTACACCTGCCAGCATGAGCCCAATCCAGAGCCAGCAGCCTGCCGAGCTATCCATCACAGAACACCAGGGCGCAGCCGAATTAGCCATTCCGGCCAGCACCACATCAGGCGTTACTGAGGACATTGCCGAATGGCTCGGAGGACAGACCTCAAATTCCATCAATGGGGTTGGAGCCAGTCAGAAGAAAGTGTCGCCAACAATGGTCCAGTCTGCTAAGGGTTTTGCCCCTCCACTACAGAAGAGTCTGGTTGCCAACGTTGGAGTACCTCAAGCTGGAAGCAGAAGCGAGCAGTCATTCAACTTGATGGTGGCCACTCCCCCAACACCTCGTTTGCTCACACCACCAAGACATTTGATGCGGTCACCTGTGTTGACGCCCGGAAGCCGAACATTCAAGGCATCGGACAGTAGGAGGAGCACGCCAGTTAACATCCACGAGGGGATGACTAAACAGCAACTACTACTGCAGGGACTGACCCTACCAACGCCATTAGCTGTGACGCCTCAGATACCAGGGAACATGGCCAGTGTCACCCAAGCTGATGTCTCTGTGAATGTGAGGCCATTGGTGGTTGGACAGACACATGTGGCACCAGCTGTCAGCACTGATCCTTGTCCGGTGATCGACATTGACGAAGCAAGTGGTGTGATGATGACTGAGGACCCGGTCTGGGAAACGCCAGAAACCAGCCGAGAGGAAGCGGAGGCAGTGGAAGATCTGTGGCCACATCTGATGCAAAGACAAAACTGATCGGCTATCGGATGTGGTCTCCCATTCTGGGACAGAGGGGTTGAAGAAAAAGTCTGAGGAGGAGGGCACGGCAGGGAGCAGAGGGAGAGACCAAGACAAGCCAAGTGGGAAGGAAGTCGTGGAAGAGGAGCAAGAGTCAGGTCAGATGGAGGAGGTGGAAGATCTGTGGCCGCAGCTGATGCACAAGGATGAAACAGACCAGCTGTCGGATGTAGCCTCCCAATCTGGGATAGGGGGGTTAAAGAGAAAGTCAGAGGAGGAGAGTACCGCAGAAAGCACAGCGATGGTTCAAGGCGAAACAAGTGGGGTGGAAGTCGTCGTAGGAGAGCCAAAGTCAAAGAAGAAAAGGAGAGAGGAAGAGGAGCCCACATTCAACATCAGTATGGTTGCCCTTAACGGACTGACTGAGACACTACAGCGCCTCAGCAGCCATATGGGAAACAGCGAGAAAAGTGGAGTAAAGATTGAAAAGGCGTTGACAGAAACTACGTATGCTTTAGGCAAAGTGACAGAGGCCTTAAACAGTATGCGGAAAGTGTTAGAAGAGAATGCCAAGGAGGAGAGAAGGAGAGAGGATAGGTGGATAGAGACAGAAAGACAGAGAGACGAGGAAAGAAGGAAAGACCGAGAAGCAGAAAGGAGGAGACAGGAGCGACATAGAGATGCGGAGAGAAAGGAAAGAGAAGAGATAAGAAAACTGTTATTAGAGATAAAAGGAGAGAAAAAAGAAAATTCAAAAGATCAGATCAAGGATGGAAAAGAGAAAAAGGAGGACCAGAGTAAAGACGGAAAGGAGAATATGAAGGCGGTAAAATCAGCACTGGGGAGGAAGTATACAGAGAATACAATTACAGATCACTCAAGGATGAAATAAACTGGACTGGTTGCATAGTAGAAATAGGGTAACACTTTTAGTACAAACAATTAACTGTAACAGGAAAAAAATCAGGACCAGAGGTAGATGGGGGGGGGGGGGGGGGGGGGGGGATGAGAAGGAAAGGAGGTGCCTTTAACACACTAACTTAATTGAACTAAATATGGAGGAATAAAAACTGGTGAAGTTTATTCTGGGAATAGAATAGAGACTGTTCAATTTATTCTGATAAAGGAACTGAATAAAAACTGTGATAAAACTTATTCTGTGAAAGGAACTGAATAAACTGATAAGAGATATAATGAATAAACTGTGAAATAAAGTACTTAGGAACTTATGAACAAAAATAATTCAACTCAGTTTAGAAAGAGAGAGAGAGAGAGAAAACAGAGAGAGAGAGAGAGAGAGAGAGAGAGAGTATCGATCTGCTCCTTTAACTGCAAATCGCTCATTTTTTTTTACATAATGCTGGAATTTCGTCACAATTTATTTGTTAATTGTGGCCATTTTCCGCATTAACTAGTGATCAGTAAGTTTAGAAACAAACGATTTGCAGTTGTGCTGATTTGTAGACATTATGATGCCTTTTTTTATAATACTGTCACAACGTTAGAAGGTATAGGTAGTACCTAGTCTTTAGGGTGGTTCGTGTAACGTTTGACAGAAGTTTGTTTTGGCTTTAAACAACTGTATCTTTTTCAAACGTTATACTTATCATTCAATACAAGATATCATAATTTTAATATTAAGATTTCATGCTGAAGTTTACCTTTTATTATATCATTCTAATTCATTAAGCTCTATTTCATCAAGGTTAATTTCATCAAGTAAGAATGTCATATTTGTCCGAAAGTCAAACCAATTTTACTTATCTATCACTTTTATTGTGGCTATATGCTATAAGACCTTCATTTTCTCATCAAGTTTGTGTTTTGACTGTGGAGATTTCAATTGTTCAAATTGTTTAATTTTGTAAAATTCACATGATACATTCCTAAATGTTACAGCACATCTAATTATTAATTTATGTAAGTTACCTGGTGCCGTGACCGGAATGTTGCATTTATTTGGATGTCTTAACACTCTATATGCTGAAAATTGTGTTTTGGGAGGCTGGATTGATATTTGGCCTTTTATTCAGGATCGTTAGGTGGAACTTTAACGACCCTGGAGGGGGGTAATGTGGCGATCCGGCTTCCGATAAACTCAATTTTACCATGTGTACAAATCAGCTGTTTGTCAATTTTGTGTTGTTCGTAATTAATGCTCAAATGTTTCTCAAGTTTCAACCTGACACTAAAGGCATGTTTGAACGAGGTGGTTACCTGTATTTTGAGGTCAGTTTAATCCAAATTTATAGGTGTAGTAGATTGTTTTATCATAAAAACGAGCAGATCGAAGTGTGGTTGTAGTCACGGTCTTCCATATTTGTCAGCTGTGAGAGAAGTGCATTGTGGGACTGTGTGTGTAAGCGCTCATGCGAAACTGTCAAAACAACGACGAGTGTCACAAGCTGTCAGGCTACAATTTACCCTTCATACCCAGTAATCGGTACATGGAAAAAATTTCTTATCATAGCGGTCATTTAGTATATTCATTTCTCGTCATATTGGGAGTAATCATTATCTATCTTTCATTAAAGAATGTCAAATTTTCGCTGCTCAAAGTGGCATACCCAACTTGTTTACGGCAAATCCAAGATGGCGGATTTCGCTATTTTCTTTCCTGAGTCATCCTCCCGGCGGTGTTTTCCACGGGATCACGAGACTCCCTGGAGAATACATCCAGGGCCCGGTCATTTTATTTTTGGGATCTGGGATGCCTGAACGTAAACTTACGGGTTTTGGGAGACGGGAACCTGGGAGGTATATAAGCAGCCTTCCCTGGAATCCCGTCAACTTCAGATTTAGCTTTGGTTAGGAACAGACGTGTTTTTTTTTGGCTGCGAATTATGATTTGTTTCTGAAACAAATTCTTAATTATTTCTCTTTTAAGCAGCAACTTTAGAAAAAAATATTTCATTTCTTTGGAGAGGGGTCTGTTTTAATTGACTAGGAGTTGAAACTTTGAAATTAAGTTGTTTTTTTTTTTTTTTAATATTTAATTAATAAATTTGTGATGGTAGACTCCACATCTGTGGCTCAATAAGATTTTTCTGAAACTTGTCTTGGGTGGGGTTTTTTTGGGTTTTTTTTTTTTAGCATCAATTCTGCTACATTTTCATTATCTGTCATTGCATAAGATAACATTATTGTTCAATTTTTAGCCCTGACTAGTTTGTGATCACTGCCGTTGCGAGTAAATCGGTCGTGTCATTTTACTTTCATCTTCAGCCGTCCATTCACAGTAAATAATGTCAGGTAGTCACTAAGTCTAGTCAAAAGAAAGAAAAACTACAAAGATCTCATTTTGTTTGTAATACATTTTATTTACATCGTTAACAGATAAAGTTATTTTAGTGGTATAGCGTCTTCTTTCTTGTGTTCAATCCCTGCTATAAGGTTCTAAATCCCTACTATTGAATAGAATAGAATATAGTAGAATGAATACAGAATAGAACAGAATATATGAAGTACTGAACAGAACAGAACCCAACCATCTTTATTTACATGCAATCATTTCATCTGGAGTTCACCTAAAATCCCCTCTCCAAGAAGCCTAAATTCTCAGAGTTTAGCGCATCTATCAAGCGGCTGGGACTTTTGCTGTAGACCAGCTTGAGCTCTCATCCGCTAGTAAATCTTGCGGTGTGTGGAAGGCCTGCGGACCCGTGAACCCTCTTTCACGCAACAATATTTTATGATTAAGAATTGGCGCCGACCGGGGGTATTCCTGACCCTCTGGGCACTTGCTCTAGTTTTATTTATTTATTTTTGCCAACCTGGTTCCATAAAAGATGTAAGCATGCGATCCCTTCTTGTCCTGAAGTTTTTTTTTTTTTTTTTTTTTTTTTTTTTTTTGGAAATGCTGGTCGTGTTTCCAAGACCCTTAATTTTCAGATGCTGTTTGAATGTAGGCCTAAGCAAACTAAGTATTTGACCCCTTTTCTATATCATTCTCAGACAATATAAATCAAAGTACTGAAAGTAGCAAGTAGCCCACAATTCTTTTTTCTTTACAGTGCTTTTGCAAATTAAGCCAACCTTTGAGACTTGATTTCTTAACAAACAGGCTCCGAAGGATGGCATTTTTTCTGCGACGTCTGATCTTAGTTTACACTTTGCTAATGTCCCCATTACGAAAACACGCCTATTCAAATATACTGAAAATATTACCACCAAAAAATGAAAATTTTCAGATAAAAAATTCTAATATTTTTCTTATTCCTGCTCAAAAACATAGATTGTGGGTACTCGTTAGAACCGCCTCGGCGAGGCAGTTCTAACGAGTACCCACAATCTATGTTTTTGAGCAGGAATAAGAAAAATAATTTATACCCCTGTAAACCCCAGTTTTACTGTATAAAAGTGGGGTTTAAGGGGGTCAAAATTATATAGGCATGTTTTCGTGATGCCAAAGTGCCTAATTTGGACATATTTTTTTTGAATTTAAGTAGTGTCACACTTTGTTTTTGTACATTTGCATAAATTTCTGTTCATAAAGCAAAAAATGGTGGCCCTGATCGGACTAGGTGTTCTACGCCGTTTGCAAATGCCCGCGACAGAACTACAATATAGTGTCTATGAAGCCTACTTTGATGTTGTTGTTGTTGTTGTTGTTGACCTTTCGGCCATTTTAGACATTAGAAACCCCATAAATGCCGGCTCCTGTGCCATTGTTCGCCAATTTCGCAGTGACTCAAAAACGAGTTCGAATTACCTAATAGATGGTAAACGAGCCATCAGTATTCGAACTATTGAGGTTCGACTGTACATGGTACTGTGTCATTTATATTTTTGTTATTTTCATCTTTAACTGATAAATTCATTTTATGCATGAAATTGATGACATGAAAGCATAAACATCCAGGATAAATACAGCCATGTTTTGCTTAAGCCGAAATAAGTAAGTTTGGATGTTTGTTTTTCGTTCATAATGTACACATGTATGTATTCCATAGTCGACATGGGCAGTCATCCCCGGGGTGTGGAAAAATTGAATTGTTACAGCAAGCTTTTGTAATTTCAATAAGTTGTTGATTTCGGAAGAAAAATGAATTCCAACGGGCCATGTCAAGCGAAAAAATATCTTCGAGCATGCGCAAAATGTGCGGATTCACATCATCCTGTACATGCGCAACGTCTCATCCAAGTTTTGCTCTCCATTGATACATTCTATAGTCACTGTGTCAAATAATTCTGTAAGCGGACAGCGGACAGCGGACAGCGAAGGCCCTGATCAAACTGCAGGCTGATATTGGCCTTCGCTGTTGGCATATACCCAAAGACACGTTTTCACATGGCGCGGCCCATTTGATTTTGGCGTGTTTTATTTTCACTAGACATGCATATGATTTTGTGTACACACTTGCATATAGCTCCGGGAAGTCTACTCTTATAGAGGGGGTGGACAGGCGGGTAGGCGGGTAGGCATTCCCCACTTCCTTCCCCCTTATCCCCACTTCCCTCCCGCTTTTCCCCCATTTCCCTCCCCCTTTCCCCCACTTCCCTCCCTCCTTACCCCCACTTCCCTCCCGCAAGCAAACTATTCCTTCCCCTAAATCAGAAATTTGTATATCCCTAACTCGATAATTAAATTCAAACATGCAATATACATTCATGCAGATTTTGACACCAAACTACACCCCTAATTTTTGTCCCAAAATCGGTATTTCCTTAGCATTTGCACTCCCTTTACAGAATAGCTAAAAAATTTGCAGCAATTTGCGTAAGGGTCTGCATACGAGCCATATGGAAAACAGGTATCACAAGGTGGTGGGCCTTGATCCGGTCCTAAACTGGTCAAAAAAAAAAATGTGGTGGGCCTAGGTCCGGGCCTAAACTGATCCACATTGGCACAAAAACAGTCGTATTAATTCCTGAAATCAAAACTAAAGAATACCATGTAATTCTGCATCTTCTTTTAATATTTTTGGTAAGCATGGTCCCACACTTGGGGGCTCATGAGAACAATCATCTTTTTCGTGATTTTCTCGAAAATGGAGAGTTAAATGTCGAACATGTGTGGTGGTTGACAAAACACGGACCACTTACGGACACGGACTCGTGGACTTACCGACCTATTGACAATACATGGACTGCATAACAAAATACGGACAAGTTACTCACGGGTCTCTTGACAAACCACGGACCTACAATTCACGGACTTGACAAACCACGGACCTATTATTCAAGGACTTGACAAAGCACGGATCGTTATTTATCACATGACCGTCACGTTATTCAGTGAAATAACTCATGTCATAAAAATCATATAACCACACGTGTTATAACACCTGCAAGGCTTCCCATTGGTTAGCCTAATTACCCTCATTAATATTCGTATTACACCGCTTATTGATAGCAACCAAGATGGTGTCCGCGTTCGCCGATACAACATTTACTTTTGAAACAGATCCTGCCTCCAGTTTTGAGATGATTTTGAGATGAACGATAAATGTCAGACCGATGGAGGGAGAAGACACAAAACAATCACAATGTGAATAACACGACTACCAGAAATATTCATGGTGGTAAAAATTCGATGTTTTCCCGCAACATATTTGGAGGCACTCGAGATCTCAACATCGATATCGTCAAACCGTCAATGAAAAAAAAAAAAAAAAATCACCTCCTCTAAAAGACATTGGAGGATGACATCTCAGCTAGTCAATAAATGTGTCAAATTAAAATCCAAACTACAGTTAAATGTTTTATAGTTTTGAAATCTGTCGTTTACTTGAGTGTGTCAACCTCGGCATAAAACTATATTGATCAAGGTCAGTGACCTTTAAATACGACGGCTGACTGTGGGGGATTTCCCTACTCATTCTCAGTGACGTATTGACTCGCTGAATGACGTTGTTCAAAGAAATATTTAGTTTTGAATTGATTTATTCAAATGAAATATTTATTAGCTCAAACAAAAATCATCATTATTTCCTTCAGTTTAACAAATGGCATATTTATCTTGTTTCTAGTTATTTTCGGTACTTATGCGAACTATTTTTGTTGCATAGTACTATTGAATTCTTGGTAGCGATTTGTTCCGCTTAGCTATGGAAAGCCGTTATCTTTAAAAATATATTTTGTGCATTTTTTGTCATCGGAAGAGCTAAAGCTCGCAAAATACAGAAATTACCCAAACTCGTTTCATAAATTTCATATTAAATGACCACTCATGTAAGATCCTCTATTTAAATTACGGACGCCACTTATGATATATGAAAAACTAATCGGAATAACGTGACATTACGGATAACGTGACGTTACATTGTCATAGATACCTACACGTACATTGAAGTAATGCAATTGTACAGATTTTTGATACCCATCCTAATGATGTAGGTTTGCACTGGATTTGTTTCTCGAAATTCAACTGCGATGATGATGTTGTCAGCTTGTTGCAGGTATGGTCAGCATCCTCAATGGAATTGATCCCAGTGGCATAACATACACTGTCTCTAAAATGAGAGATCATCTTACCAAAGGACTTAAGAATCAAAATATCACAGTTTTCGCACACAGAAAATTATCAGTTGTGCTTCATTATAGGCTTTATCTGTGATTTTTTAGCTCACCTGAGCACGAAGTGCTCATGTTGAGCTATTGTGGTCAGTCAATGTCCGCCGTCTGTTGTGCGTCGTCCGTCGTGCGGCGTCAACAATTGCTTTAAAAGCCTACTCCTCCTACACCCCTGGGCCAATTTCGATACTTGGTAGGAAGTATCGGGGTGACTTGTAGATCAAAAATAGCTAAAATCGTTCCGATCGGAAATGCAAGATGGCCGCCATGGCCGCCTTCTTGAAAATCTACTTTGCTTCTTCTCCTGAGCCGAAAGGCCAACTGACTCCAAACTTGGTAAGAAGCATCAGGGTGACTTGTAGATCAAAAATAGCTAAAATCGTGCCGATCGAAAATCCAAGATGGCCGCCATGGCCAGTTGATTTGAAAATTGGTAGGAAGCATCGGGACGACTTGTAGATAGAAAAATAGCTAAAATCGTTCCGATCGGAAATCCAAGATGGCGGCCATCTTGAAAATCTATTTTTCCCTTCTTCTTCTGAACTGAAAGGCCATTTGACTCGAAACTTGGTAGGAAGCACCGGTCGACTTGTAGATCAAAAATAGCTCAAATCGTTGCGATAGGAAATCCCAAAATGCGGCCATGGCGGCCATCTTGAAAATCTGTTTTGAACTTTTTCTCCTGAATCGAAAGGGCAATTGACTTAAAGTTCATTGGAAGTATCGAGGTGACTTGTGGATCAACAGTAGCTAAAATCATTCTGATTGGAAATCCAAGATGGCTGCCATCTTGTTTATGTTTATTATATTTCCCTGCCACTGTGCTGTTTACATGTATAAAATCATGATTCTTCAGAAACCACTTAGGCAATTGCCACCAAATTTCACATTGATCCTACTGTTGAAATGTGATTGAGAGTTTGTTCAAATGATCACGCTCCATTGACTGCCATGCCATATATAATATTCTTCTTCAAAATCTTTTCATTAGTTGCGATGACAGGATTGGAAAAATGTTGCATAACATCTGCATATCTGCAGTGGCTATGTCACTCAGGTGAGCGACCCGTGGCCCGTGGGCCTCTTGTTTTTTTGTTTTTTTTTTTTTTGCCTGTAATGATTAATGGGTGCACTTTGGAAGCTGAGAGCGAGGACTAGGATACCGTAAAGCTAGCTTAAGCTCCCCCCCCCACACACACATACACACGCGCCCCCCCCCCCACTCCCCCCCCCCCCCCCCCCCCCTCGCGAGTAAATCATTACTGACCGTCCCGAGGCGGTACTTTCATTGTGGTACTTTTTGTTAAATGTTGTGTAGTGTTTCACTTTCTAATAGTTTTACTTTTAACAATTATGTATGTTTAAGATAATTCAGTTGTTTGGGTAACAGAGTTGCCACCATTTTGGGAAAAAGTTGCCAGCTCTGCTTGCCATCTGTCCATTTTGTGACTGCTTAATTGTATTTTTCTGTCTTTTCCTTTGGTGTTGGGGTTTAGATGTGGATCTGACTGTATCGGTTCCTGAGTTCACTTATTCACTTAAGTGACCGGAATTCCACTGTTTTGTATCTGCCGCATGTCGGATTCTGGCAAATATGTTCACATGTTCAAAATGCCAAAAACGGTTTCATCCAAGGTGACAAAATATCACAGTCAGTACGACAAGTCAAATTATCAAAAAAGAAATCAAATGTTTAGATTACATGCCATAAGAGACAATCAATTAAAATTATGATTTATTATTTAGTTATTTATTAGTTATCAATTAACTGACAATGTTATTGCTGCTGTGGACCATTTTCGGACCAATTTTCCGACCATAGACCAAGGACTTTTCACAGACGATCTGATTGCTAATACGGACCGATGTACGATGCACCAATTACGGACTATTCACGGACCACGGACTACTCACGGACTAATTAGCGGTTAAGTTTACTATATTTTGCAATTAATACAGACTATTCACGGACCACGGACACGGAATTTTTATTGGTCCGCAAGTCCGTGACTGGTCCGTGTTTTGTCACCGGACAACGTGTGATTGATTTGACTGAGTTGGGGGTTTAACGACACGCCAACCCTTGTGTGTCATTTTGTGTCGTCTCCCAGAAAAAGGGAGAAGAGAGATAGAAGATAGTAGAGGAGATGAAAGAGAGGGACAGGGGAGAAAGGAACATGAATGAAAGTGAAGAAACAAAAGAAATAAAAACATTCCCCCTCTGCCTTTACCTGCTGCAAGGACAGCAGGCCTTGCCCAACTGTAAGTCAATATCAGTTGGACGCCCCGGTGACGTAAGATACACGACACCTTTGCCTCACCCAACCACCCAACCGGGCAAGTGTATATTCTGTGTTTTGAACACCTATCAGAAAATTCATGTTGGATCTTGAAGTGTTTTTTTTTTTTTTTTTTTTTTTTTTTTGAACAGCGCAAAAGTCCTTATCCAACAATGAGCAAATAAAATGATTGTCTACGGCAGACGGATAATTATTTCTACAAATGTGGATTGCCACCGAAACAACGGCTTTTTTTGTGAAATTTCGGAATCAAAGGGAAGTAATCAACTGGAGATAAACCGAAATCGGACATAAACGAAGTCAGTGTAAACCATGTAAACCACGGTTGGAGGAACACTCCTCGTCGATGAAGTGAAATAAACGCCGGATTCATTGTAAATATACTTCGATACTTCTATAAGATACACCTGATTCCCAGTTATTGCACTGAAGTACATAAAAATAGAGTAAAATCAGTAAACTACAACAAATTTTGATATAACCCCCGCCCCCAAAATTTGCCTACCCCTGCCCCCTCTTCCCCCGTTCCCCGCCTCCTCTTTCCCCGTCCCCCACCCCTTTACCCCCGTCCCCCGCCCCCCGCCCCCTTTATCCCCGTATCCCCGCACCCCCCGACCCCTGTCCAATCTCTCCTTATAGGGGAAAAATGCTCCAAGCTTAGCTTGGTGAAACAGGAAGTCACAAAAGTGTATATACCGCTCTACAAGAATTAACTTTCACAAAAAAGCTTGGTCTATGCTTTACACACAATGAGTGCTAAGTTTTTTGTGAAAGCTAAAACTTGGTTTTAATAAACGTTGAAAAGTCCATGGAAAATAGCACTGGACGAGTCCATGAACTTTCATAAAGTGCTTCCGGAACAATGACAAATACTCAGATTGTCTACGCCCGTGGGCGTCGACAACAAGTGTATCGATTACCTTAAATACCGTATATGACCTAATTACCGCACATACCCCTATAAGCGCACAGTCAAGCAATTTCTTAGTCTCCATATGAAGAGACTGAATAAAACCGGGTCTCCGTTTCGTTCTTTTGTGGTCTCCGTTTCCGCTGCATATGAAGAGAATAAAACCGAGTCTCCGATGTTCTTTGTTTCCAAAGACAACATTTTAAATTGTCATTATTCAGATTACAGATCGTGTAGTTTTATCTTCTTCTTTATAAAAGCATACAGTTTTGGTACTTATCTGAATTACCTCGACAAGTACCAACAACATATGCTTTTATAAGATAAATAAAGAAAAATGGCGTTGGCATCATTAGATACGCCCCTCATGAAGTTCTCTGCTGATCTTTTACTACAAGTTGTTTTTAGCAAATTTGAAAAAGCTAAGCGCAAAGTGTGGTTATTAGGTCGAATACGGTATGCTCTCCACAACAGATGAAGCAATTTTAGCTAAACTTGGCGCGCCGGAATGTGCCTTGGTTGGTTCTCTGCCAAGTTAATTTATTTGATGTGTAGGCCATACCTGCTGTTTTGAGTGGTTGTCATGCGTATTTTTAAAATACGAACTTATTAAACAGAATCGCCTATAACAGCGATATTAAAGCAATACGAGGCAAAGTTCACAAGTAAAAGTCCTGATGCAGTCTCGGATGCAGTTGTCTACTGTTTTGTGGTTTTCGTGCCAGTCGGTTAATTTGGTTGCCATAGTAACTGAAATGCGCAATATACTATAATAGGTAAATGACTGATCGGTATTTCTCCAAATCTGACGAAGCCGTTTGAATTAAACTTGATACGAATGTTTCTTAGATGTTCCCCTACAAGTCTTAAGCTATTTTCATCCTTGTGTGTGTGTGTGTGTGTGTGTGTGTTTTCATTGCTCACAAGGTCATTCTTTTAAGAACCTTTTTAATGCAATATTTAGATGCAATGTTTGACCCTTTCATTGTAGACCAATACAGATACCTTTGCAAACAGTGTAGATCCAGATGAGACGGCTCGTAACGAGCTGCCTCATCAGGATCTACACGGTTTGCCATTTTGTTATTGATGTTTGACTGAAACCTTTTTGTAACAACGAATGTGTCCAAATTCGAAGATGGAAGAGTCCCGGGGATGAAAGGGTTAACCAAGTCTGAAACTGTTGAAATGGTTTTGTCGATACTAACGAATGCTACTTGGAAGAAAATGTGGTTTTTCTTTAGGCCAAGGGCATATATGTCGTTGTCATGGAAGTGTAGATGTTCGCTTATCAATACCTTAAAGGGCAGGTGAGCGATTCAGACCACTTGGGCCGCTTGCTTGTCTTTTTTTCCCTTCTCTTCTTTTTTCATTATTTCTTCATGCAGGTAACGGGTAATAAGGTACCTGGGTGATTACTTTGCCCAGCCCGGATCTCTGGTCGCCGAGTACTTGTCCAAACGCTAACTCAGACAGTTCCATTTTCAGTTGAAGGGTTTCTCCTTTATTTTAGCTCACGTAACCCAAAGCCTTAAATTCAATCGTCCGCCATCGGTCTATCCGTCCGGTCGTCGTACGTCCATGCCTTTTTACAGCTTCTCCTCTGGAACTCACAAACTTCATACTGTGACTAACTGTCGAGACGAGTTTGAAAATTTGTTCAAATGGCCACAGTTCACTAACCAAGATGCTCTCTCTCTCTCTCTCTCTCTCTCTCTCTCTCTTTCTTTCTCTCTCTCTCTCTCTCTCTCTCTCTCTCTCTCTCTCTCTCTCTCTCTCTCTCTTTTGCTTTGAGACTGGTTTGCTATACAGCATCGGGGATGGGGCAAAGCGAGGGGTCTGGCAGGTTCAAATGATGATTCGACGTCGAGCAAGGTCATTTGGTCTCCTAAATATGTCTATGACGAACATGTCACTACCTAAAATTTGTGGATAAATGGCAATTAATATAGAGTCTAATCAGACGCCGCCGAACTTTTTGCTGAGGTAGGTCTGTAATGTTTGTACAGGTTCCCAGTAAGTATTCTACATAAATCTACAGCGGGCCGTTATCGGCCCGTCAGGGTAGCTGATGGGCCGATAACGGCCCGCTGTAGATTTATGTAAAATGCTAGCTGGGTTTGTCAGTCCGAATACTTTTGGTATGGTTGGTAATAATTATTTACATAATCATTTGTAAATTAACCTTTACAGAGCAGATTCAGCAGACGACAAATTGATATATTTCGTATTTTCTCCAGAAAATAGGATCGGACATTCAATGTCTCCACTGCGGACAATTTGCTTGAAATGTCAGATCCTGTTTTCTGGGGAAAATAGGAAAAAATATTTCAAAATGTCGTCTGCTGAAAACTTTGCCTAGCATACTAACATCAGGACGAGTTATTGAGGTATATAACGTCAACAAACTTATGGAAAAGATAAATACTCTGTGCTGTCCCTTAATCTGCCCAACGCGTCAAATAACTTGAAGATAATTTCTGCTGTCTGTCCTTCGGTTAAACAAACAACGCGTCCTGTTATCTCGACCGGTATTTCAAATTCAAAATGGCGCAACTCTTACATATGAGAAATTTATTACATTTTATTTGTTTTGTTTTAGTTATATTGGACCTTTGCTCTGGTAAGTGCAGTTTAATTAATATATAGTTAATATGGATTATTTTAGACAGAAGAAAACCCCATTTTATTGCATAAAAAAGTCAGCGTAAAGAAACACACCTGATCTCTGAGCTCATGATGATACGAACACGTTTTATAATTAAACTTTATCATTCTATAGGCAGTTTAGTAGACGACAAATTTAAATTGAATTTATTTTCCCTTTTTCCCCAAAAAAATAAAATTTGACCTTTCATGCAAATTCTCGTAAGGAGACGATTTGCATCAAATGCTAAATCCTATCGTCAGGGAAAAATAAGAAAACCTAGAAATGTGTTCAAAGGAGACAGCTGCCCACGCCTGAAAAACTTAAACGCAAATTGCTAACGCCATCTCGGACCCGAACGGAGATGGACGGACGGACAGGGGTAACACTACATGCCCTTTCCGCCATTCTTCAAATGGCGTGGCATAAAAAAATCAAAATGTAGTCTGCCGATTTTTTTTAATGTTCCGAGTATTGTTATCCTTGAACAGATTGCATTGTAGCTAAATGGAAACGCTAACATAATGTAATGATTTGGTCTGAGTACTGTACAGCTTGCATCAATTACGATGGTACTGACTGGAACTGCTCTCGCAGTGTAATGATCTGTTCGAGAATTGTTCTTCTTGCACCAGTTGCGAAGATGCTAAGTGGAAATGCTCACGCAGTGTAATGATCTGTTCCGAGTATTGTTATTCTTACACAGATTGCAGTGTAGCTAACTGGAAACGCTAACATAATGTAATGGTCTGGTCTGAGTGCTGTACATCTTGCACCAATTACGATCATGGTACTAACTGGAACTGCTCTCGCAATGTAATGATCTGTTCGAGAATTGTTCTTCTTGCACCAGTTGCGATGATGCTAAGTGGAAATGCTCTGGCAGTGTAATGATCTGTTCCGAGTATTGTTATTCATGCACAGATTGCATTGTAGCTAACTGGAAACGCTAACATAATGTAATGATCTGGTCTGAGTACTGTACATCTTGCATCAATTACGATGGTACTGACTGGAACTGATCTCGCAGTGTAATGATCTGTTCGAGAATTGTTCTTCTTGCACCAGTTGCGATGATGCTAAGTGGAAATGCTCACGCAGTGTAATGATCTGTTCCGAGTATTGTTATTCATGCACAGATTGCATTGTAGCTAACTGGAAACGCTAACAAAATGTAATGATCTATTCTGAGTATTGTTCTTCTTGCAACAATTGCGATGTTGCTTACAGAAGCGCTCGCAGTGTAATGATCTGTTCGGAGAAGTGTACTTCTTGCACCATTTGCGATGCTGTTGAGTGGGAACGCTAACACAATGTAATGATCTGTTCTGAGTAAGAACCTTCTTGCATCACGATAAGTAAAATAAAAATGTATGCTATATTTTTCTTATACTCCAGGGGATGCTCGAGCAGTGTAATGATTTGTTTCGAGGAACTCGGATTATTTATCTATATTGTGTTGTTGCTTGCTGGAACCGCAGCCGCTTTGTCACAGTAGCTAATGACATGAACTATGAATCAGAGGATAATCTACCATGATATCACGAGAACGAAATATAGATAATTTATTTAATACACAAACTCTTTCTTAACATAAGTGTTTGTTTTTTTAATCAAAACTTATGTTGGGCCATCTGCTTTAATAGTGTGTACAGCCATTTAACTTTGACGTTCCTTTTCGTCGCTGAAAGGGAATATAACTTTAGATCTATATATGACTATTATGATTTTTTTTTAATTTAATTGTTATCGGGACAAATATATAATTTACATTTTATTCAGAGCGGTCCATATAACCCAACGGTTCATATCCTCCCCGACCTCCAATTCCCACCCCCTTTTTGTTGTGTGTAATATTTTTCCTGACATTCTATCTATAGTTTGTATCTTCGCATTATATGCGTCAGATTGAGTCATATTTGATAAAATCAATGCGTTTTGTTTGGTTAAAGATGATAATGACTATTAAAACCGATAAATACCTCAAGAGCCTATCCAAACATATGGACGATTATAGTCATGTCATTCCCATTTGACATTTTGGTATACATGTAAGGTCACTTGTTTGTTTACAATAATTCAAATGTGTTTCGTATATTCACAGTTTATAGTAATGTATACCAAAATGTTATAGTCAAATAACGAAATAGTTATAGTCATGTCATTCCCATTTGACATTTTGGTATACATGTAAGGTCACTTGTTTGTTTACAATAATTCAAATGTGTTTCGCATATTCACAGTCAAGTCATCTGGGGTATTCACAGGCCTTTTGTTGTCCGATGATACATACCATATTTACCCTAAGTATTCGGACAGACAAGCCTGAGCAAACAATAACCCGGATCATATGAAATGTATTTTTTTTTAATTTACTTTTTTATCTTGTGATGAAAAAAAAAAATCCGATAAAGGGGCTGAATATGAAGAGACAGTCTTCTTCATCTCTTGAAGATAAAGCTAAAATGAGACCAAAAGTGAGACCAAAAGAGGTACCACTCACTCATGATTTTATTTCCTCTATTATACGTTATGCAAGAGAGATCAAAGGCGGGTCACAAAGAAGTGATAACGAGATCCCAGAAGGAGGTGTAAAAGAGGATTTCTGAGGGGTAATAAATATTTTGGGGGAACTATTACCTATGGATCAGATAAATAAGCCAGTGCTGAGTTCCCCTGTTGGGCCTCTCCCTGTCTATCATTCAGTGACAGTATATTAGGTTTTATTGTACCCAGTCTCTTATCAGTAATAAGACTAATGACCGAGACACTTCTTATTTTCACAGAGTTTATTTTATTTTTTATTTTTTTGACCGATTACGTAGAAATAATTCACAATTGTTCTAAGGCTTTCCTGTAAAAATCGAGTGAGCGATAGCGAACGAGTTCTATACACGAAAGCCGTAGAACACGCGTGAATTATTTCTCCGTAATCGATCAAAACAAACGAATAAACAGTTTATTACATTTCTTAACCCCGCCCCCATCCCACACACAGTGTGCTTTAGTTGGATGTTGTACGTTTGTCACGCGTGGGAATTTCGTGTGCTAATGAGAGATGCCCAGCCTTAAAATGGTGCCATCGGATTTCAGTTTTTACGAGATAATAAATAAAGATCTCAAATTATAATAATATTTTCAAACGTTTTTCTTTGTATTGAACGCGTTTATAAAGTGTTGAAAGCGAAATATCGCACAATCTTTCTATAAATGAATTAATTACATCACAGAATTACGTCACTAATTAGCGCGTGTGAAGAAATGAAATAGTTCACTGGCGAGCGATTACCGGGTTTTCTTTCACAGACAAAATAGGTAATTTGTTGTTAGAAATCTTTATTTTTTCGCAAATAGCGTATGGTGGGATGTAAAAGCTATTCCGTCCATTGTATAATGTTAACCTGCAACAATATTCAGTTATTGATTATTGATGTGTTGGATATAACGTTATTTATTTATTATTATAGAAATTATAAACAGATTGATTTTCATTGGGTCAGAGCCGCCCTTAAGCCCAGTCCATAGATCGTGATACACCAGCTATTAGATATCAACTTTTAGTGACGTCGCCAGTAGTGACGCCTACGTCAACGCGCGCTTTTATATATCAGTGGGGTCTAGTGTTGCCTGTCATTGCCACAGTCATCAAAAGAAAAGACAAACTATATAATAAAACAATTGTTGACTACTGAGGTATTGGATATGACGTTGATATCCACCATTAAATAGGCTACCAATATTGACCGCGGCTATCGCCTTGGTAAGTAATGGTATCAAATCGTATCCAATACCTCAGTAGTCAATGATGAGGCCCTCCCAGGGGTTTTGGGGAACAGGGAATAAGGCCATTTATTTCGGGGAACAAGGGAACAAAAATAAGTCTAAAACTGAAGGGAACAGGGGAACAAAGGCAATTTTGGGAAACAGGGAACATAGAAAATCAAGATTTTGATTTTGGGGAACAAAGGAACAGGTACCCCCTTGGGAGGGCCACAATAATTGTATAGTAATGACGCGGTTAAATCTTTCAACCTCATAGACCAAAACATACTTGGGCAGACAGTGTAGATTCTGACCAGGTGGCTCGTAACAAGGCTGTGTTTGCTGGTCAGTTAGAGATTTTTTTTGACTGATATTCTAATTTACAACAATGGACATATCCAAATTCAATTATGTAAGAGTATGCAGAAGAAACTTACGGATGACAGGGTTAATTAAAACAATGTAAAAGGAGACTGAGACATCACACATCATGTTTTTATTCTGCCATTACTTATCAAACTAACTAAATAAGGAAATGGCATGGTTCATTTAGTTAGTAACTTGTAAAGCCACGCACATAGATGATCCCGATCTACTTTACACTCCTCTCTTGAGAGGCTTTTTTTTATGTTATTTTTTCTGAAAAGCAGATATCTTATATATCAGATATGTTATATAGAATATAAGATATCTTATATATTATATAAGATATCTTATATCTTATATAAGTTATCTACTGTAAGAT
Organism: Anodontia alba; assembly: GCA_964016985.1. Taxonomy (NCBI): domain Eukaryota; kingdom Metazoa; phylum Mollusca; class Bivalvia; order Lucinida; family Lucinidae; genus Anodontia; species Anodontia alba. The sequence continues at coordinate 61,452,639 of OZ024826.1, read as the reverse complement.
ATAAACATCTCATTTACTATATATTAGACATCATATCTGTTTGAGCATATTAGATATCTAAATTGAGTTATTAGACGGTTATTTTAGGCTACATGATATGAGTTGTTTGAGAGAACTTATCTACTAAAACAGATATTTTTTTTATATTAAATAAAATATCTCATTTACCTTAAATGCCTTAAATAACCTTAAATAAATAAGATATCTTGATTTATATGTAATTCAGATATCATATATGCAGTAATTTAGATATATATTAGCATTTAATATATTAATATAGTATATAAGACATCTGATATGTAATACTATATGATATTTAAAGCAAAATACAAGATATCCTGTATGCGGTACTGAATATCTTATTTAGTATATTAGATATCTAAATTGCTATATCAGATATTTTACTTGTTAAAGCAGAGATCTGTGGCAAGCCGTTTTACTATTTATTTTAATATATCAGATATCTTATTTAATATATAAGATATCTGATATATCAGATACCTTATATAAATAATATATCTTATATGTCAGTTAAGAATATCTTAATTGACATATAAGATATTTTATTTCTATATAAGATATCTGATATGCTATATAAGATATCTTATATAGGATATAAGATGTCTTATTTACTAAAACAGATATTTCATTTATTCAATCATATAGATGTCTCATTTAGTATATCACAGATATCTATATTAAGATATAAGATATCTTGTATAACAAATACGGTAAATAAGATATATGTGGAATGAAATAAGATATGTAATATGGTATATCAGATATCTTATATACGATATAAGATATCTGATATACTAATTCAGATAGCTTATATCCTATATTAGATATCTAATATAATGCATAATGAATAGTAAAACAGCTTGCCAGCAAGCCGTTTAACGTTTAATACTTTAAATCAGATATCTGATTTCATATATCAAGTATCTTATATAATATACAAGATATCTGATATATTGTATCAGATATTTTGTATATATTAGAGACCTTATATGTCATTTAAGATATCTGGTATGCTATATAAGATATATGCTGAATTGACATATAAGATATCAAATCTGCTACATAAGATATCTGATATACTATATCTGATATCTTATATAGGATATAAAATATCATATTTACTAAAGAAGATATCTCATTTATTCAATCAAAAAAGATATCTTATTTGGTATATCAGATATCTTATTTAGTATATCAGATATCTATATTAATGTAGAACATATCGTATTTAACATTACTGATATAGGATGTCGGATATAAGATATCTGAATAAGTATATCAGATATCTATGGCAAGCCGTGTTACTGTTTATTCTATAAATCAGATATCTGATTTCATATATCAGATATCTTATATAAATAAGATGTCTTATATGTGGAATTAAATAAGATATCTGAAATATAATATCAGATATCTTACATGTGGAATTAAATAAGATATCTCAAATATTATATCAGATATCTTATGTAGGATATAATATATCTCATATAGGATATAAGATATCTTATATGTCAATTAAGATATCTTATATGCTATATAAGATATCTGATATGCTATATAAGTTATCTTTATTAACATATAAGATATCTGATATAATATATAAAATATCTGATATGCTATATATGAGCTTAACCATACCTAAAGTAGTGCCACAGAGGCCTTTCTGTTATTTAAACTTCATCAGGCTAAACCCCAAAAGTTTAGTAATGAAACGTATGATGCGCATGTCTTGGCAAGCAGCAAGACATACAGAAAGCAAAAAAAGCCTAAAAAGTGGATTCCGAACCGCTAAGATACATGTCATTTTGACAATTCAGTCTTAGTTTTAGAATTTTTTTTGAATTTGTACTATAACAAAGATTTAGGTATAAAAATAGTTACTTAATTCAGTACTTAAGTACTGACGCTAACACCTCAGTATCAACATCAGCACTGATGAACTGATACGGAGCTGATGATATCCTCGGGGACGAAAGAATCATCCTCCAGCAGAGATATCGACCCAGTGGTTTGCAATATGAGCTTAACTATACCTAATTTAGTACCACAGAGGCCTTTCTGTTATTTAAACTTCATCAGTGTGTTTAAACCCTAAAAGTTTGGAAATGAAACATATGATGCGCATGTCTTGGCAAGCAAGCAAGACATACAGAAAGCAAAATAAGCCTAAAAAGTGGATTCCGAACCGCTAAGATACACGTCATTTTGACAATTCAGTCTTAGTTTTAGAAATTTTTTGAATTTGTACTATAACAAAGAATTAGGTATAAAAACAGTTACTTAATTCAGTACTTAAGTACTGACATTAACACCGCAGTATCAACATCAGCACTGAGGAACTGATACTGAGCTGATGATATCCTCGGGGACGAACGAATCATCCACCAGCAGAGATATCGACCCAGTGGTTTGCAATATGAGCTTAGGCTTATAAGATATAAGAATATCTTATATAGGATATATGAAATCTTATTTACTAAATAAGATATCTCATTTATTCAATAAGATATCTCATTTAGTATATCAGATATCTCTATTAATATATGATATATTATTTAACAAATATGATACCTTATATGGTAAATAAGATATTTTATATGTGGAATTAAATAAGATATCTAATATGATATATCTGATCTTATACGGGATATAAGATATCTTATATAGGATATAAGATATCTGACATACTAATTCAGATATCTTATATAATATATAAGATATCTGATTTATAACATAATAAATAGTAAAACAGCTTGCTAGCAAGATAAGATATCTGATATGCTATATGATATCTTTTATAGGATATAAGATATCTTATTTACTAAAGAAGATATCTCGTTTATTCTCGTTTATTCAATCAAATAAGATATCTCATTTAATGTATCAGATATCTTATTTATCTTATTTTGTATATCAGATATCTATAATAATATATATCTTATTTAACAAATAAGATATCTTATATGGTATATTAGCTATCTTATATGTGGAATTAAATAAGATATCTAATATGATTTATCAGATATCTTATATAGGATATAAGATATCTAATATTGGATATAAGATATCTGAATTAGTATATTAGATATCTTATATCCTATATTATATATCTTATAACCTATATAATATATAGATATCTATTTTGCATAATAAATACTAAAACAGTTTGCTATACTGGGTCAATAGTTCTCAGAGAACAGGTTCATTTGGCTGGCTTTTGACACAGGAGAAAATGCGTCATCTAGTCAAAAACGTTCATTTATAACTTCTCATATAGTAGGTTGGGTAATACATTGTAAATACTTCCAGTACTCCTTTCAGAGTTGTCATCTGCCTGTATGCTAGAGGATGGTAACAATATGACATCTTACATATACTGTAAGCTATAAGATATAATTCGTATATAAGACATATCTTATTTAGCATTTTAGATATATAATATATAAGATGCCTTGTCTGTTTAGATAATTCTTATTTTCCCAAATATGATATGACCCAAATAAAATATATAAGAAAGCTTATTTATATAGGATCTGTTACCTAATATATTAAAATGTTACATATTATATAAGATTAATATCTTATATATCAATGCAGATATCTTAAATCTATAATGAAAGGACTTGCTTTATGTTTTAGAACAAGCAGATATCGATAATTTTTAAACCACAGGACATTGACGTTTTATCACAAACCCTAAAAGCACTCTCCAGAATCCATTTTACTACAATAAGCAAGCTATGATAGTAAAAGTGGATTAGGAACGTTGTGAGTGCTTTGTTAGGGTTTGTGATGAAAAGTCAACGTCCTGCGTTTTAAACAAACCAGAAGTGCAGTTAGAGATATCGATAATGAAATTTCTTAAACGAAGAGTTAATATCCCATTTATTTTTTGTTATGGCACTCTACCATTTTCCACAGAAGTGATTTGTTTTCATTCTGAAATGAGATTGGCAAGCGCAAAAACCTAAAATTATTTTGAAACATTAAGGCGAGTTATTCTTCACCTCAGCATTAACACCCATGTTAACGGGTATTTGGGATTACCGAAATCCAATATTTACCGGAATCCAATATTAAGTACCGAAATCCAACTATATTATCAAGTTTACCATGATTTGTGTGAATTTAGACATATATACTGTTAAATAATATATAAACAGATAATATGGCCAAGTTTGGAAGATTTTTTTTTTAATAATAACGATTTTATAAACGTTTTTACAATTTCGGAATCAACCGAAATCCAATATTAATTACCGAAATCCAAATTTATTACCAAGTTTACCACGATTTGTGTAAATTTAGACATATACACTGTTAAATATTATATAAACAGATAATATGGCCAAGTTCGGAAGATTTCTTTGGAATAATAACGATCGATTTTATTAACGTTTTTATATATATATATATATATATATATATATATATATATTTTTAATAGGTGGAGTTACTTCCCTTCGTAGCTTAGCTCTGTGACGGGTACATAGAAATACGGGGGAACACAGCGAAACATTTTTCATATTTTTCTAATAAAAACGACGGAGAAGCAGATCGCCTTGGTCTTTCACATTGTTATATTTCTTATTTTTCCCAGAAAGGGTGATTTGAAATTGCATGCAAATTGTCTCTAGTTGGAGAAAATTTGCATCTAATGTCAGAACCTATTTTCTGCGAAAAATAAGAAAGATATTTCTAAACGTCGTCTGCTTATAAATAAACCTTAAGGCGCTGCGAATCACAAGTGCAGCAGACGACATTTCAAAATATCCTTTATAATATTTTTCATAGAAAATAAGTCTTTTTGACTTTGATTGGTATTTATGTGACATCTTCTGCCAAACAGACGAATTTACATGGAATGTCAAGACTTATTTACTATGAAAATCTAAACCAAAATGAAAATCGTCTTCTACAAATTTGCTTTGCGCTTTAAGCGTTAAGTGTTAAATTTTATTGCGATTGCTGCACACCATATCTTCCTTAAATATTCGCCTTAAATATACACCTTAACTTCTTACCATACCTGACCTAAAGTTAGAACACAGCCATTGGTTTGTTAAAATACTGCTGAATAAATGACGAACAGATTTGGCTCTGATCAGACGCCGTTTTTTTTTTGCGCATGCACATGTTTAGGTGGCCAGTACTTTACTTTTAATTGTCGACCATAAGAAATCATTGGTCCGAATTATTCAGTTACGAATTTAACACACTTTCGCAGGAATAGACAGAAAATGATTTTTTTTTTTTTTTTTTTTTGCTGCAGAACTTTATTCTAATTTTCTCATAATCTAGAATTACAATAGTTAGTCTAAATATTTGGACAAGATAAGCAAACCGTAGAGACCCAGATCAAAGTCCGATTTTCATTTTGATTTAGATTTTCATAGTAGAGACAATTTGCATGCAATATCAAATCATCCTTTCTGGGAAAAATAAGAAATATAACAAATTGTCGGCTGTCGAATTAGCCATGGGTAAGCTTATACAACTCTATTTAGTTGGTGTGGGAGAGTTTTTAGTTTGTATGCAATTCAGTGCAAAAAAGAAAGAAAAAAAAAAAAAGAAAGAAAAAAATCAGACTCTGATCAGACGCTGTGTTCTGTGTCATCTGTTGAATTAGCCCAGAAGTGGTAAAGGTTAAGTTTGGACAAATCCAAATCCATTTATTAAATGAAGTATTTGTGGGAGAGTTTTTACAATCGTTAGGCTACCGATTTACATGCAGTTATATGCAAAACAAAACCAATACTATGCTTTATATCTTGACATTTCATGCTTGATATCGTCTCCAGTGGAGACAATTTGCAGGACAAATCGAAGCTTTTTTTATTGGGAAACTCGGACCCATCAATACCGATGGGTCCGAGTTGGAAAATATGAAAAATGTTTCGCTGTGTTCCCTTCGTATTTCTATGTACGCGTCACAGAGCTAATTAAGCTGCGAAGGAAAGTAACTCTACCTATGAAAAATATATATATAAAAAGTTAATAAAATCGTTATTATTTCAAAAAGTCTTCCAAACTTGGCCATATTATCTGTTTATTTATTATTTAACAGTGCATATGTCTAAATTTACACAAATCATGGTAAACGATAATATATTTGGATTTCGGTAATAAATATTTGGTTTTCGGTAGATGCCGAAATTGTAAAAAACGTTAATAAAATCGTCATTATTCCAAAAAATTCTTCCAAACTTGGCCATATTATCTGTTTATATATTATTTAACAGTATATATGTCTAAATTGAAACAAATCATGGTAAACTTGATAATATAGTTGGATTTCGGTACTTAATATTGGATTCCGGTAGATTCCGGTAAATATTGGATTTCGGTATTCCCAAATACCGCATATTAACAGCATTATAAGTCGGAAATGAGTGATTATCACTTAATATTTAGTAGGTGGCATTGCAATTGCCTAGATGAAGCAGTCATTCTTGTTGCATTTGATTTCTCGATGAAAAACGAAAACATAAAAAAAAAAAAAGTCGTGTGATATAAGCCTGAGGCCAGAGTGACGTCAACATCAGCTAGTAAACCTATTTATTATGGCAGTGTCTAGAGTGCCGGTACCAGCACCCTAGACTCAGGCACAGATACTTGGGGTCAGTAGGGCAGTGCAGGCCCAAAAAAATATCTTGTAAATATTTTTTCTCTAGTTATTTATGTATTTTAGTGCAACAGAAACACTGCTGATATAATATAATCATATTCTGCGTCCTCTGAAAAGGTTCTAAAAAACATCATATTTCTCGCAAATGGTAATATATGGTGTTTCTGTTGTACTAAAATACAAAAATAACTAGAGAAAAAATATTTACAAGATATTTTTGGGGGCCTGCACTGCCCTACTGACCCCAAGTATCTGTGGACTCTGAGACTAGAGTGCCAGTACCGGCTTTCTAGCCAATAGGTCTAGAGAGTCTAGCCAAGTCAAATAAGGCTGGCTAGAGTGCCGGTAATATATTAATTCTTTGTTATTTTCATCATCTGCCACCTAGAATCAAGATAAATGATTTAAAGTATGTTGGGCTTTTTTTTTTATTATTTCAGAAAGGGTATGCTAAATGCTACAGCAACTTGTTCATCAGCTGTAATCAAAACTAACGTGGGCATGGCAATATTATTTGTAAAAAAGCTCATACTTGTGTAGTGTTAAAAATGACATTTTAAAGAATGAGGGATTTTCATTATATATATAGATAGAACAAGCTTAAACTTTAATGCGCAGAAGTCTTGGTATTGTTTTTTTTTTTGTTGTTTTTTTTTTTCAGCAGGCGACATTTTTAAATATTTTTTCACAATTTTCCCCAGCAAACAGGATTTGACATTTGAAATATCAAATCCTGTTTTGGCAACAGTTTGCATGAAAAGGTAAATCCTGTTTTCTGGGAAAAATAAGAAAAAATATCGCCAATTTGTCGTCTGCTGAATTAGCCCAGAGAGTGGTAAAGGTTAAAGAAAGAGACTATTACAATGGGGTATTTGTTTGATTAGAGAATTTCAGAGTCGTCCTCACCCCATCCCCCCACCTCCAACCCACAGCCCATCAAGACTCTCAAACATGTAAAACGTGCAATATGCCGCATGCGAACAATCAGACATGGCAATATTATTAGCTCATACTTGTATAGTGTTAAAAATGACATTTTAAAGAATGAGGGATTTTCATTATATAAATAGACAGAAAAAGCTAAAACGTTAATATGTAGCACCCTTGGTATTTTTTTTTCAACAGACAACATTTTGAAATATTTTTTTCACATTTTTCCCCAGCAAACAGGATTTGACATTGAAATATCAAATCCTGTTTGGCGACAATTTGCATGAAAAGGCAAATCCTGTTTTCTGGGAAAAAATATTGCCTTTTTGTCGTCGGCTGAATTAGCTCAGAGAGTGGTACAGGTTAAAGAAAGAGACTATTACAAAGAAATAACAAAGAATTAATAATTACCTGCACTCTAGCCAGCCCTATTAGACTTGGCTAGAGTGCAGGTACCGGCACTCTAGACCTATTGGCTAGAATGCCGGCACCGGCACTCTAGCCTCTGAGTCTAGGGTGCCGGTACCGGCACTCTAGACATTGCCATTGGGTGCCGGTACCGGCACTCTAGACACTGCCATTTATTATCCCACCTGCTTGTAGCAGGTTGCGATGTAGGTGTCCGATTTTCCATCTGTCCGTCTGTCAACATTTATGTCGAAGTTCGACATTTATGTCAAAGTTAGTATTATAATCAACTACAAGACTAAACAACTATCAAACCTTGCGTGAAACATCTCCCTGACCTCCTGACTTTGCGATATAGGTGTCCGCTTTTCCGTTCGGCTGTCCGTTTGTCTGTCCGTCTGTCAACATTTATGTCGAAGTTCGACATTTATGTCAAAGTTAGTATTCTAATCAACTACAAGACTAAACAACCATCAAACCTTGCATGAAACATCTCCCTGATCTCCAGACTTTGCGACATAGGTGCCGCTTTTCCATTTGTCTGTCCGTTCGTCCGTCTGTCTGTGTATGTTAACAGTTCTGTTATGTCAAAGTTCGACATTTATGTCAAAGTTAGTATTCTAATCAACTACAAGACTAAACAACCATCAAACCTTATATGAAACATCTCCCTGACCTCCTTACTTTGCAACATATGTGCCCTCTTTTCCATTCGTCTGTCTGTTCGTCCGTCTGTCTGTTATCAGTTCTGTTATGTCGAAGTTCGACATTTATGCCAAAGTTAGTATTCTAATCAACTACAATTCTACAAAAACCATCATACCTTGCATGACACATCTCCCTGACCTCCAGACTTGGCAGGTACATTGACCCAGTGACCTTGACCAATATTTTGCGCTCTATTGACTTTGACATAATTTTCGTTGACGTTCCAGATCTTCTCAACTATAAGGTGTATAGCTACCAAATCTTGCATAGTGCTTCTCCTAGATGTACTGACTCGGCAGGTACCTTGACCTGGTGACCTTGACCTATATTTTGCGCTTCAGTGACTTTGAACATTTTGCGTTGACGTTCTATATCTCCTCAACTATAAGGCCTACAACCATCAAACCTTGCAAAGTGCTTCTTCTCAATGTACTGACTCAGCAGATACCTTGACCTGGTGACCTTGACCTATATTTTGGCTGCAGTGACTTTGACATAATTTACGTCAACGTTCCAGATCTCTTCTAGTGTAAGACCTCTAGCCACCAAACCTTGCATATTGCTTCTCCTAGATGTACTGACTTGGCAGGTATCTTGATCCGGTGACCTTGACCTATATTTTGCGCTCCAGTGCCTTCTACACATTTTACGTTGATGTTCAATATCTCCTCAACTATAAGGCTTACAACTATCAAACCTCACGTAGTGCTTCTCCTCAATGTACGGACTCCGCAGGTACCTTGACTGGGTGACCTTGACCTGTATTTCGCGCTCCATTGACTTTTACACCTTTTATGTCGCCCTTCCATATGTCCTAAACTGTAAGGCCTTCAACCACCAAATCTTATATAGTGCTTCTTCTTGATGTACTGACTAGGCAGGTTCCTTGACCTGGTGGCCTTGACCTAAATTTTGCATTCCAGTGACTTTGACACATTTTATGTTGATGTTCAGTATCTCCTCAAATATAAGACCTACAACCCAAACCTTGCATAGTGCTACACCTCATTGCACTGGCTTGGCAGGTACCTTGACCCGGTGATCTTGACCTATATTTGACACATTTTACATTGATGTTTGATAACTCCTCATCTATAAGGCCTACAACCACCATACCTTGCATAGTGCTTCTCCTTGATGTACTGAATTAGCAGGTACTTTGACCCGTGACCTTGACCTATATTTCACACTCCAGTGACTTTTACACATTTTACATCAACGTTCCATTATCATTGGGCTGTATAATACGAAAAGTCAGTGCTGACGATATAGCCATTAGACGGAATGGCACTGGCCTGGAATATATGTGCCCCCACTAGGCACTTTGTCCTCATTTTTTTCAACCCAGTTTTCCAACTAAGCACTTCTAAGAATGAAATAAACTTATTTAATAACCACATTCTGATTGTGGCTCCTGTGACATTTGCCCCAGCAGGTGCTATGACGCCTTCTGCGGAATTCTTGTTATATCCTTGGAGGTGGTACTTTCGTGGACAGCATATTTTCATGCACTGTTCAGTAATTAAGCAACAATTTAAAGAGATGAAAGTACTTACGTAATCGCCAATATCTTCATGTCACACCTACAAAGAAATGTCTCTTGAAATGTTGCATTCTGCATGCACACACGCGGAATGCTTACGTCCACGAACTTGAGAGCCTGATGAATTTGACACATCAGACCATATAACCTAAAAATAGACTGTCGTTCATTGGCTGAGAGCTGTTTTCATCCCAGTGAATGCATCTGCTGTTCACCGGCTTGCCGGTTCACCGAATCATTGGATCCTGTTTTGGCAACAGTTTGCATGAAAAGGTAAATCCTGTTTTCTGGGAAAAATAAGAAAAAATATCGCCAATTTGTCGTCTGCTGAATTAGCCCAGAGAGTGGTAAAGGTTAAAGAAAGAGACTATTACAATGGGGTATTTGTTTGATTAGAGAATTTCAGAGTCGTCCTCACCCCATCCCCCCACCTCCAACCCACAGCCCATCAAGACTCTCAAACATGTAAAACGTGCAATATGCCGCATGCGAACAATCAGACATGGCAATATTATTAGCTCATACTTGTATAGTGTTAAAAATGACATTTTAAAGAATGAGGGATTTTCATTATATAAATAGACAGAAAAAGCTAAAACGTTAATATGTAGCACCCTTGGTATTTTTTTTTCAACAGACAACATTTTGAAATATTTTTTTCACATTTTTCCCCAGCAAACAGGATTTGACATTGAAATATCAAATCCTGTTTGGCGACAATTTGCATGAAAAGGCAAATCCTGTTTTCTGGGAAAAAATATTGCCTTTTTGTCGTCGGCTGAATTAGCTCAGAGAGTGGTACAGGTTAAAGAAAGAGACTATTACAAAGAAATAACAAAGAATTAATAATTACCTGCACTCTAGCCAGCCCTATTAGACTTGGCTAGAGTGCAGGTACCGGCACTCTAGACCTATTGGCTAGAATGCCGGCACCGGCACTCTAGCCTCTGAGTCTAGGGTGCCGGTACCGGCACTCTAGACATTGCCATTGGGTGCCGGTACCGGCACTCTAGACACTGCCATTTATTATCCCACCTGCTTGTAGCAGGTTGCGATGTAGGTGTCCGATTTTCCATCTGTCCGTCTGTCAACATTTATGTCGAAGTTCGACATTTATGTCAAAGTTAGTATTATAATCAACTACAAGACTAAACAACTATCAAACCTTGCGTGAAACATCTCCCTGACCTCCTGACTTTGCGATATAGGTGTCCGCTTTTCCGTTCGGCTGTCCGTTTGTCTGTCCGTCTGTCAACATTTATGTCGAAGTTCGACATTTATGTCAAAGTTAGTATTCTAATCAACTACAAGACTAAACAACCATCAAACCTTGCATGAAACATCTCCCTGATCTCCAGACTTTGCGACATAGGTGCCGCTTTTCCATTTGTCTGTCCGTTCGTCCATCTGTCTGTGTATGTTAACAGTTCTGTTATGTCAAAGTTCGACATTTATGTCAAAGTTAGTATTCTAATCAACTACAAGACTAAACAACCATCAAACCTTATATGAAACATCTCCCTGACCTCCTTACTTTGCAACATATGTGCCCTCTTTTCCATTCGTCTGTCTGTTCGTCCGTCTGTCTGTTATCAGTTCTGTTATGTCGAAGTTCGACATTTATGCCAAAGTTAGTATTCTAATCAACTACAATTCTACAAAAACCATCATACCTTGCATGACACATCTCCCTGACCTCCAGACTTGGCAGGTACATTGACCCAGTGACCTTGACCAATATTTTGCGCTCTATTGACTTTGACATAATTTTCGTTGACGTTCCAGATCTTCTCAACTATAAGGTGTATAGCTACCAAATCTTGCATAGTGCTTCTCCTAGATGTACTGACTCGGCAGGTACCTTGACCTGGTGACCTTGACCTATATTTTGCGCTTCAGTGACTTTGAACATTTTGCGTTGACGTTCTATATCTCCTCAACTATAAGGCCTACAACCATCAAACCTTGCAAAGTGCTTCTTCTCAATGTACTGACTCAGCAGATACCTTGACCTGGTGACCTTGACCTATATTTTGGCTGCAGTGACTTTGACATAATTTACGTCAACGTTCCAGATCTCTTCTAGTGTAAGACCTCTAGCCACCAAACCTTGCATATTGCTTCTCCTAGATGTACTGACTTGGCAGGTATCTTGATCCGGTGACCTTGACCTATATTTTGCGCTCCAGTGCCTTCTACACATTTTACGTTGATGTTCAATATCTCCTCAACTATAAGGCTTACAACTATCAAACCTCACGTAGTGCTTCTCCTCAATGTACGGACTCCGCAGGTACCTTGACTGGGTGACCTTGACCTGTATTTCGCGCTCCATTGACTTTTACACCTTTTATGTCGCCCTTCCATATGTCCTAAACTGTAAGGCCTTCAACCACCAAATCTTATATAGTGCTTCTTCTTGATGTACTGACTAGGCAGGTTCCTTGACCTGGTGGCCTTGACCTAAATTTTGCATTCCAGTGACTTTGACACATTTTATGTTGATGTTCAGTATCTCCTCAAATATAAGACCTACAACCCAAACCTTGCATAGTGCTACACCTCATTGCACTGGCTTGGCAGGTACCTTGACCCGGTGATCTTGACCTATATTTGACACATTTTACATTGATGTTTGATAACTCCTCATCTATAAGGCCTACAACCACCATACCTTGCATAGTGCTTCTCCTTGATGTACTGAATTAGCAGGTACTTTGACCCGTGACCTTGACCTATATTTCACACTCCAGTGACTTTTACACATTTTACATCAACGTTCCATTATCATTGGGCTGTATAATACGAAAAGTCAGTGCTGACGATATAGCCATTAGACGGAATGGCACTGGCCTGGAATATATGTGCCCCCACTAGGCACTTTGTCCTCATTTTTTTCAACCCAGTTTTCCAACTAAGCACTTCTAAGAATGAAATAAACTTATTTAATAACCACATTCTGATTGTGGCTCCTGTGACATTTGCCCCAGCAGGTGCTATGACGCCTTCTGCGGAATTCTTGTTATATCCTTGGAGGTGGTACTTTCGTGGACAGCATATTTTCATGCACTGTTCAGTAATTAAGCAACAATTTAAAGAGATGAAAGTACTTACGTAATCGCCAATATCTTCATGTCACACCTACAAAGAAATGTCTCTTGAAATGTTGCATTCTGCATGCACACACGCGGAATGCTTACGTCCACGAACTTGAGAGCCTGATGAATTTGACACATCAGACCATATAACCTAAAAATAGACTGTCGTTCATTGGCTGAGAGCTGTTTTCATCCCAGTGAATGCATCTGCTGTTCACCGGCTTGCCGGTTCACCGAATCATTGGATCCTGTTTTGGCAACAGTTTGCATGAAAAGGTAAATCCTGTTTTCTGGGAAAAATAAGAAAAAATATCGCCAATTTGTCGTCTGCTGAATTAGCCCAGAGAGTGGTAAAGGTTAAAGAAAGAGACTATTACAATGGGGTATTTGTTTGATTAGAGAATTTCAGAGTCGTCCTCACCCCATCCCCCCACCTCCAACCCACAGCCCATCAAGACTCTCAAACATGTAAAACGTGCAATATGCCGCATGCGAACAATCAGACATGGCAATATTATTAGCTCATACTTGTATAGTGTTAAAAATGACATTTTAAAGAATGAGGGATTTTCATTATATAAATAGACAGAAAAAGCTAAAACGTTAATATGTAGCACCCTTGGTATTTTTTTTTCAACAGACAACATTTTGAAATATTTTTTTCACATTTTTCCCCAGCAAACAGGATTTGACATTGAAATATCAAATCCTGTTTGGCGACAATTTGCATGAAAAGGCAAATCCTGTTTTCTGGGAAAAAATATTGCCTTTTTGTCGTCGGCTGAATTAGCTCAGAGAGTGGTACAGGTTAAAGAAAGAGACTATTACAAAGAAATAACAAAGAATTAATAATTACCTGCACTCTAGCCAGCCCTATTAGACTTGGCTAGAGTGCAGGTACCGGCACTCTAGACCTATTGGCTAGAATGCCGGCACCGGCACTCTAGCCTCTGAGTCTAGGGTGCCGGTACCGGCACTCTAGACATTGCCATTGGGTGCCGGTACCAGCACTCTAGACACTGCCATTTATTATCCCACCTGCTTGTAGCAGGTTGCGATGTAGGTGTCCGATTTTCCATCTGTCCGTCTGTCAACATTTATGTCGAAGTTCGACATTTATGTCAAAGTTAGTATTATAATCAACTACAAGACTAAACAACTATCAAACCTTGCGTGAAACATCTCCCTGACCTCCTGACTTTGCGATATAGGTGTCCGCTTTTCCGTTCGGCTGTCCGTTTGTCTGTCCGTCTGTCAACATTTATGTCGAAGTTCGACATTTATGTCAAAGTTAGTATTCTAATCAACTACAAGACTAAACAACCATCAAACCTTGCATGAAACATCTCCCTGATCTCCAGACTTTGCGACATAGGTGCCGCTTTTCCATTTGTCTGTCCGTTCGTCCGTCTGTCTGTGTATGTTAACAGTTCTGTTATGTCAAAGTTCGACATTTATGTCAAAGTTAGTATTCTAATCAACTACAAGACTAAACAACCATCAAACCTTATATGAAACATCTCCCTGACCTCCTTACTTTGCAACATATGTGCCCTCTTTTCCATTCGTCTGTCTGTTCGTCCGTCTGTCTGTTATCAGTTCTGTTATGTCGAAGTTCGACATTTATGCCAAAGTTAGTATTCTAATCAACTACAATTCTACAAAAACCATCATACCTTGCATGACACATCTCCCTGACCTCCAGACTTGGCAGGTACATTGACCCAGTGACCTTGACCAATATTTTGCGCTCTATTGACTTTGACATAATTTTCGTTGACGTTCCAGATCTTCTCAACTATAAGGTGTATAGCTACCAAATCTTGCATAGTGCTTCTCCTAGATGTACTGACTCGGCAGGTACCTTGACCTGGTGACCTTGACCTATATTTTGCGCTTCAGTGACTTTGAACATTTTGCGTTGACGTTCTATATCTCCTCAACTATAAGGCCTACAACCATCAAACCTTGCAAAGTGCTTCTTCTCAATGTACTGACTCAGCAGATACCTTGACCTGGTGACCTTGACCTATATTTTGGCTGCAGTGACTTTGACATAATTTACGTCAACGTTCCAGATCTCTTCTAGTGTAAGACCTCTAGCCACCAAACCTTGCATATTGCTTCTCCTAGATGTACTGACTTGGCAGGTATCTTGATCCGGTGACCTTGACCTATATTTTGCGCTCCAGTGCCTTCTACACATTTTACGTTGATGTTCAATATCTCCTCAACTATAAGGCTTACAACTATCAAACCTCACGTAGTGCTTCTCCTCAATGTACGGACTCCGCAGGTACCTTGACTGGGTGACCTTGACCTGTATTTCGCGCTCCATTGACTTTTACACCTTTTATGTCGCCCTTCCATATGTCCTAAACTGTAAGGCCTTCAACCACCAAATCTTATATAGTGCTTCTTCTTGATGTACTGACTAGGCAGGTTCCTTGACCTGGTGGCCTTGACCTAAATTTTGCATTCCAGTGACTTTGACACATTTTATGTTGATGTTCAGTATCTCCTCAAATATAAGACCTACAACCCAAACCTTGCATAGTGCTACACCTCATTGCACTGGCTTGGCAGGTACCTTGACCCGGTGATCTTGACCTATATTTGACACATTTTACATTGATGTTTGATAACTCCTCATCTATAAGGCCTACAACCACCATACCTTGCATAGTGCTTCTCCTTGATGTACTGAATTAGCAGGTACTTTGACCCGTGACCTTGACCTATATTTCACACTCCAGTGACTTTTACACATTTTACATCAACGTTCCATTATCATTGGGCTGTATAATACGAAAAGTCAGTGCTGACGATATAGCCATTAGACGGAATGGCACTGGCCTGGAATATATGTGCCCCCACTAGGCACTTTGTCCTCATTTTTTTCAACCCAGTTTTCCAACTAAGCACTTCTAAGAATGAAATAAACTTATTTAATAACCACATTCTGATTGTGGCTCCTGTGACATTTGCCCCAGCAGGTGCTATGACGCCTTCTGCGGAATTCTTGTTATATCCTTGGAGGTGGTACTTTCGTGGACAGCATATTTTCATGCACTGTTCAGTAATTAAGCAACAATTTAAAGAGATGAAAGTACTTACGTAATCGCCAATATCTTCATGTCACACCTACAAAGAAATGTCTCTTGAAATGTTGCATTCTGCATGCACACACGCGGAATGCTTACGTCCACGAACTTGAGAGCCTGATGAATTTGACACATCAGACCATATAACCTAAAAATAGACTGTCGTTCATTGGCTGAGAGCTGTTTTCATCCCAGTGAATGCATCTGCTGTTCACCGGCTTGCCGGTTCACCGAATCATTGGATCCTGTTTTGGCAACAGTTTGCATGAAAAGGTAAATCCTGTTTTCTGGGAAAAATAAGAAAAAATATCGCCAATTTGTCGTCTGCTGAATTAGCCCAGAGAGTGGTAAAGGTTAAAGAAAGAGACTATTACAATGGGGTATTTGTTTGATTAGAGAATTTCAGAGTCGTCCTCACCCCATCCCCCCACCTCCAACCCACAGCCCATCAAGACTCTCAAACATGTAAAACGTGCAATATGCCGCATGCGAACAATCAGACATGGCAATATTATTAGCTCATACTTGTATAGTGTTAAAAATGACATTTTAAAGAATGAGGGATTTTCATTATATAAATAGACAGAAAAAGCTAAAACGTTAATATGTAGCACCCTTGGTATTTTTTTTTCAACAGACAACATTTTGAAATATTTTTTTCACATTTTTCCCCAGCAAACAGGATTTGACATTGAAATATCAAATCCTGTTTGGCGACAATTTGCATGAAAAGGCAAATCCTGTTTTCTGGGAAAAAATATTGCCTTTTTGTCGTCGGCTGAATTAGCTCAGAGAGTGGTACAGGTTAAAGAAAGAGACTATTACAAAGAAATAACAAAGAATTAATAATTACCTGCACTCTAGCCAGCCCTATTAGACTTGGCTAGAGTGCAGGTACCGGCACTCTAGACCTATTGGCTAGAATGCCGGCACCGGCACTCTAGCCTCTGAGTCTAGGGTGCCGGTACCGGCACTCTAGACATTGCCATTGGGTGCCGGTACCGGCACTCTAGACACTGCCATTTATTATCCCACCTGCTTGTAGCAGGTTGCGATGTAGGTGTCCGATTTTCCATCTGTCCGTCTGTCAACATTTATGTCGAAGTTCGACATTTATGTCAAAGTTAGTATTATAATCAACTACAAGACTAAACAACTATCAAACCTTGCGTGAAACATCTCCCTGACCTCCTGACTTTGCGATATAGGTGTCCGCTTTTCCGTTCGGCTGTCCGTTTGTCTGTCCGTCTGTCAACATTTATGTCGAAGTTCGACATTTATGTCAAAGTTAGTATTCTAATCAACTACAAGACTAAACAACCATCAAACCTTGCATGAAACATCTCCCTGATCTCCAGACTTTGCGACATAGGTGCCGCTTTTCCATTTGTCTGTCCGTTCGTCCGTCTGTCTGTGTATGTTAACAGTTCTGTTATGTCAAAGTTCGACATTTATGTCAAAGTTAGTATTCTAATCAACTACAAGACTAAACAACCATCAAACCTTATATGAAACATCTCCCTGACCTCCTTACTTTGCAACATATGTGCCCTCTTTTCCATTCGTCTGTCTGTTCGTCCGTCTGTCTGTTATCAGTTCTGTTATGTCGAAGTTCGACATTTATGCCAAAGTTAGTATTCTAATCAACTACAATTCTACAAAAACCATCATACCTTGCATGACACATCTCCCTGACCTCCAGACTTGGCAGGTACATTGACCCAGTGACCTTGACCAATATTTTGCGCTCTATTGACTTTGACATAATTTTCGTTGACGTTCCAGATCTTCTCAACTATAAGGTGTATAGCTACCAAATCTTGCATAGTGCTTCTCCTAGATGTACTGACTCGGCAGGTACCTTGACCTGGTGACCTTGACCTATATTTTGCGCTTCAGTGACTTTGAACATTTTGCGTTGACGTTCTATATCTCCTCAACTATAAGGCCTACAACCATCAAACCTTGCAAAGTGCTTCTTCTCAATGTACTGACTCAGCAGATACCTTGACCTGGTGACCTTGACCTATATTTTGGCTGCAGTGACTTTGACATAATTTACGTCAACGTTCCAGATCTCTTCTAGTGTAAGACCTCTAGCCACCAATATCACATCGTATCCAATACCTCAATAGTCAATAATCATATATTGTTAACTGACGTTTGTGTGACGTTGCTCGCGTATTCAGTCCAGTATCTTAAAGAAAACCATGACCAGCATTTGTCACAGTTTTCCATGACACATAAGTTAAAGCCAAAGTAAGGGTTTTCCATGACTTAAATAAGATAATGTTTTCTCAAGGTAAATGACCACATGACCATTTGGGAGAAATCATTTTCTCTCATACAGATAACAGAAAACAGTGACTTGTCTTTAAGTGAGCCTTGTCATGGATAGCCATGACTTATTAGCTCACGTGGAGCTTTGCTCCAGGTTAGCTTATGCCATGGCCTTTTGTCTGTCGTCTGTCGTCCATCCGTCCATTGTCAGTCCGTCGTTAGCTTTTCATATTTTCTACATCTCCTCACAAATAGTAAGTCGGATTGAGCTGAATCTTGCGGGGTGGCATTCTGGCTACATGGAGATTCAAAATTGCTATAATTGTTCCATTCCGATATCCAAGATGGCCACCATGGAATTCTTCAAATGACATCTCCCAAACCATATTTTTAGCTCATCTGTCATCACAGTGTATAACCGTACAGTCACTAAATCGGAAGCGACAATGGACTGTACACTCTAAAATCATTAGTTCGAAGTAAACAAGTTGATAGGCAACACGGTCAAAAGCACGTAAGTCTATAATGAAATTTTTCTTTTAGATGCGGTTTTCGACACCGGGGAGAGAATCGGATGTACGTTACCTGTAGCATTGTGAATTTGACATATTTCGACCCAATCTGTGTGTAAAAAACGACTCATCCTGCTCAATCACCAGTTTTGCTTTATTTTCTGCCGATTGACACGGACAATCAGGGCTAAAATAACCAGAATTGTGGCATCATTTCTGTTAAAACCAATATAAAATCATCGCTACATCTTTATCCTGTGATGTCTAATAGCTGAATCCATCGAGATATTACTTTTAACAAAGATATTGCCTCCTGAATCGCACACGTTCGTCTCATTTGACTGTCCGACTAGTGGCAACTGTACCTAATCATTAGCGACATATCAAGAAATGAAAACTGTCCGACTAGTTGTGATTGTATTTGCACATTCATGACGATCATTTGCAATAAAAGTTAGTAAAAGGTTATAAAATATCGTTTTGGATGCTTTCATTGGAATCATCATTTGCTGAGATGGATATCAATCATTTCTTGAAAAAAATAGTGATCAAATGGCTAATTTTTCTCTGTCAACATTTCCATCAAAATTGAGATATAGCCACGTACCGCTTTCGTGGAGTGCTATGTATGGATTTTCAGAAATTCACTTTTTTCCGTCTTCCGGTACCGTTCCAGCAATCATTAATGCAATAACAAGTAAAGAAAGCTAAACTCCCACCGCCCCTTACCTTCAAAACTGAATATAAGGGGCTGTTGACTCAACGAAGCCTCTGATGAGACACAATCCAGTTAAAAATCCAGTTTTGTGCAATACTATATGCCGTGCTCTGATGTCACTTTCTAATAAATACCAGTTTTAGATATGATAGGAAAAGCAAGACACTCGTCCACTGCTTACCTTTATACAGAGGTTCAGCGTAGGGATATGATGTTTACCGATGTGATACATGTTGGGTTCAGTTCCACTTTTAACCGAAAGCCATTGATGCAGATAGTTTACTGTATCAATTTATGGAAACAATTTATACCGATTTGGTGGTTGGGCTGTAATATGGACCCTAATTCCATACGACCATGTACGCCGTATAAGCATTGTGTAAATTATTACGTCTGAGAAAGATCTTTTTGGCATTAATAAAACTTTTTGAAAGGCTAGTTATTTAATTTTCTGACAAGTTGTTGGTACTAAACTTGTTGTAACATGTGCTGCAAGAATTTTTGAAAAGGGTTGTCGAATAAACTTTTTTCACAGAAAATATTTTTGAATAGGGATTTTGCAGTCACAGGGGAGATAATCGAATAATAGAAGATTGCTATCTTTTTTTTTTTTTTTTCATTTTCAATGCCTGATAGAAGGAACACATTTTACGATATTTGCTGTTGGTTTTTGGCATTTGGGAGAAAATATTTTGATTTTCAAACTTTTGCGAGGGTTTTGAAGGTTACTTCCCTTTGTTTTATCTTTTTACCAAACAAAAAATCCCTTTTAAAAATACATTTTATCTAAATTATTATTAGTCGGTCATTTTTTTTTTCAAAACAATTTCTGTGCCTGTTACGACAAACTCAGTACTTTGTCCTAGAAAATCGAGTCTCATTGGTCAAAACTGACACATTACATTAGTTACTGTGTCTAAAGTTTGTCATGGTGCATATTTGCTTTTTGTTTCAAGATATTTCAAAAGATGTCTGCTGAAATGGACTACAAATGTTATCACTGTGCTCAGACATTTTCAAAGTTTAACGAGATCATAGACCATAACATAATATATCACTGTGAGGTACATTTGAAGTTTAAAAGACGTGTTCAAGGTTCCGACCAGAAGACATACTTTTGGCAAACAAAAAGTTCAAATATTATCCCAGTTGAAGTCAAATGGGTGTTTCATTTATCCAGAAGGTCCAACAGAAACAATCAAAGTTTCAAAACTGGGTAGAGCAGATGACAGTTTTCTCTTAAGCCCAATCCGCAAAAAGCAAAAGCTTGTAACATCAACACCAGTGAAAAAATCTCTTTTCGATTGTCCGCAGATAAGTGACAATGATCCAAACGAGACGTTCACGGACATGGAAGTCGATGATATTGCGAATGAAGATGAACCAGACCTGTTATCTGATGTGGTCAACTTATCCATAGCAGAACCCGACATAGATGAAAATGAGCAAGGATTAGGTAATTCTATAGCAGATGACGTTAGGAACTTCAAAGAAGTGATTGAAATCAATGAAGCAGAATATGAAGAAGAAATGAAAGAACTCCATAATCTTATACCTGGAGTTTTGAGAAATCTCAAAACCGAAAACCAACTTGAGGCTTACATGAAATTCAACAGAATGGTTGCCGAAAGCAAATTTCCTCTGACAAATATTGGTTATTTGTCTTTCTTGACGTAGTCAATTGGTTTTCAAACAAATCAACGTCACAAATGCGTTACAATGAAGATGTTAAGAGGTTCTGGCGAATAGGACTTAAACTTTTTAAAGGCAGGTTTATAAAATTTATGAGCGGACTTAAAAATATAGATAAAGTCAACAGATAAAGTTTTAATGGCAAAAATGAATTTTGAATACGATGCATTAGCAAGGGAGATAATCCATGATAATAAATGTTCAATTAATGCAATACATTTTACTTGAATATGCTGACTTGATCTCAAACAAGTTTTTTGCGTCATTTGATGATAATTTCGAGTGATCCTGATAAAAAAATAAGTATTTAAAATTTTTGCGGGAAAATAATTAGTTCCCTTCCATGAATTTTTACTACACATTACGAGAACACGCCTATTCAAATACATGTATATAGAAAATTTCACCTCCAAAAACTGAAAATTTTCAGATAAAAAACTCTGATATTTTTCTTATTTCTGCATAAAACATAGATTGTGGGTACTCGTTAGAACCGCCTCACTGAGGCAGTTCTAACGAGTACCCACAATCTATGTTTTATGCAGAAATAAGAAAAATAATGTATACCCCTGTAAACCCCAGTTTTACTATATAAAAGTGGGGTTTCAGGGGGTCAGAATTATATAGGCATGTTTTTGTGATGAGGAAATCCCTATTCAAAATTATTTTGGGCAGAACTTTTTTAATTGTCGACCGATTTTCAAAATTTTTACAGCACATTTTACGACAAACTAAGTGCTCAATTTAGCAAAGAAAATATTTTGTAAACATTTAAAAAATTAGAAAATATCTGCAAAATATCATTATCAGACACTAGAAAACATACATTAGGTAAGTTCTCCCCCGACAGTAACCGACAACTACCATTAGTTAAAACCGCACATGTCCACATATATTTCAGTGGGCATGTTAAGCTGTTTCCCCAGGAGATAGGGCATTAGAAAGGTAAGATAGGGTAGACGTGAAATAAAAAAAAAAAACACAAAAAAACACACACACACACACACACACTAAAAACAACCCGCACATTCCGCACCTGATGCAAGCACACGTCCTCGCCTTACAGGGTAGTTTAAGGTAGGGTGAGTAAAGCGGGTACAGTATGTTAGTTTAGGGTATCAATACCTGACTTTTAAAGTGAAAAAATACATTATATACAGACGGTGGGGTAAGAACACATATTGGCGCATTTGTAGTTTTGTTGTATCAGATAATCTTACATGTAGGTGACAATATTCTGCCATTTGTAAAAAATTGTTTTCATGTCTTATCTAAGCTGCTAGTCTGACTATTGTATTTAGTTTCGTCTGTTGGAAAACACATTCAAAGTACATTTTCTTTACAAAGAAAAACTCAGAAACACTGCCAGTATTTTCAATTTATTCTGAATCTTACAAATAAATCCTTGAACCTGTCATGCTAATCTGCGCAAATTTATGGTAGATATAAACAGCATACTGGACTTCTAAAAACAAAATCAACCCAGTATAATTTCTTACCCTGCTCTGTCGTTTCATTTAGATAAGGAATATCCCAGAAATTAACGTTTATTAACAGTTTTTCTGCTCAATAACACATACAACAAAATCGTCGCTATTCGTTCAACAACAAATTTTGTTTTTGTCACTAGTCGGACAGTCAAATGAGACGAACATGTGCGATTCAGGAGGCAATATCTTTGTTTAAAGTAATATCTCGATGGATTCAGTTATTAGACATCACAGGATAAAGATGTAGCGATGATTTTATGTTGGTTTTAACAGAAATGATGCCACAATTCTGGTTATTTTAGCCCTGATTGTCCGTGTCAATCGGCAGAAAATAAAGCAAAACTGGAGCAGGATGAGTCGGTTTTTACATACAGATTGGGTCGAAATATGTCAAATTCACAATGCTACAGGTAACGTACATCCGATTCTCTCCCCGGTGTCGAATACCGCATCTAAAAGAAAAATTTCATTATAGACTTACGTGCTTTTGACCGTGTTGCCTATCAACTTGTTTACTTCGAACTAATGATTTTAGAGTGTACAGTCCATTGTGGCTTCCGATTTAGTGACTGTACGGTTATACACTGTGGTCATGTAGTGACAAGGTGAGCTTTTGTGCTCATATTTTGTCCATCATCCGTCTTGTGTGCATGCATGTGTGTGTCTGTCTGTAAACAATTTCTTTAAGCGACATCTCCTCCTGAACCACTGATTGGATTTTTATCACACTTCACAGGAATGATCCTTGGATGGTCTTGGTTCAAAGTTGTTCAAATGGTTCAGGTCCATTGCATATGTAGTAGGAGAAGAAATAGACATGTAAAGAAAATATTCCCGTCGAGTGCCTCGACCGGGGATCGAACCAGGTACCCCTGGATCTGTAATCGAGTGTCATAACCACGAGGCTAAAAGGTCCGGACCAGTTAGACTGGTCATTTATGCGCCCTATATATTTACATACATATTGATTATTTGTACTTCACTTTGCCGCGCTACTACACTCCTCCATCCTACAATGAAACATTTGTATCAAATGTTTTCTACTATTCCCAGATTCTTTTGTAACTCCGTTACCCTTGCATCGCCCTTGGGCTCCAACAGTAGTCATCCTGGCACCAGGCACCAAATGTAGTAGGAGGAGAAATAGACCTGTAAAGAAAATATTCCCGTCGAGTGCCTCGACCGGGGATCGAACCAGGTACCCCTGGATCTGTAAATGAGCGTCATAACCACGAGGCTAAAAGGTCCGGACCAGTTAGACTGGTCATTTATGCGCCCTTTATATTACATACATATTGATTATTAGTATTTCGCTTTGTCGCGCTACTACACATATAATATCTAGTTCACAGGAGCTAAAAATAATTTTTTGAACTGAAAACTTAAAAAATCTTCTTGTCAGAAACCACTAGACGGATTTCAATATAATTTTGCAGAAATGTTCCTTTGTTGATCCTCTGCCAAGGTTGTTGAAGCCATTTTGATTTGTCAAAAAAGTGGCCACCAGGGGCGGGGCTTATTTCCCTATATATCTATAGAGAAAACTTTAAAAACCTTCTTGTCAGAAACCACTGGACCGATTTCAATATAACTTAGCAGAAATGTTTCCTGATTGTTCAAGCCGTCATGATTCACCAAAAACTTGGCTGTTAGGCAGCGGGGTTTATTTTTCTTCTTGTCAGAAACCACTAGACCAATTTTAATATAACATGGCAGGAATGTTCCTTTTGTAACCTTCTACCAAGATTGTTCAAGCCGTCATGAATCGTTGGGGCTTATTTTCCCTATATATATATCTATACAGAAAACTTTAAAAATCTTCTTGTCAGAAAATACTGGACAAATTTCAATATAACTTGGCAGAAATGTTTCCTTGGTGACCCTCTACCAAGATTGTTGAAGCAATCGTGATTCTTAAAAAAACATGGCCACCAGAGGGTGGGGCTTAATTCCCTATATATCTATACAAAAAACTTTAAAAATCTTCTTGTCAGAAATCAATGTCAGAATTGCTAAAATTGTTCCGTTCCCATATCCAAGATGGCCCCAATTGCAGCCATCTTGAAATTCTTCAAACAATATCTCCTCCCAAACCGTAAGCAGAAACTTGATTGGAGGCATCAGAATGTCATAGGGATTAAGAATTGTTAAAATTCTTCTGTTATGATATCAAAGATGGCAGCCACGGCCTCCATCTTGAAATTTTTCAAACAACCTCTCCTCCCAAACCATAAATCAGATTGAGCTGAAACTTGATGGAAGGGATCGGAGCGCTATAGAGTTTCAGAATTGCTAAAATCGTTCTTTTCTGATATCCAAGGTGGCAGCCAAAAAACATTCTGTTCTAAAACATTCTGTTTAAAGATGGCAGCTACAGTGGCCATCTTGAAAATCTTCAAACCTCATCTGCTCCTGAATGGTAAGTTGGATAGAGTCAAAACTTGGTGGGAGGAATTGGGGCAACATGGAGATCAGTATTGCTAAAAGCATTATGTTATAATATCCAAGATGACCACCACAGCAGCTGTCTGAAAATCTTCATTTGTTAGCTTCAGGTTAGCTTATGATGTGGCCTGTTGTCTGTCGTCTGTCTGTCGTTAACTTGTAACATTTTCGACATTTCCAGAATTGTAAGTGGGAATGAGCAGAAACTTGGTAGTAGGCATTGGGGCTATATGGTAGGAGATTCAGTATTGCTAAAATTGTTCCGTTTCAATATGCAAGATGGCCTTCATGGCGCCATCTTGAAAATCTTCAAATCACATCTGCTTCCAAATGCTAAGTCTGATTGAGTCCACATCTCCTCCCGAATCTTAAGGCAGATTGAGTTGAAACCATCTTGAAAATCTTCAAACCACATCTGCTCCTGAACGCTAAGTTGGATTGAGCCCAAACTTGGTGGGTGGCATTAGGGCGACATGGAGATTTAATATTGCTAAAATTGTTTGGTCCAAGATGGCCGCTATCTTGAAATTCTTCAAACCATATCGCCTAGCTCCCAAACCGTAAGTCAGATTGAGCAGAGACTTGATGGAAGGCACTGGGGTAACATGGAGAGTCAAAATTGCTAAAATGATGCAGTTCCATTATCCAAGATGGCAGCCATGATGGCAATCTTGAAACTCTTCATACAACATCAGATTCTGAATTGCTATAAAAGTGTGCACTGTGTATAAGATCTGATTTCTATGTTAACAAGTATGGTATGATGAGTATCTGCGAAAATTGAATGGAGTATTAAGAGTTATCGTGCCTTCCAAATACGAATGCCTCAAGACATCAGTATGCTAGTAAATCGAGAACTCAATAACCAGTATGATGAGTTGAAATTTGCTATGAGTAACAATGCTTAGAAACAGTGTTTTCAGTTGCTGCTGGCAGTTGAAAATTAAGAAATAGGTGAGCTCTAGCAGTGATATGTTAAGTAATAAATCACTGTTTGGAGGTCAGTTGTAAAGTAGATCAAATCACAAGAGAAGAGCTTTTATCATATCTGTTATTGTTGTTATCTCAATTTAATTATTCTTTAACATATTGCAAAAAATATTTTCATTTATTTATCATGATTTAAATATTAAAAGTATAAAATAGTTTAAGTAATCTTCCTTTCGCGCTGGGAACGTTCCTTTCATAAAATGAAGGTTTGTCTACGAAAGGAATATCTTACCATATATTTTATTCTTGTTATCTTGATTCAATTATCCTTTAACATATTGCAATAATATGTCATCTGTCTGTCCAGCATCTATGGCAAGCTGTTTTACTATATATTATGCAAAATAGATATCATATATTATATCAGATATCTTATATAGGATATAAAATATCTAATATAGGATATAAAATATCTGATATACTAATTCAGATATATCCTATATTAGATATCTTAATATCCTATATCAGATATCTGATATAATATATGAGATATCTTATTTAATTCCACATATATCTTATTTACCATATAAGAGTTTGTTTGTTAAATAAGATATCTTATATATTAATAAAGATATCTGATATACTAAATAAGATATCTGATGTACTAAATGAGATATATTATTTGATTAAATAATGAGATATCTTCTTTAGTAAATAAGATCTTATATCCTATATAAGATACCTGATATAGTATATCAGCTATACAGCATATTAGATATCTTAAATGTCAATTAAGATATAGAGCATTTAAGATATCTTATATAGCATATAAGATATCTTAATTGACATATAAGATATCTTATTTATATCAGATATCTGATATAATATATCAGGTATCTTATATATTATATAAGATATCTGATTATTAAATCAGATATCTGATTTATAAAATAAATAGTAAAAGGGCTTGCTGGGAAGCCATTTTACTGTTTATTATGCATTATATTAGGATATAAGATACCTAATAAAGGATACAAGATATCTGAATTAGTATATCAGATATCTTATATCCTTTATAAGATATCTTATTTAATTCCATATATAAGATATCTTATTTACCATATTAGATATCTTATTTGTTAAATAAGGTATCTTATATCTGATATAAGATATCTGATATACTAAATGAGATATCTTACTTAATTGAATAAATGAGATATCTTCTATATCTTATAAAGCTTATCAGATATCTTATTTAGCATATAAGATATCTTATATGTCAATTAAGATATCTTATATAGCATATCAGATATCTTATATAACATATTATATATCTTAATTGATAACTAAATTAAAGTAAATACAATAAAATATATGGTAAGATGTTCCTTTCGTAGACATACCTTCCTTTCATGCAAGGAACATTCCCAGCGCAAAAGGAACGTTCCCAGGATGAAAGGAAGATTAATCAAACTATTTCATACTTTTTATATTTAAATCATGATATCAATAAATGAAAATATGTTATTGCAATATGTGTAAGGATAATTAAATTGAGATAACAACAATAAAATTTGGTAAGATGTTCCTTTCGTAGGCATACCTTCCTTTTGTGAAAAGAAAATCCCAGCGCGAAAGGAAGATTACTTAGACTTTTTTTTTACAATACTTTTTATACCCCGCCACATGATAGTGGTGGGGTATTATAGTTTTAAGTGAGACGTCCGTATGTCTGTTCATCCATCCATTTATCATCTGTCTGTCCATCCATCCATCCATATTTAGTTTCCGGATGATAACTTGAGTAAACATCAATGGATTTTCACCAAACTTGGTATGTGCATTGATATTGTAGAGATCTGGTTTGGGATTGCTAATTGCCAAATTTTGTCAAATTTTGACAGAGTTATCTGCCCGAGACACCCATATTTTTGTTTACAGATGATAACTTGAGTAAACATGAATGGATTTTCACCAAACTTGGTATTTGCATTGATATTGTAGAGATGTGAATTGGGATTGGTAATGGGCAAATTTCGTCAAATTTTGACAGAGTCATCTGCCCAAAACACGCCCATATTGTCATTTCCGGATGATAACTTGAACAAATGCCAAGAGATTTTAACTAAACTTGGTACGTGCATTGATATTAAGGAGATCTGGTTTGGGATTGCTAATGGGCAAATACGATTTTTATGACATGACGTTATCTACTGAATAACAGCGACGTCATATGATAAATGAAAATATTCCACTTTATTTGATTTCTTCCAAAGGGAAGGGGGAATAACACACTTTATGAAAGAGTTAACTTTTTAAAAGTGTGTAAATGAAAATATATTATTATTGCATATATTATAAAATATATTATTGCAATATGTTAAAGCATAATTAGATTGAGATAGGGGGTGGTCAGGTGTGGCAAAGGTGTCGTGCAGCTTATGTCTCTGGAGCGTCCAACTGAGTTTGACAAGACCTGCTATCCTTGTTGCAGGTAAGGGTAGAGAGGAATGTTTTATTTCTTTTGTTTCTTCACTTTCATTCCTGTTCCTCTTTCTTTCCTGTCACTCTCTTTCATCTCCTCTACTATCTCTTCTATTTCTTTTCTCCCAATTCTCTGGAAGACAACACAAAATAGGGTTGACGTGTCATTAAACCCCAACACAATCAGTTAAATTGAGATAACAACAATAAAATATATAGTAAGATGTTCCTTTCGTAGACATACCTTCCTTTCGCAAAAGCTGCAACAATGTCCGAGAAAGACAAAGGACCACTGCTCTGCTACAAGACTATTATGGAGTATGCCAGTATGATCTGGGGTCCCTTAACTGAAGACAATATTAGAAAACTGGTGCAGAGAAGAGCTGCACCCATGATCTATGCTGATTGCAGACTTAAAAGTATTATGATGACTATGCTGCAGCAGCTCCAGTGGTCTACTCCACAAGAACCCAGAGCCCAGCCAAAGGTTGTTATGGTATACAGGATCATCTACAACCTTCCAGATATACAAATAGGCCAGCTGATACCAACTACAGTGATTTTTTTAACTTAAGTGACTGGAACACTGATGTCTCATATATATTGACATGAAAATGTATCTTGTGTTTACCAATTATATTTGCATCATTGGGGCAATATTAAGGAGTACACTCAACATACCATTATTTTATAGATTGAAAAGACATCCCTAAACTATCACTGTTTGCTTACTGACCTGGCACTGTGATTAACCCTTAGTAGCTCAAACTACCTATATCTAGAACAAATTTCCATGGTCTATGTCTTATAGCATACACCTCCCCTAATTTCACTTTTGGTTGTATATACACTGTATATATGCTGTGGCTGGCGAGTCCAGTGGTGAAAACCCCATTGAAATATTCCAAATACTTATAAAGTTATTGAAATCTTAACCCTTGTAATGCTGAACCCGGATATATCCTGCCTTTGCAAACAGTGCAGATCCAGATCAGTTGGCTTCTGAAGAAGCCAACTGATCTGGATCTGCACTGTTTGCCATTAAGTATGTGAATTTATAGCAATAATCCAGATCAAGCAATCTGATTGGCTGAGATTTAGAAGTGGGTGTGGCATCTTAATTTATTCAGCAGGACAAGGGTTTATTAAGTTTTTGGTCATTTGCATCTCATCCCCTTATTCATTTTAAAAATTTTAATTTAAAAATATTCAAGGAATATATGGAAAGAGGAACAGATCTCCTCCATATTTAGATGTGGGGCTGCAGTGCTTATACATGTTCATAATCAGTTTGATGTTTAAATGGAATTTAACCCTTGTCCTGCTGAATAAATTAAGATGTCACACCCACTTTTAATTTTCATCCAA
Source organism: Anodontia alba (assembly GCA_964016985.1). Classification (NCBI taxonomy): domain Eukaryota; kingdom Metazoa; phylum Mollusca; class Bivalvia; order Lucinida; family Lucinidae; genus Anodontia; species Anodontia alba. The sequence goes on along the minus strand of OZ024826.1, from coordinate 61,422,280 downwards.
TCAGATTATTAGATCCAGATTGTTGCTATATATTCACATACTTAATGGCAAACAGTGTAGATCCAGATCAGTTGGCCAACTGATCTGGATCTACACTGTTTGCAAAGGCAGGGTATATCCGGGTTCAGCAGGACAAGGGTTAATGTTACAAGTACCAGTAATTTTATAGAAATTTTATGTACATTTTGTAACAATCTTTCAGTGAGCAATTTTCGAAAAAAATATTTATTCTTGGTAAGCTTTTTTTCTAACATTTTGATCAATAGCTTGCATTTTTAATATTTTAAAAAGTTTTAAAATTTAATCAAATCAGTTCTTGCCATTTAAAAAAAAATGCTGGCTTGAAATATAGAGTCTAATTATTCAGTAGTAATAGACTATTTACTATTTTTACCAAAATTAGTAGTCTGGAATGAAATTATGGGGATGTAAAAAAAAACTATACATATTATTATATTTCAAAGTAAAATTTACAAGAACCAGCGACATTATGGAATAGTGTCATTATGGAATAGTGCATTGTGGGATAGCTAAACTATAAATAACACCGCAAGTTAGTACAACACAACTTTGAATGCATGTAGCTTTTGAACCAATAGGAATTTTTAAATGTAGTTTTCAACATTATTTGCATGACAAGGATATCTTTAATTTGAAATATCCTGAAATTAGGGGATGCGTCACCTTTGAGTGTATTCTAAACTGTGTATATCTTTATTTCTAGCTTGGTTATAAATTTTAAAATGGTTTTCTTGACAATCTCAGTATTTTGGGAGTGGTTTCCTCAACATGCTTTATTTTCTCAATGCTCTTGATATTTCAGAAATGGTTTTCTGAATGGTCTCAATATTCAGAATGTTTTTCTTATTATATTTTGATAAGTACAAAATAACATTTTATATATATTTATTGCAATGATATTTCAGGGCAAGCAATCTGGAGCTTCAACGGTACTAAAGAGGAAATACTCCCTACAGAGAATAATATTCACGAAGTTTTCTTAACTCAACAACTTGTATATGAAGGGAAGCACTACTCAAAGTTATATGTAGGTATTGCTTCATTTAAATTTGTGCTATGTTAGTGTGTGTATGTGTGTGTGTGTGTACATACAGTCGACTCTCGTTATCTCGAATTCCAAGGGACTCTCTGAAACACTTCGAGATATCCGTACCTCGACATATCAGATTTTCAGAATGTAGGAAAAAATAATTCGAACAACCACTTTTAACAAATTTAGATGTAATTGGACTTTCGACATTCGAGATATATCGAAAATATTGTTGAAAAGAGGAGAAATTCCTCCTTAGGAGCAATTTCTCCTCTTTTCCACAATATTTTTTACTTTTCACTTCGAGATAAGCGGTTATTCGAGATAAGCTAGTTCGAGATAACGATCGAGTCAACTGTATATATCAAACTAGGCAGGTACTTTTCTAGTATATATATATATATATATATATATATATATATATATATATATATATATATATATATATATATATATATATATATTTATATATATATATATATATATATATATATTCAGACTGGGCAGATACACAGGCTGATCTAGGTCTGTGGCTGGGCACACAAGTCATTTTGTTGATTATGACATGTTGTGGCTTATATATGCAGTTTTGCCTCTAGGACAAAAGTGATGGGACCTTTTTGGCCCTGATAACCATCGTTAAGGGGCCATCAGCTATTTTTGAGGGATTCTATTTCATTAAATATTTAACAGGTTGTCTTAGCCGGCCTCGGTGGCTCAGTTGGATGCGCCGTCCAACTGGAGACCAGGAGGTCGCGGGTTCAACCCCAGCCGAGGTCGGCAACATTCTTTCGTGGAGATTGATCATGAAATATTTTCTACGGTCATTCTCTCCCTTCCGCTGATTCAAGAAGGGCAGTTGTCAGTTTCTGGCGAAAGAATGTGCACAATACTGGTTAACCGCTTAGAGGACTAAGCCTGCCCAGTAAACGTGTGGTTAGGTAAACTGACCGCGCTCGACATGACCCCATTTGGGTTGACTGGGCCGTAAAACCTCAACACAAACAATTAACAGGCTGTCAACTGATTCCTGTATTCCTATATTTTCCTATATTTTTCAGAATTTTCCTATATTTTTTAAACCCTCCTATATTTCCTATATTTTCCTATAATTTGGACATTTTCCCTATGTTTTTCTCCAAAAATGCCGCTAGTAATGATATATATATAGAACATTTATGTTTTTTTACTGCCTCTAGATATTTTTATTTGCAGTTTACATTATGCCCCAGCCACAAAGTGGAGGAGGGCATATAGTTTTACCCTCTTTCATAAGTATGTCCATCTGTCTGTCTGTGTGCATCTGTCCGTCCCACTTTATAGTATTGTTTGTGTTTCTTCAACTCCTCAGTGCTTGCATTAAGGGAAGTCTGGGAGTCAGAGACTCCCAAAAATTGCCCTGGGACTTCCAAAAATCATTGCCAGGAAGTCTGGGACTCCCAACTTTTAAAGATATTTAGTCATTTATAACAAAAATTTAGAATGAATTAATGTGTTATTTAGCTTAACAATGGCAGTTTTACTCTATAAATGAGAGTTTAAGATTATTGAGGTTGAATTTCTGAAAGTGAGTGAAAAAACTTGATCACCAGGACTTCCAGATATTGGAGCTAAGAAGTCCTGGGACTTCCTGATTTTGACAGTGCAAGCACTGACTCCTCCTGCAGTTTTCAAGGTAATGATTTGAAATTTGCACCATAGTAAGAATACACACTTAGCATGTGCATAAAGGTCAAAGAACTCTGATCAAATTATTATTGGTAGAGTTATGTACCCTTGATTTACTTAAAAAAATTGTCATTCACATGTCATAGTAGGGTTCGTGTCTTGGCAACTTCTACAGTTTTCAAGATGATGGTTTGAAACTTGCAGCAAAGTAAGAATATAGGCTTGGCATGTGCATGAAGGTCACAGAACTCTGATCAAATTATTATTGCTAGAGTAACATACCCTTGATTTACTTAGAAATATGGCCTTGTACACATGACATAGTAGGGCTTGTATCTTCACAACCACTATAATTTTCAAGATAATGATTTGAAACTTGCAGCAAAGTAAGAATATAGGCTGGGCATGAACATAAAGGTCACAGAACTCTGATCAAATTTTTATTGCTGGACTAAGAATAACATTACCTTGATTTACTTAGAAATATGGCCTTGTACACATGGCATAGTAGGGTTTGTGTCTTCACAACCGCTATAATTTTCAAGATAATGATTTGAAACTTGCAGCAAAGTAAGAATATAGGCTGGGCATGTGCACAGCACTATGATAATTTTTGTATTGGTGCAGTTACATACCCTTGATTAGCTTGAACTATGGCCTTATACATATGGCATTATAGGGTTTGTGTCTCCGCAACTTCTCCAGCAGTTTGCAAGATAATGATTTGAAACTTGCTGCAAAGCAATAATATAGGCTGGACATGTGCATAAAGGTCACAGAACTCTAATCAAATATTATTGCTTGGGTTACATCCCCAGGATTTTCTTAGAAATTTTGCCTTATACACATGGCATTGAAGGGTTCATGTCTCCTTACCTTCTCTACAGTTTTCAAGCTAATGATTTTAAACTTGCAGCAAAGTGAAAGAGAATGAAGACAGGGCATGTTCCTGAAGGTCACTGATCAAATTGTTTTTGCTAGAGTTATGTACCCTTGATTTATTTCGGAATTTTGCCATAAAAGCCAAACTGGCAGTAGCAGGAGCAGTAAACCCCTTTAGGGATCTTCTAGTTTTGTTATCTAAAGCATCCCCACCTTACAAAAGCACTGCTTTACACTATGACTCATCCATATGGACACCTTGATGATGAATGTGCCAAAATTCAAGTCGAAAAAGGTGTCCATATTGATGACCAAGGAGTCTTGTTGCAGGATACTTACCTTGATTGAAATGCTGTACGAATGGTTGGTAAAAGTAAACACAAGTTTAATGATTTTATTCAGTTAACAAGTAAGTACATATTCTCTCTTGAGTGTTTTGTAATGAAGACTTTTTACCATAAAATTCCTATTTTTTGTCAAAAAAAAAGCTTAAACCTCCTATATTTTTGGTGGAAAGAATCCTATTGTTTTCCAATTTCAGCCTGATATTAGCAACACCACTTAATTTTGAGGGTCATCATGGTCCCTTGTTCACTCTGCAGCGGGCCATTCATGGTTTTATGCACAGAAATGGCCCCTTAAATTAGCCCTCTCAAGATACAATAATGTAGGTCTATATGGACATGGCAGATGTCTTGATGACATGACCTGGATCATTTAAATGAATATGCGTTCCCCAATGCCTTTATATGAAATTGGGTTTGGATTGACCCAGCGGTTCTGAGATTTTTGAAGAGTGTGGATGATGGAGCCTGCCTATACTGTAAGTTCACCTATGAGCTTTAAGGCTTTAAATAGGGTGCAAAATCAAAACTGGAGACCGATTTATGTAGCAACCCAAAAAAATATTTTTAGGAAAGTGATCAGCCTTAGAAATGCTTCAGTTTTGGGGGACATGTTTGTCTCCCTTTCAAAGAGGCTAAATGTTCCTTTTTGTTTGGAGCCAAGAAAAATTCCGGATAGGGATAGACATTAGCTGGGGCTCTGAGCCCATAGATTTTGGGCCAGGCCCACTATGTTTTGAGAGAAAATGTCTATTCTCACATGTAGAGATTACAAACGGCAATCTGACACAGACACTTGCAGTCAGTAAAGAATTTATGGTCGGCATTTGATCTCTTGCATTTTTTTTCATCCTATTGGCTTTGCATTTTTATATATTATTGAAAAGCACACAAAGTCATAGGACTATGTTTTAAGTGTCTGTCTAAAAATGCTTTTGAAAGAACTAATACTTGATGGAAATGTATCTTTACTCACATAAACTCACATAAACAACTCCACCGAGATTAAATCTGACCCTTACCTTCTTTGAATGGCGATATCATATGCTTTCAAGTTTCAAGGTGTCCACTGGTCAGGGAAAAGTCGAGGAAGTTTTATTTTTCATCAAGCGTAGGTAAAAGTCATAATTTTGCAAAATGGTCAGGGAAGATTTAAAGACATGTATCAAGAAAGTTAGGGAAAAGTCTGACAGGGAATTTCATAATTTTTCCCCTAACTATTTGGCTGCGCAGATATTTTGGCCTTTTTAAGTGATTGATAATGTTGAAATATTTTTTTATTTCTCATTTTGCTCCTCAATATTATTATAAATTAATGTTAATTATAGAGAAAAAAATGTATGCCCAAAAACTTGAAAACATTTATATTTTCATTGAACAATTAGGGATGTATATTTCTAGAAAATAGAATTAATCATTTATCTACTGCAAGATGCGGAAAAATCTGTCAGAATTTTGGTCAGGGGAAAAACAGGGTTTAGTCAGGGAAAAGTCAGGAAATTTTGTGTCTGACTGAGGGCAACCAACCTGAGTTTGAGACAATCAGGCAAATTACTAATTTTACTAGATTCTGCAAACATTCACCTTTACGATGGTATGCATAACATTCTAGAATTATTTTCAGTTAGAATCTTGCAATTTTTTATGAAAATTCTCAAAAAGATGTCAAGTTTTCTTCTAACCACAAAATCTTTCACAAATTTCCCACATATAAATAGATTATGTGCACTGGCTCCCAGCTTAACTAGGCACTGCCAAATTATCCTGGAAACAAAGTTTTCAAAGTCCTTAAAGCTTTAGCAGTGCATGTTTCTGGAGTTTCACGAAGCTGGGAGCATGTGATCTATTATTGGTGGGAAATTTGTGAAAGATTTTATCATGTGGCTTGTCAGGGCATGTTTGCAACTTTGGGAGAATTTGAATTAAGAAATCATCTTTAAATTAAAAAATCAGAAAAAGCAAACAAGATCCCACAAACCTCAAATTGGGATTATTAATAAGGACAATATACTGAGGAATCATTGTTGTAAACCGACTGATAATCTTAAGTTATCTCGACAAGTTGGACAGCCTACTTCTTGAATAGTAAATGAAGGGCTGCATTCAGAAGTAAAACACTGTCCGACTGTTTTTGCCCTGGATCTCCTCTGCTATGGGCTGTCGTCATTGGGTGAAGGAATCCAACATAAAATGGCTGAGAATGTTTTTGCACTCCTGTACACAGACATATTAACCCTTAAAGCGCCAATCACAACAATTGTCGTCTGCTTTGTCTTCTGCCGGTTACTTTAAAAGTCATTGTTGCAAAACAGTGTGGACCCAGATCAGACTGCTCTTTTAGGAGCAGTCTGATCTGGGTCCATACTGTTTGCCTATATGCAAAATGTAAGTTTGAAAAGTTTGCAAGAAGATGCAGCAGATGACATAAGCAGACAACATTTTCAGATGCAGATTTTCTTGGTGCTTTAAGGGTTAACATTTCAGCACATTTAAGTGCTTGATTTGATAGAATTTGGTGTTATATTATTTGACATAATTATAATATGAAACAAATGCCACTAAATGTTAAGTGAATTTTTATATTAAAATACTGCTTTAATAGTATTTACTTCCTTTAGTTGTGATTTTGTCAAATGAGTGACACCAAGCAAACAGATGTCTTTAAGGAATATATAGACAGAGGAGGCACCAAATTAGGCTGAACTGTCAGCTTAGATAATAACTGAGGATATGCATTACTAAGATGGCACAGCATCAAAGATGTCGGTGGATAAAGACCAGGCTATACAATGTAAAATATAATACCTCCATTAAAATGGCACTGCAAAGATAGCACAGAAAAGAAGCTGTAGATGATTTGATTATATCTGAAATTTAAACAGGCTAATATTTTTTGAGTTTTAGAAGTGCACTGCAAAAACAGCACAAATTGTACATCTTTATATGGAGAAGGCTATAATAATGAATCCATTACCACCACAGTAAATTAGGTTTATTGCGATGTCTCTTTCTTTTATCTTGATGCATTAAGGCTCAAATAACCGGCCTCAGTGGCTCATTGGGATGCGCATCTGACTGGTAATCAGGAGCTTACAGGTTTGACCACCGCCGGGTCGACAACATTCTTTCGTGGAGATTGATCATGAAATATTTTCTGAGGTTATTCTCTGCTTTTCACTGATTCAAGAAGGGCAGATGTCAGTTTTTGGCAAAAGAATATGCATTTTACTGGTTTACTGCTTGGAGGACTAAGCCTGACCAGTTAAAGTATGGTTAGGTCTCGGGGGGGCGGGGGGGGGGGGGGGGGGTAACTTAGGGGTAATTTTGGTACGGGTGTGCGAGCCAGTATTTCAAAACCTACCCCATTCATATACCTGGCCTTTGAAAAAATGGACCCATTCATATACTTGATCACCCAAAATGTTGACCTATTCATATACTGCCCTTTGATTTTTGTACCATTTTTTGCTGGTTGTTAGACAAATATCACAGTCAATTCATGTAATACCAAGAGGATAAGCAGCCTCGAAAAATCTCTGAGCGAAAAATATGTACATATACCAGGATGTCAGAAAAATGGGGCCTTTTACATAGGAATCCAGAAAAATTGAGCCATTCATATACTTTTTGTTGGAAAAAGGGGGCCAATCATATACCTGGCAGTGCTGAAAAAGGGGGCTATTCGGCACGCACATCCGTACTATGCCATATATAGGAAGTTACCCCCCGAGGGTTAGGTAAATTGACCACACTCGACATGTCCCCTTTGGGTTGACTGGGCTGTACAACCTCAACACAAACAAACAACGGGAGGCTGAAATAGCTGCAATGTTTTCCCCTTGGCCTTACATGGCTCCAGATAAGGCACTCTCTTCAATAAAAAATTATTAGTATTTTCCTGATACCCCTCAAATCAAACTCATAACTTTTCTTAGGTATTCTATGCTGGAATCAGCAGAAATAAAATCTACCTGTAGATTTCAGAAGCAGATCTCCCTAATTTTGAAGGTCTCTAGTGGTCAGTTGAAAAATGGGTTGGCAGGTACCTGCCATGTGGCTGAATGGTTAGTGCTACTAAACTTTGGATTATGCAAACCCAGATTTGAATCCTGCTAGAGATGGTATATGATATATGTATGTGTATACTTAGATTTCCTTTTCAGATCAGCAAAGATGGATTGGTAGGATTTAACAATGGTATTGGATACGAAGATGTGGATTTTTCCGGATCAAATGTTGCTCCTTTTATTGACCGACCATTCATTGCTCCCTATCATTATGACGCTCATGGACTTAATAGTTTACAAGGCTACACTGGACATGTTTATTACCATCAGTTCAATAAGACATTAGGAAATCGGGCATCTGTTTATCCTTCTCTCAACTATCTGGGACAGTATCTAAGATCACAGATTGTTGGAAGTGACCTGTTCTTTCCCACATGGGGTTTGCAAGTCACATGGACCAATGTAACTTCTGCCCAAGCTACAAGGACAGGATCATGCACAGGAACAACAGGGAATCCTTGTCCGGTAAGAATTGTTCTAGTGTCTTTGGAGAAATAATATAGTAACTGTTGTCCGACATTATTTCGGTATCTTGATACCATATAACAAAATATTTGGACAGCTTAACCCTTAAAATGCCAAGAAAACTTGCATCTGAAAATGTCTGTTTGTGTCATCTGCTGAATATTCTTGCAAACTTTTCAAACCTATTTTTGCATACAAGCAAACATTGTGGACCCTGATCAGACTGCTCCTAGAGCAGAAGTCTGATCTGGGTCCTCACTGTTTGCAAAAATGACTTTTAAAATTACAATCAGATGATAAAGTTGACGACAGTTGTTGTGATTGGCAGTTTAAGGGTTAACTCCTTAATACCATGCTTGTCCTTGACTTTGAACAATTCCATTTTACTAGCTGTTGATGTATGTATACGAGGGATGTTCGAAATGAATTGCTTATTTCTATCTGGAGACTTCAAATTTCAAGTTAACCCAAAAGTACTCATTTCATGCCCTTGAAGTACTCCCCGTGGCTAGAAATGCAAAGTTTCAGCCGATGTATCCACTTCTTGAAGGCGTCACGGTACGCTGATTTGGGCACAGTAATAAGGTACTGATGAATGGCAGATCCAAGTGCCTGTCGGGACTGGTATTTCCGCCCAGCAAGGAATGCTTTCAATTTCGGAAACAAAAAGAAATCACATGGGGCAAGGTCTGGGGAATACGGGGGGTGAGGCAAAACAGTTACTTTTTCTTTCTTCAAAAACGCCGTAACTATTGCGGAGGTATGAGCTGGGGCATTGTCATGTAGAAGACGGACATGTTTAAAACCAGTGGCAGGGCGTGGTTTCTGATAATACTTTATCAGTTTCTTCAGTACTATGTCTTTGTAGTACTTTCTGGTTATGCTTTTGCCCTTTTTTCACTGGCACTTTTATTGCGACTCCTTCACCAGAGAAGAAGATTGCATACAAAACCTTCTTTGTACTCAAAGAACGTTTGGCAATTATAGGGCGTTTGCTGTGTTTAGTGGCCCAGATCTTATTGCTAACCTTTCTGACAGGCTCAAAATAATGGACCCAGGTTTCATCACCTGTGACGGCATTGGCAAACTGCTTTTTGTCATATTTTGGAAACATTTGAAGCAGCTTTTTGGCTACTTTAACCTGTTGCCTCTTTTGCTCGTCAGTCAACAGATGGGGCACCCATCTAGCAGAAATCTTTCCGACTTTCAAATGCTTCTTCAAAATAAGGTGAAATGTTGATAGTGATATGCCTACCTTTCGTGCAATATCACGAACTGTAAATCTGGCATCTCCTTCAATGATTTCCTTTATTTTGGAAACGATTTCTTTACGAGATGCAGATTTTGGCCTACCTGATTTCGGTGCATTTTTGATGGACTCTACACCAGACTCAAATTTCTTTTTCCACCGCCGAACTGTGTCATAAGACACACTAGAAGGTCCAAAAGCAGTAGAAATTTCAGTCATCAGCTTCTTCAAAGAACAACCAAGTTTTGAGTGAGCTTTGGTGTAAGCCCGTATTTCATCTTTTTTGTCGACGCTTCTACAAACCATTTTTACTGCAGTGGTCAATGACTGCGTGTTTTCAAATGGCAAATTTTATGTCTTACACTTAGTCTAACATGTACATTTATACACCATTGTGTAGATATTGAATAGCCCTATACAGGTATGTATTGGTTTTTATCGTGCCCCACGTGGATATCGAGCTAGAAGACAATAAGCAATTCATTTCGAACATCCCGAGTGACATACTTTGAAGACTGGGGCCCAGTTGTTCAAAGCATTGTTAGCTTAATGAGCTAGTTAGTGGTCAAAATGTTAACTGTTCTAGTAAGAACGATATCTAATTCATGGGTATTTTTGCTGAAAAAATGTGAGTAGCACATTTTTTCAGCAAAAATATTAGCATATATGCCATATTCAATGATGAAAGTTTTAACGATAAGTTAACTAACAACATTGTTAATTTTGAACAGTTGGGCCCTGAATCAGATGCCATGTTCTGCAGCCCATGGATCAGATGATCTGCATCTACACTGTTTGCTTAGGAATGTCTGTCAGCATACTCTGGGTAAATATTGTTTAACCCTTTGCATGTTGGGTAATTTTGCATGCTTTTTTGTTGTCTGTGGATTTTTTTTAAAAAGTAACTTTTTCAATAAAATCTTTCGGGAATACCAACAGAGTATGAAACAGTTTAGATCCCGATCAGGCTGATGTTTTGTCGGGCCTGATCTGGGTCCAAACTGTTTGCAGAGGTTATCAGCAGACGACAAAAGTCATCACTAGCGGGGAAAGAGTTAAGAGGTTTTCATTCTCAGTTTTGTAGAGGAAAGGAAACAAAACATATTCCCTAAATAGGTGAAATTTTTTACAAATGTGACCTGAATGTTCTTTTTAAAATTGCTGCAGGAAATGAATCCTTAAAATATATGAATAAAACAGGTCAGTCTGACAACTTTTGAAGCATATGTCTATAAGGTTGTCACAACTGATGTATAAAGTTGCCACCTTACAGAAATATTTTATTTCGTTGATTAATCCTGCTCCTGCTGAACCAAGATCTATATTTTTGCAAACAGTGTGGGTCTAGGTCTGGATCTGCACTATTTGTCAAGTACGTGAATTCGTATCAACAACCTGGATCACGTCATCTGATAGACTGAAAATTAGAAGTGAGCATGGCATCTTAACCCTATAGTCCTGCTGAACCCGGACAGGTCCTGCCTTTGCAAACAGTGCAGATCCAGATCAGTTGGCTTCTTCAAGATCCAGATCAATTGGATTCTGAAGAAGCCAACTGATCTGGATCTGCACTGTTTGCCATTAAGTATGTGAATTCATATCAAGAATCTGGATCACATAATCTGATTGGCTGAAAATTGAAAGTAGGCGTGGTGTCTTAATTTATTTAGCATGACAAGGGTTAATTTATTCAGCATGGCTAGGGTTAAAGCATCCGAATATATTTTTGTGTTGAATTCTTAATAAGTGCATTTTACTTTATTATTGCAAGATATAAACCTAATAGGACTAGTCCACTTCTCACAGCAAATAGCATTGTAAAGTTCTGGCTTTGGAAACTATGGATACCGTAGAACACTTCTCGGTTCTGTACTTCCTACTAGGAAAATTGTCTTTAAATAGGTGGTCATCATCCTTAATGCAATGCAAGTTCAACAGGACATAACTCTGTTAAAGACTATTAATTGCTGTAAAAAAATCTAACTTGAGGAATAGTTTGGCTAGGAATCTCATACTGTCCTATTGTTGAACCCAGCAACATTCACCAGCCATAGTCAGCAAATGAAACCAAATTTTCATTGTCATATTTTGAAATTGAGTGAATAAAGTGTATTTATATGTACAGCAATACCCAAAGGACCATTTCTGTATAAAAATGCAAGTGTAAGTTAACTAATAAAATTCAATGACTTTTCCTTCATTTTATGGCAGACCTGTCCATAGCTCCACATGAGAGGGGTGTCAGATAAATGCTTTTCTTATTTCTCCATGAAAACATTAGTTTTGAGTACTCATCAGAAGCACTTCACTGAGGCACTTCTGATTAGTACAACAACATATGTTTTCATGAAGAAATAAGACAAATAGCCATACTTTTAGACTGAATAAATTACCTTATCTGTAGCTATGCCTATCTACTACTTTGATGTTAATGTGACTATCAGAATTTATGTTAATTATGCTGAGTGCTACAGACTGCTGCTAATGTGCGTATACTTTCATTTCCAGACAAACACATTCCAACTGGTGCTACTTTCTGATGGAACTGATTCCTATGCCATCTTTAATTATGGAGATATACAGATTAGTCCAGACAGATTCGATCAGGTATTTAATAATGGCTTTTTGGTGTCTCATCATGATACAGAATCTTTTATGTGCCGTCAGCAAATGATAGCTAACATCTTTATTACTAAGCAAACTGACTCGAGCTTCATTCCTAAGCAAACCAGAAAATAGATTTTGTTAGCAGATCAGTCAGTTTATAAATAAATTTAATGAAAGTCATCAGTTTAACCCTTATCCTGCTGTATTTTCTACTGATCTGGGTCTGTGGAAAGGGTACCATTACCTGAGGACTCATTACTTGCATCATTTTTCACTGATTTTATCTGGACTCGCACACAAGGTGTACCAATAGACAGGCTTACTATAAGTGAATCAATCACATAATCATCACATGATAGCAAGTCATCATGTAGTAGCAAATGTCTCGCAAACTCTCAGGTAGTGGTATTTGCCGGGATTAATCAGAAAAAAATGGAACTAAATTCCAGGGCCAAATATTTAAATGTCCAGCAAGGAATCTTAGGCTTGGAATATTTTCCTGATTTCTGGCAGGTATACTTCTTGGATCTTCAGCTTTAAAATGCATACTCTGATTAATCCCGGCTGAGAGTTTGCGGGACGTTTCCCTCCAGGTGATAGCAGGCTAAATCTTCTTGAAATTTTCCATTGTTTCAAAGATTTTTATGCCCCAGCCATTTCCATTGAGGTGGTGGGGTTTTGGGGGGAGGGGGAGTTGGGGGTGGGGGTGAGGAGCGGTGGAGGATGTGTGCATATATATCACCTCTGTCCATACGTCCGTCTGCTGAATGTCCATATGTCCCATACGAAAAATGGTTTCCATTAAATTTCGTTTGAAAAGAATAATATATTTGATTCATATTTTATACACAGGTATTTTGTACACAGATATATAATCATAAAATATAGGTCAAGTTCCATTTGGGGTAAAATCCACCAATCATTATGGGGGTTATGGCCCTTTTTATCCCCCGATCGATAGGCTTGAGGGATATAGCGATCAGCACGGCGTCCTTGTGTCCGTCCGTAGACGCATCCTTGTGCGCTCCATAACTTTGATACCCTTAGACATATTTCGATAATATTTGGTAAGAATATAGAGGAGGACCAGTAGGCATCTTCCTTATGTAGTTATCTCCCCTGAAGCCATGTAGTTATCTCCCCTGAAGCCAAAATCTTGTGGAGGCCATAACTCCCTTATTTGATAATATTTGGTAGGGTTGAAGAGGAGGACCAGTAGGCATGTCACATGTAAGAGAGACAACTCTCACTTTATTTGTTGTGAAGTTATCTCCCCTGAAGCAGAAATTGTAGCCTCATCCTTGTGCACTCCATAACTTTGATACCCTTAGACATATTTTGGTAATATTTGGTAGGAATGAAGAGGAGGACCAGTAGGTGAGTCACGTGCAAGAGAGACAACTCTCACATCATTTGTTAGGTAGGTATCTCTCCTGAAGCAGAAATTGTAGACTCATCCTTGTGCGCTCCATAACTTTGATACCCTTAGCCAAAATCTTATGCAGGCCATAACTCCCATACTGTTTGAGATAATTTGATAATATTTGGTAGGGATGAAGAGGAGGACCAGTAGGCATGTCACATGCAAGAGAGACAACTCTCACTTTATTTGTTGTGAAGTTATCTCCCCTGAAGCAGAAATTGTAGCCTCATCCTTGTGCACTCCATAACTTTGATACCCTTAGACATATTTTGGTAATATTTGGTAGGAAGGAAGAGGAGGACCAGTAGGTGAGTCACGTGCAAGAGAGACAACTCTCACATCATTGTTAGGTAGGTATCTCCCCTGAAGCAGAAATTGTAGACTCATCCTTGTGCGCTCCATAACTTTGATACCCTTGAACATATTTTGGTAATATTTGATAGGAATGAAGAGGAGGACTGATAGGCATGTTGCGAGCAAGAGAGACAACTATCACTGTCTTTGTTATGTAGTTATCTCCCCTGAAGCCGAAATCTTATGCAGGCTATAACTCCCATAATGTTTGAGATAATTTGATAATATTTGGTCAGGATAAAGAGGAGGACCAGTAGGTGTGTCACATGCAAGAGAGACAAGTCTCACATCATTTGTTAAATAGTTATCTCCACTGAAGCAGAAATTGTAGGCTCATCCTTGTGTACACCATAACTTTGATACCCTTAGACATATTTTGGTAATATTTAGTGGGAAATAAGAGGAGGACAAGTAGGCTTGTTGCGAGCAAGAGATAACTCTCACTGTCTTCATTATCTGGTTATTGTGTAGGCTATAACTCCCATAATGTTTGCGATAATTTGATAATATTTGGTAGGGATGAAGAGGAGGACCAGTAGGCATGTTGCATGCAAGAGAGACAACTCTCACTTTATTTGTTATGTGGTTATCTCCCCTGAAGCAGAAATTGTACTCATCCTTGTGCATTCCATAACTTTGATACTCTTAGACATATTTTGGTAATATTTGGTAGGAATGAAGAGGAGACCATTAGGCATGTCACATGCAAGAGAGACAACTCTCACTTTCTTTGTTAAGTAGTTATCTTCCCTAAAGCCGAAATCTTGTGTAGGCCATAACTCCCATACTGTTTGAGGTAATATGATAATATTTGATAGAAATGAAGAGGAGGACTGGTTTGCATGTCGTGCAGGAGAGACAACTCTCACTTTCTTCATTATGTAGTTATCTACCCTGAAGCCAAAATCTTGTGCACTCCATAACTTTGATACCCTTAAACATATTCTGATAATGTTAGAGGACCAGTAGGCATGTCCCATGCAAGAGAGACAACTCTGTCTTTCTTTGTTATGTAGTTATCTCCCTGAAGCCAAAATCTTGTGCAGGCCATAACTCCCATACTGTTTGAGATAGTATGATAATATTTGGTAGAAATGAAGAGGAGAACCAGTAGGTATGTCACTTGCAAGAGAGACAACTCTCACTTCTTCGTTATGCTCTCCCTTGAAGCCAAAATCTTGTGCGCTCCATAACTGATACCCTGAGACATATTTTGATAATATTTGGTAGAGACATTGGTAACGACCAGTAGATGTGTCACATGCAAGAGAGACAACCTCTGCTGTGGTTGTTTCTAGTTACCTCCCCAGAATGAATTTCTAAGCCAAATTCTTGAGTATGTGGTTTGAAATACTTTGTTAATGTTTGGTAAAGGCATAGATAAGAACCAGTAGGCATATAGTGTTCAAGTGTACTCTCATTTTCTCCATTATGTACTTATCTCCCCTGATGCCGAAATCTTGTGCAGGCCTTAACTCCCATACTGTTTGAGATAACTTGAAAATTTTTGGTAGGGACATATATCAGGTCAAGAAGGTGTGTAGCATGCAAGAAGGACAACTTTCACTCTGTTGATTTTTTACCCCAATAAACATACAGCAAGTTCCTTTACCTTTACAAAGCATTTATTTTTGCTATTATTTCTGAATATGTACACTCACAAATTCAAAGTATTTGCAAATATTGTGTATCCTGTACAAATTATTACATCAGAAGTAACTATTAGATGATTTTGACAAATATAATAAAAAAAAAAAAAAAAAAAAAAGATAAAAAACACACAAATATAAAATCATCAACAGTATACCTATTATTGTTTTCACTTATTATTTTGGTCACATTTCATACTATCTTTGTATCTTTTTACTTTGCCCTGTTTCAATATTTCCATGATATGAATTAAAATATACTAAATTTAGAAATGGTGGGTTGGTCGGGAGATTTGCCATCTCCTCTGATGGCTATCTTTAACTTCAAACAAAGGTTTCCATTCAATAGCTTTTGCAAAGACAAGTGTATTAGATTCATATTTTATACATAGGTATAGTGGGTGGATGGTGCAAAGGTGGTGTGTATCTTACGTCACTGGAGCATCCAGCTGATATTGGCTTACAGTTGGGCAGGTAGAGGGGGAATATTTTTATTTCTTCTGCTTCACTTTCATTCATGTTCTTCTTTCTACCCTGTCCCTCTCTTT
This sequence comes from Anodontia alba, assembly GCA_964016985.1. Classification (NCBI taxonomy): domain Eukaryota; kingdom Metazoa; phylum Mollusca; class Bivalvia; order Lucinida; family Lucinidae; genus Anodontia; species Anodontia alba. The sequence goes on along the minus strand of OZ024826.1, from coordinate 61,405,973 downwards.
CATCTCTCCTACTATCTCTTCTATCTCTTTTCTCCTCTTTTCTTGGGAGACGACACAAAATGACCCACAAAGGTTGACATGTCATTAAACCCCAACACAATCAATGCACATATTATTAAGTATTTGAATTTGTATGAACAACATAGATCAAGTAATCTGATTAGCTGAAAATTAGAATTGGGCATGGCAATTTGATTTATTCAGCATGACAAGGGTTAAAGCACATTCCCTCCACTGTCAAAAAATCTAGAACTAAGTATTATTTCTGGAGGTCCTGAAAGGCACTCAGGTTGGCCTTTCCCTTGAAAGCATAAATAGTAACCAATAAGAAGATAAGAGTTAAGTAGAAAAAAGCTTGGTTTTAACTGCCTACCAAATTTGTAGTATAATCTTTGTTGTCATATAGTTCTTTTGAGTTAAGATTAGAATTAAGACAATGTTTTTTGAAATGTATTACACACACACACACACGCACATGCACATGCGTGCACGTGCACACACACACACACACACACACACACACACACACACACACACACACACACACACACACACACACACACACACACACACACACACACACACATATGCATGCAAGTGTATGTGAGTATTTGTGTTGAGATAATCTTGATTTTGCCAAGAAACTTGCACATATCTTTATGTTCAGAAACCATCGAAATTCAGTCAGTAAAGGAAGTTTTGTCTTTGACTCTAGGCTGGTTTTAATGGTGGAAATGGAACAGGTTGGTTTGGTGTTTTCAAAACAGGACTGTCCAGCGGCAAGCTGTTAAGTCAAGAACAGGGTAGTGACACTAGGGGGCGCTACATCTTCAAGATATCATCTGCTAATATTGTTCGTGGTGGATGTTCATCTGTCTCTAGCAACAGTAAGTACTGGACACAAGCTTCAGTCTTCTGTCTGTTTCCAAATCTGAAAACTAACCTTCATGGTAGGAATTTTGAAAGCAATGAAGTCATTATAGATGTTGTTGATGAGTACTTGAGGGACCGGGAAGAAGGCTTCTATTTTGAAGGAAGAAACAGACTGGAACAGCTTAGGAGAAAGTGTATTAGTGCAAAGGAAGATTATATTGAGAAATAATGGTATAATTTCTGTTCTTGGTCATTCTCAAAGTACAGGGGCTGAGAATTTTTTTATCGTTCCTCATAACTGATGCAGTTGTGAACAAACTGATGCAGTTCATGTAAAATTACACAGTTATTGATGGTTCAGTCATCAGACATGATGTGATGTCGACTAGAGAATGTCAATATTGGTATTTTCTGGTCGACATCACATCATGTCCAATGACTCAGTTGTCAACAATTGTTTTTAGCTCACATGAGCTATGCTCAAGATGAGCTATAGTGATCACTTTTCATCCGTCGTCCGTCCATCTGTGCGTGCATCCATCCGTTAACATTTTCAAACGACTTCTCCTCTGGAGCCCCTGAGCCAATTTTGCTCAGTTTCATATGGAGTCTCCTTAGGTTGGGGGAATGAAAGATTGCTAAAATGGTTACAGTCCGTTGACCAAGATGGCCACCATGTCCATATATGGTAAAAATCTTTAAAAATCTTCTTCTCCAGAACCAAAGATGCCTTGTGGCTGAATCTTTGCACAAATCATTGGGGACAGGAAGTCTACCAAAATTGCTAAAATTATGGTCGTACTTGACATTTGATTTTTTTATGGCAAGGTCAAGTTTGCTTCCCTATGCATTTGTATGGGAAAAATGTTCAGAATTTCAAATGACTTCTACTCTGGAGCCTCTAGGCCAATGTTGCTCAAATTTCATTTGGAGCCTCCCCAGAGCAGGGAAATGAAAGATTGCTAAAATGGTTGCTGTCCATTGACCAAGATGGCCACCATGCCCATATATGGTAAAAATCTTTAAAAATCTTCTTCTCCAAAACCATGTCGGCCTCGGTGGCTCAGTTGGATGCGCCGTCCGACTGGAGACCAGGAGGTCGCGGGTTCAACCCCCGCCGAGGTCGGCAACATTCTTTCATGGAGATTGATCATGAAATATTTTCTACGGTCATTCTCTCCCTTCCGCTGATTCAAGAAGGGCAGTTGTCAGTTTCTGGCGAAAGAATGTGCACAGTACTGGTTAACCGCTTAGAGGACTAAGCTTGCCCAGTAAACGTGTGGTTAGGTAAACTGACCGCGCTCGACATGACCCCATTGGGTTGACTGGGCCGTAAAACCTCAACACAAACAAACAAATCTCCAAAACCAAGGATGCCTAGTGGCTCAATCTTTGCATATATCATCAGGGACAGGAGGTATATCAAAGTTGCTAAAATAATAGTCATACATTGACATTTGATCTTTTTATGGCGAGGTCAAGTTTGCTTCCCTATGCATTTGTATGGGAAAAATGTTCAAAATTTCAAATGACTTCTCCTCTGGAGCCTCTGGGCCAGTGTTGCTCAGATTTTATTTGGCACATAAGCCCTGAACCCTAATCTTTGCACAAATTATGGGGACAGGAGATTTACCAAAATTGCTAAAATGATGGTCCTATGTTGACGTTTGACCTTTTTTTACGGCAAGGTCAAATTTGCTTCCCCATGCATTTGTATGAGCCATATACATTTATATTGGAAGTATCGAGGTGACTTGTAGATCAACAGTAGCTAAAATCATTCTGACTGGAAATCTAAGATGGCCACCATCTTGTTTATGTTTATTATATTTCTCTGCCACTGTGCTGTTTACATGTATGAGAGAAATGAGAGAATATCTATTTATAAATTATATAATAAACCTGATTAACCTAGTTTTTGTCCTAAAATTTGAACAAATTTATTTTGCTATCTGTTGATGCATCTAAAAACTGCTGGATAAGTGGTAAACCCTGATCAGATGCTGCTTAATTATTGTGTTATTATGAGGTCTTGTCTGGATCTACATTCTTTGCTCAGGCATGACCAACCATATAAATCCTAATTATTCAAACACCTTAACCATACCTGTCCTAAATTTTACTACCTGTTGATGTGTCTAAAAACTGCTGGATGAGTGGCAAACAGTGTAGACTGATCATTGCATCATGGGGCATCTGATCTTGATCAACACTGTTTGCTCAGGCCTGTCTGACCAAATACTTTGGGTTAATATGGTTATATGAATATGTTTTCCTGGGGTGAACCTAATTTGTAGATGGGGAGCCGCATTACATGAACAAATTTATGTAATGTATATCCCAATTCTCCTCCGTAATATATGGCGTAGCTACCTTAAGTATTGGGACAAATAGGCCTTTGCAAATAGTGTAGACCCTGATCAGATGCTGCAGAAGGTGGCATCTGATCAGGGTCTACACTGTTTGCCATACATACAGCAGTATTATTGTGAGTGCAAAATGATATTGTTTTATTTCTCCAGGTAAAGACTAACATCCTTTAAGTTCCCAAAATTAACCAGAAATTGTATACCGGTAATACTTCCTGTTGGATGTAATGTATTGTTACTTGAGATCATTTTTTTCTGTGTTATCTAAATTATGTGACGTAATTATCACAGGTGGTACAGCAGCATTTCATGCAAGTAATTGTATGAATTAGATGTGTAAATCGGGCATCTGATTGGTGGAAAAAGTAGGCCGAGCAATGACCAGGAATATTCTTCTGTTTGTCAAACAACAAGTATATATTCTAGTATTGACCAAGGACACTCTTGTATTTGTCAGTAAACCAGGAGAATAATTCTGATTGATTTACACTTAGTATTCTGGGTAAAATTTTCAGCAGACAACACTTTGAAATATTTTTTCTTGTTTTTCCCAGAAAACAGGATTTGACATTTCATGCAATTTGTCTCTTTTTCTGTTTTCTGCAAAAAAAAAGAAAAATACCACCAACACTGTCTGCAGAATTAGCCCAGAGAGTGGTAAAGGTTAATAAATGTGAATATTGATTTGTTTACTAATATTTAAAATAAGAATATTCTTTTGTTTATCAATGATTCTTTTGTTTATCGATGTCAGAACCTGTTTTTCTCAGTCATTACGAAAACATGCCTATTCAATTATACTGAAATTTTTACCACAAAAAAATAGAAATTTTCAGATAAAAAATTCTGATATTTTTCATATTTCTGCTCAAAACATATATTGTGGGTACTCGTTAGAACTGCCTCAACGAGGCAGTTCTAAGGAGTACCCACAATCTATGTTTTTGAGCAGAAATAAGAAAAATAATGTATACCCCTATAAACCCCAGTTTTACTATATAAAAGTGGGGTTTAAGGGAGTCATAATTATATAGGCATGTTTTCGTGATGGTCTAAGAATATGTATTTTTTTTTCAAGAAATCAGTAGTAGCAGTAGTGATATTTTAGCTTCTGCTACTCTTGATGATAATGATAACAATATTATGTCCCCCAACCTACGGGGAGAGGGACATATTGATTTTTGGTGCAGATCCCATTGGCATTGGCTTTGGTGTTGGCATTAGCGTAGGCATGACACTTTCTTGTCTGCATGATGTTTTGTGAACCAGTGGTTGGATTCTTACCAAATTTTCCTGTATATATTATTGGGACATAACAAAGACCTGATTAGATTTTGGTGACCTTGACCTAATTTTCAAAGTCACAGCAATAGAAAAATCTGAAAATTCACAGTTGAGGGACATCTGTTTTCTCTGAAAATACTGTTTATAGTTTTTATTGTTTTTATGTTATCATAACTTTATTGTTGCTAACATTATTATTACCATTATCATTGCTGTTGTTATTTTTACAGTCATTGATGCAAACATATTTCCTTTTATTGTTATTATAGATGAACTTAGTGTGTATCCAACATTTGCTGGTATGTTTGGTGGTAGAATGATTGATGTCTCAGGCCCATGTTTTAAGCAACGCAGTGGTATACGCTGCAGATTTGGCGAGGACAGTAATGCTGTGGTAGATGCTATATATGTCAGCCTGACAAGAGTGAGATGTATGGTACCACGCTTGACAGTGAGGGGAAGGATTACACTGAGTCTATCCATAGGCGGCGGGAGTAATTTTCCCTATACAGCTCCATTCACAGTAGGTGGGTTAATTCAGTTGTTATGTAATTGCACTTCAACCTAATATTATATGAGTGGCTGTGGGAGAAATTGTACCATCTGACATGTGTCCAGTGAAGACTCAAATCAGGCTGCACATTTACACTCTCTGATTAGTCTTCATTGTCAGCATGAATATACTTGGCATCCTCAGTTAACCAAACTATGACCAATGAGATTCTGATCAGACTTTGCAAGTGTGCAGGATGATCTGAAGCTTTGCTGGGCACACATGTCCAAACATATATTTTCTGATGTTGAGACTCATATGGTTCTGACAAATAATTGAGAAGTGTTAACCCTTAAAGCACCAATCACAACAATTGTCGTCTGCTTTGTCTTCTGCTTGTGATTTTAAAAGTCATTTCTGCAAACAGTGTGGACCCAGATCAGACTGCTCCTTCAGGAGCAGTCTGATCTGGGTCCACACTGTTTGCTAGTATGCAAAAAAAATAGTGTTGAGAAGTTTGCAAGAATATTCAGCAGACGACATAAACAGACGACATTTTCAGATGCAGTTTTTCTTGGCGCTTTAAAGGTTAATAATAACCTAAGTACTGGGACAGACAGGCCTGAGTGGCCTTAGTGGCTCAGTTGTGTCAATCATGGGGTTGTGGGTTCAACCCCTGCTCGATTGGCAACATTCTTTTGTGGAGATTGATCATAAAATATTTTCTGCTGTCATTCTCTTCCTCCCACTGATTCAAGAAGGGCAATTGTCAATTTTTGGGAAAGCATGTTCACAATACTGGTTAACTGCTTAGAGGACTAAGCCTGCCTAGTAAAAGTGTGTTTTTTTAGGTAAACTGACTGCGCTTGACATGACTCCATTGGGTTTACTAGGCTGTAAAACCTCAACACAAACAAACAAACAGGCCTGAGCTTACAGTTATGGCCAAGATCAGATGCCACATTCTGATCAGTGTCTACATGGTTTGCCATTTCTCCAGCAGGTTTTAGATTCATCAGCAGGTTCTAAAATAGATTGTTCAAATTTTAGGAATCATATGGTAAGAAGTTTTAAATGTTTCCAATTATGTAAGGTAAATGTGGTAAATAATACATTATGGCAGGCTTTTTTAACTTAAAAAAGATGACCTGGGCCCAGTTGTTCAAAGCGTCGTTAGCTTAACGAGCTCGTTAAGGGTCATTTCGTTAACTGTTTTAGGGGATTCAATATACATTATTCTGATATTTTTTGCTGAAAAAATGTGAGTAGCTTTTGCACTGCAAAAGCTACTCACATTTTTTCAGCAAAAAATTTCAGCATATTTGTGTGTCACTCGATGTAAATTTTAACGAATCGTTAACTAACGACATCGTTAGCTTTGAACAACTGGGCCCTGGAAAGGTCTGTCATCTTGGTTTGCAGGTAAAAATGTTTTGTATAGATAGGTTTGATATTGTGAAAATTTTTATGCTTTTACCACAAAATACCCAGTTCTGAAATATTAACACTTAGCACTCAGGGTAAAATTTTCAGCAGACAACATATTGAAATATTTTTCTTATTTTTCCCAGAAAACAGGATTTGAAATTTCATTTGAATTGTCTCCAATGGAGACAATTTGCTTGAAATGGTCAAATCCTGTTTTCTGGAAAGAATAAGAAAAATATCACCAATTTGTCATCTGCTGAATTAGCATCAAACAATTAAACTGGGTAGATGATGATCAAATGATCATAATTGCAAATATGGTTCACATCACTTCACTGGTTATGGAGAAAATGCAGTTTAACCATTTTCCCATTACAAGTCTATGGAAGCTTTCTATTGCCATGGCAACTAAACCAAGAGGCAGATCACCACAATTTTATCTATTTTGAATTGCCCCCAACCCAAGCAACATTTGTATCAAATTAGAACCATACTGCTTCAGGGTTTGAAGGAGTTGTCATTAAAAAAAAAAATCCTTTTTTAAAATTTTATGTTGCCATGGCAACCAAACAAAATGGCTGCTGGTCATAAAACACATAATCTGAGTAGACAGTCACACACTACAGAAATGTATCCAAAGATAAAATGTCCTTAACCTTTTCATCTCTACAGACCAAAACAAATACCTGTGCAAACAGTGTAGGCTTGTAACAAGCATCAGGATCTACACTGTTTGCCATTCATTTTTTATTTTAGACTGAAACCCCTATTTGCATCAGTGGACATGTTCAGAATTTAAGGATGGAAGGGTCCACTTTTAGAAACTCAGGTTTGATTTTGATTGTGTTGGGGTTTAACGACATGTCAACCCTTGAGGGTCATTTTGTGTCGTCTCCCAGAGAAAGGGAGAAAAGAGATAGAAGAGAGAGTAGAGGAGATGAAAGAGAGGGACAGGGAAGAAAGAGGAACAGGAATGAAAGTGAAGAAACAGAAGAAATAAAAACATTCCCCCTGTACCCTTACCCACTACAAGGATAGCAGGCCTTGCCCAACTGTAAGCTTATATCAGTTGGACGCCCCAGTGATGTAAGATACACAGCACCTTTGCACCACCTGACCACCCCCAACTCAGGTTTAAATGGATTAATTAGCAGCAGTTCGTCTAATGTCAGATGATAAAATATTAACCCTTTCATTCCTGAGTTTCTGGACTATTCTGTCCTTGAATTTAGACATGTCCACTGATGCAAATAGGGGTTTCAGTCTAAAATAAAAAATAGTAATGGCAAACAATGTAACTCCTGATGAGATAGCTCATTACCAGGTGTCACATCTGGATCTAGAGTGTTTGTACAGGTAACTGTTTTGATCTGATGGACCGAGATAGTTAATGTATATATTTTATCTACCTATGGGCTTAAATGTAACATTATGCTTTTATTTATATTCAGCACATGAACCTTTACCACTCTCTCGGCTAATTCAGCAGACAACAAATTGGCAGTATTTTTTTCTTATTTTCCCCAGAAAACAGGATTTGACATTTCGTGCAAATTATCTCCAGTGGAGACAATTTGTATGAAATGTCAAATCCTGTTTTCTGGAAAAAAAATTAAAAAAACAGTATTTAAAATGTTGTCTGCTGAATGTTTTCCCAGCATGCTAAGCATTAAATCCCTACATTTATTTGTTGATCTGGATATGTGCTAACAAATGCTTATACACCGCAACCTCTTTATAACACTATTTTTGGGGTCCATAGCATAAACCGTGTTAGTTAAACAACCGTGTTATATCCAAACAAAAATGTGTAGATTATAGTGAAAAATGACCATTTATGGTCATTTTTCAATATAATCTATACATTTTTTGGGATCCATCTTTGAACCATGTTATTTCCAAAACCGCGTTATAACGAACTGTGTTATAAAGAGGTTGAAGTGTATTGTTTCAGTCAGGGGTCATCCTAGAACTGTCAGAGAGGGAGAAGTTTTGTGACAATTTCAGGATTTCAGGTAGACGTTTTGGTCCAAATTTTGAATTTCCCTATACATTCTCTACATTTTCACTTCTCCCTCAGCTCAAGATAGGGAGAAGTCAGCCAGCTTAGGGAGACTATTTCTCCCAAATCGCCCTCTAGGATGACCCCTGTTCAGTTTTATCTACCTGCAAGGGTTCTTGATTGGATAATAAATGATACATAAAATATATTCTATTCTTGCAATTTTATATAGTGTTTCCTGGACGCATGCCAAGTTCAGAGCATCTGACGGCAGATGTAGCCTGGTATGATTACAGATCGGGTCCATTACAGATCAAGTGGGATTCAGACATGCTCAGTAACCAGTCATCTTTAATGGTAGATATCAGTTTGATTGGCTACAGGGAGACTAATGATCAGGTAATATCACGGCCACAACAAGGTAAAAATTATTCTTATTATACTGTTCCACATACAGATCAGCCTGTGAACCCTCATGCACATAATTGGACATTTGAGCTGCACAGCTGACAGATCACCTACACACTCCTGCAGTCTGATCAGAATCTTCACTGAGTGCATTTTGGATAGCTAAGGATACAGTTTCTTCATGCGGACAGCAAAGACTAATGAGACTAGAGGGATGCATAGGCTGATTGAAGTCTTCCTTATGTGCATATGTCAGAAGGTAGGTTTTCTCAAGTTGCAGCTCATTTCACATGCACACTTTATGGACATCATTAATGTTCCATCTCATATTCATTCGAAGCTTTAATAAGGCTTGTCATTTCATTCAGATCTGTATGAAATGACACATTTCTGTGAAAAGTAAAAGCATTTTAAATGTCTGCTTTTATTCATATTCAGCAAGTTAAATTTCAACTTAAGAAGCTCTCTAAAGTGCTTGTATGAAGTTAGTCAACACCTCTTTTCAGTCGACAATTTATTAAATAAAAAGTTTCCAAAAATATTTCTGAAGTTTTACCTTCCCCACACTCCAGAGCCTTCCTACATAGATGCCAATGTTGAGACAGATAGGGCGCAAGTGAGACTCAAGTAAAAGACCATATTTATTTTCTCCTCTTAGCTTATAAATGGAAAAGAATGTACATTTTGGCTCAGATATTCATTTCATAGTATGCTGTCTGCTAAAGCTTATAGATCATTCTGATAAAAGAAATTGTAGGCTTTATAAGAGTCTAAATCACTTAAACACAGCAAGAAATGCTTTATTAATTACAACTTTGGCACTTTTAACCTTTTGACATACAAAAAGTGGAAGATTGTTAATGTCTTGGACCTATATTGAACAAGAGACTCACAGACAGGTCTGGGTGATTAAGGTACATTGTAAATTGTGTGTATTTTGGTCATAAATTTATGAACGACTTGCATAGTGTTTTGTTTTTAGCTCACCTGAGCAAAAGCTCATGGTGAGCTATTGTAATCACCCTCTGTCCGTCGTCCATTGTCCGTTGTCAACAATTTGTTTTTTAACACTCTAGAGGTCACAGAGTTGACCCAATCTTGATGGAACTTGCTCAGAATGTTTGTCTATATGAAATCTAGGTCAAGTTTGATACTGGGTCACTTAGGGTCAGAAACTAGGTCACCAAGCCAGATCAAAGGAAAAACTTGTTAACACTCCAGAAGTCACATTTTTAAAGCAATCATCATAGATCTTGCTCAAAATCTTTATCTTGATAATTTCTAGGATAAGTTCGAAACTGGGTCACTTGGGGTGAAAAACTAGGTCACCAGGTCAAATCAAAGGAAAAGCTTGTTAACACTCCTGAGGTAACATTTTTGAAGTAATTATCATGAATATGGCTCAAAATGTTTGTCTTGATGATTTCTTGGTCAAGTTCGAAACTGAGCCACTTGGAGTCAAAAACTAGATCACCAGGCAAACTCAAAGGAAAACCTTTTTAACACTCTAGCAGTCACATTTTTGAAGCAATCATCATGAATCTTGGTCAAAATGTTTGTCGATGATTTCTAGGTCAAGTTTGAAACTGGGTCACTTGGGGTCAGAAACTAGGCCACTGAGCCAAATCAAAGAAAAACCTTGTTAGCACTCTTGAAATCTCATTTTCCAAGCAATCATCATGAATCTTGCTCAAAATGTTTGTCTTGATTTCTAGGTTCAGTTTGAAACTAGGTCACTTTGGATTAAAATCTAGGTCACCTGGCCAAATCAAAGGAAAACCTTGTTAACACTCTAGCTGTCACATTTTTGAAGCAATTATCATGAATATTACTCAAAATGGTTGTCTTGATGATTTCTAGATCAAGTTCGAAACTGGGCCACTTGGGGTCAAAAATTAGGTCACAGGGCCAAATCAAAGGAAAACCTTGTTAACACTCTATAGGTCACATTTTTGAAGCAGTCATCATGAATGTTGCTCAAAATGTTTGTTTTGATGATTTCTAGGTCGAATTTGAAACTGGGTCGCTTGGGTTCAAAAACTAGGTCATTGGGCCAAATCAAAGGAAGACCTTGTTAACACTCCAGAGGTCACATTTTTGAAGCAGTCGTCATGAATCTTGCTAAAATGTTTGTCTTGATGATTTCTAGGTCAAGTTTGAAACTGGGTCACTTGAAGTCAAAAACTAGGTCACCAGGATAAATCAACCGAAAACCTTGTTAACACTCTAGCGGTCACATTTTTGAAACAATCATCATGAAAATTGTTCAAAATGTTTGTCTTGATGATTTCTAGATCAAGTTCGAAACTGGGTCACTTTGGGTCAAAAACTAGGTCATCTGGCCAATTCAAAGGAAGACCTTGTTAACACTCTAGGGGTTACATTTTTGAAGCAAACATCATGAATCTTGCTCAATATGTTTATCTTGATGATTTCTAGGTACAGTTTGGAACTGGGTCACTTATGACCTATATTTCATAGTCCAGTGACTTTCTTAAGTATTTCCATCTTAGTCAGTTTCTCAGTAACTGTTGGTCCAACAGAGTGATATTTGACACTTGTGAAGTGTTTGTGTTTAGGTTAGTTTCTCAGTAACTATTGCTCCAACAGCCAGTGATACTTTCCATATGCATACATCTTACCATAGTCTGTTTAGTGCAGTCATCCCTATTTGATCTTCACCTCACAGTCCATTAGACATGCTACAATGTCTTACTTGTTGATATAATCATCATGAATTTTGTTCAGAATGTTTGCTTGATCAATAACACATATACATGTAGGTTCTTTGCTGACCAGTGTAATACAAAATGGCATATGCAAACAGTGTAGAGCAAGATCAGACTGCTCCTTCAGGGTGTACACTGTTTCCAATTCCACTAAGTATTATCAGAAACAACTGCTTAAAAAGCAAAATTTAGGCCCAAAAATTATGGAATAAAGTGTTCAAAGTTATAGGACATTTACCGTACTGTTCAGTTTGTTTCATTAGTGGTACATACATGTACCAGATGAAGAGTAAACAAAATGTGTATTTGATTTACAGATAATCTACACAAAACTCGAAGATATAGCAACTGTTAGTGTTGGAACGGGAGGCTACAGTTTTCCCAGCGATACTGTTCAGTGTGTGGACCAGAACTGCTTTGATTATGAGATTGGACAATTTGAAGTGCGACTTCGTGATCAGAACAGAGCTACACAATATGGGTAAGTTGGATTATGTTGAGCTGCTGCTATCAAGCACAATGTTTTTGTGTAATAACATTTCGCTGAGACCAAGGAAGGTATTGAAATACAAAGGCCAAAGGGCAATGGTTTTAACGTTATTTGGCAGACATGGCAGTTGTTAATACAGGTTTGTTATTGCTTTCGCACTACCAATACTCATCGCCAGCCTTGGTGGTTCAGTTGGATGTGGTCTAACTGGTGATCAGGATGTTGTGGGTTCGACCCCCGCCTGGTCGGCAACATTCTTTTGTGGAGATTGATCATGGTATATTTTCTACAGTCACTCCCTTCCCCTGATTCAAGAAAGGCACTTGTCAGTTTCTGGAAAAAGAATGTGCACAGTATAGGTTAACCATTCAGAGGACTAGGCCTGCCCAGTAAAAGTATGATCAGGTAAACTGATCATGCTCAGCATGACTTCAATGGGTTGGATTGGCTGTAAAACCTCAACACAAAACAATCAATACTCTTAAAACATACGAAAGTCTTGGAGCACAGTTTTAGAGAGGCACTAAAAGAAAACAAAGCAAAACAGCATAATTACAATACTTACTGACACAGAAGAACTGCTACACAGAGCAGAGTTCATGTCTTTGCAACTTCTACAATTCTCAAGATAATGATTTGAAACTTGCAGCAAAGTAAGAATATAGACTTGGCATGTGCATAAAGCTCAAAGAATTCTGATCAAATTTTTATTTCTAGAGTTACAAACCCTTGATTTACTTAGAAATATGGCCTTATACACATGGCATGGTAGGGTAAACTGGCAGTAGCAGGGCATTCATCCCCTTTAGGGCTCATCTAGTTTATGTAGTAACCTACCTTCCTGTAATTAGTGACAGTCATTTTTGAGTTCTTCAAAAAATCAGTGTTACTAACACTCCTTTTAAATGTATAGACAGTCACATAAAAAAGTGGAAAGAAAGTATTGAAGTATTGCAGTAGCTTGTTGGACATCTTGTGATGTTAGAAATGCATTCACATAGCTCCAGGTAAGGCCCTTTATTCAACCAGAAAGTCCTGGTAATGATAATTTTCTTATTTCTCCACAAAAAATATGTTCTGGTACTCACTGGAAGCACTTCAACCAGGTGCTTCACTCATTAAAAGCACTTCATCCAGGTGCTTCACTTATTAGAAGCACTTCAACCAGGTGCTTCATTCATTAGAAGCACTTCAACCAGGTGCTTCACTCATTAGAAGCACTTCAACCACGTGCTTCACTCATTAGAAGCACTTTAGCCAGGTGTTTCTAATGAGTACCACAACATATACAGGTATTTTTCTAAAGAAATAAGAAAAATATTTATTTGGTACCCCCTCTTATGTGGAGCCATGATTTGCCAGAGCAAAATGTCCAGGAATGATGTCATTAGTTTATGGAAAATAGAGGACCATGTATCAGGGCTAATTCATAGGATATACTGTACATTGAAAGAGTTCAATGATTTATGTCTTTCCTGAGCCTTGAAATTATTGAATGAGTTCAAATGTCATATGTGAGGAATATAAATGTATGATCATCTTTATCATGTGATTCTAAAATTTTATTTCTTCTGAATTTTCTGTTCTCAGTGTCACCTTTTCAGCATCGGTAAATAATGCATTGTTATGGAAATCTTCCTGTAACCTTTTGTGCTGTGACAAATTTTACTAACACATGAATGTCCTGATTAATACAGGGCTACTACCTGTGACAGTTTCAAGGTTCTAGCCCAAAAAGCCTAGGAGGAGTTGTGTGACAATCAAAAAACAAAGGACCCAAAATCCTACTTTTTGACCTCTGGTGACTTTCAGACATACCCCTGGGCCAAAAGTTTTGCACCACTGTATTCTACTCTTCATTACCTTTGATTTGATCTGCAACATTACTATATTTGTACAAAATGGATTTTGGACCCTTCAGGGCCACACCCCACACTGGCCCTGTCCAGAGGAGTTACATCATAATTCCAAATGTGTTCCTCCTGTCTTCATCCATAGGGCTATTGCCTGTGAAAGTTTCAAGATTTTAGCTTAAATGGTCTAGGAGCAATGGTGTGACATTACAAACAGATGTAAGGGGGTATCACAATATCCCTGCTTCTTCTTTGAAAACCGCAGGGATAATAACTTGTCTTCCAGATAAGAGGGAGTATCCAGATAATATTTTTCTTATTACTCTATGATAATAGGTTTTGGGTACCCATTAGAAGTGCCTCATTGTGGTGTTTTCAGTGAGTACCCACAATATATGCATTGCAGATAAATAAGAAAAATATCAGTATTTTTATGCCTTCACTCTCGGCATGATGCCAGGGGCATATTGTATTTAGGTTTTCCATATGTGCAAAGGTGCGTGCGGGTGTACATATATACATTAGTGAGCATGTTAGACACGGGTAAAGGCATTTGTACCATGTAGAAACTGAATTTTTATTTAAAGTAGAAACTTGAAACTTTGTATGAAAACTTATGTCTGTGAGTACGGTAGCAACATACATGAGTCTTTCCAGCATGACCTATATTTCATGGTCCAATGATTTTGTACTTAATAAGCTTAATTTACAAGGTTAAGGTAATTGTAGCAAGTAGAATCTGACCTTTTATTGACGATATTGTGTTGAAACTTGTTTATTCTTTGATGGAATTTGAAATAATTTGTTAACCATCATAAGACAATGTATTGCGCACAAAACCCAGGTCTATAGCTCCAAGGTCAAGATAATACTTCCAGATCAAAGGTAAAAAATAGCCTAATTTTCGTGTCCAGTCCGTAATTTTGTAGTTCCTTGATGGATTTATAAATTTCTTTGCAGGAATGTTTTTATGCCCCCAACTTCAAAGAAGTTGGAGGGGCATATTGCTTCTGGGTTGTTCGTCCATCCGTCCATCTGTCCTTCTGTCCATCTGTCCGTCCTTCATGCTTTTTGATGCATAGCATAACTTTAAAACCATGAATGCTACCGTTTTGAAATTTCTTATATGGATTCCTCATGAAAAAATAGCTGACACGTGTTTTTTTTTTCTTGACAGGATTATGCCCCTTTTCAGAGTTATGGCCCTTTGAACAAATATGGATGCAATCTTGTCAGCAAAATATCTCAAAAACTATTAAAGCTAGAGCCTTGAAACTTGGTGAATAGACTGGTAGTGATGAGTAGACAACCTGATTAACTTTTGAAGAAATTTTGAAACATACTTCTTGAGTTATGGCCCTTTGTAATTTTGGGCATTTTCACCTTGTCAGCAAAATATCTCAAAAACTATTAGAGCTAGAGCCTTGAAACTTAGTAAATGGATTTGTAGTCATGAGTAGATGACCTGATTAACTTTTGAAGAAATTCTGAAAAATACTTCATGAGTTATGGCCCTTTGTAATTTTGGGCATTTTTACCTTGTCAGCAGAATATCTCAAAAACCATTGGAGCTAGAGCCCTGAAACTTGATGAATAGACTGGTAGTGATGAGTAGACAACCTGATTAACTTTTGAAGAAATTCTGAAAAATACTTCATAAGTTATGGCCCTTTGTAATTTTGGGCATTTTTACCTTGTCAGCAAAATACATCAAAAACTGTTGGAGCTAGAGCCTTGAAACTTGATGAATAGACTGGTAGTGATGAGTAGACAACCTGATTAACTTTTGAAGAAATTTTGAAAAATACTTCTTGAGTTATTGCCCTTTGTAATTTTGGGCATTTTTACCTTGTCAGCAAAGTATATCAAAAACTGTTGGAGCTTGAGCCTTGAAACTTGATGAATAGACTGGTAGTGATGAGTAGACAACCTGATTAACTTTTGAAGAAATTCTAAAAAATACTTCATAAGTTATGGCCCTTTGTAATTTTGGGCATTTTTAACTTGTCAGCAAAATATATAAAAAACTGTTGGAGCTAGAGCCTTGAAACTTGATGAATAGACTGGTAGTGATGAGTAGACAACCTGATTAACTTTTGAAGAAATTTTGAAAAATACTTCTTGAGTTATGGCCCTTTGTAATTTTGGGCATTTTTACCTTGTCAGCAAAATATCTCAAAAACTGTTAGAGCTAGAGCCTTGAAACTTAGTAAATGGATTTGTAGGGATGAGTAGATGACCTGATTAACTTTTGAAGAAATTCTGAAAAAATACTTCATGAGTTATGGCCCTTTGTAATTTTGGGCATTTTTACCTTGTCAGCAAAATATCTCAAAAACCGTTGGAGCTAGAGCCTTGATGAATAGACTGGTAGTGATGAGTAGACAACCTGATGTACTTTTGAAGAAATTTTGAAAAATACTTCTTGAGTTATGGTCCTATGTGATTTTGGGCATTTTACCTTGTCAGCAAAATATCTCAAAAACTGTTAGAACTAGAGCCATGAAATTTGGTGAATGGATTTCTAATGATGAGTAGACAGCCTGATTAACTTTTGAATAAATTTTGAAAAATACTTACTGAGTTATGGCCCTTTGTTATTTTGGGCATTTTTTTTTATCTTGTCAGCAAAATATCTCAAAAACTGATAGAGCTAGAGACTTGAAACTTAATGAATTGATTGGTAATGAGGAGTAGATGACCTGATTAACTTTTTTGTAAATTCTGAAAAATATTTCGTAAGTAATGGCCCTTTGTAAATTTGGGCATGTTTCCCTTGTCAGCAAAATATCTAAAAAACTTTTGAAGCTGGAGCCTTGAAACTTGATGAATAGCTTGGTAGCGATGAATATGCCCCCAGTTTTGAATGAAATTGATGGGGCATATTATTTTGCCTTCATTTGTCCATCCGTTTGTTTGTCCGTTCGTCAAGCTTTTTTGTGCATGCCATATCTTAAGAACCCTGCATGCTAGGGTTTTGAAATTTTATATTTGGGTTCCCAATGAAAAAATAGCTGACTTGTATTTTTTTTTCTTGTCTAGCATGTTTGTTTAGAGTTATGCCTCTTTGAAAAAAAAAACAGAATTAAATCTTGTGACCAAGATATCTTGAAAAGTGTTTAAGCTGGGTGCTTGAAATTTGATATAGTGAGTGGGAATGATGTGTAAATTACCTGATTATATTTTGAGAGAACTCCATGAAAATATTGATAAAGTTACGGCCCTTTGCAGTTCTGTGCATTTTGACCTTGTCAGCAAGATGTCTCGAAAAGTACTTAAGCTAGGGTCTTGAAATATTATATGCTGATTGGGGATGATGAGGAGATTACCTGATTTGTTTTTTAGCAAATTCCATGAAAAATTGACGTAGTTATGGCCCTTTGTAGTTCTAGGCATTTTGACCTTGTCAGCAAGATATCTAAAAAAGTATTTAAGCCAGAGCCGTGATATTTGGTATACTGATTGGTATTGAGGAGGAGATCACTTGATTAAATTTTGAACCAATTATATGAAATGTTGGAGTTATGGCCCTTCGCAATTTCTGGCCATTTTATGTTGTTGCTTTATTGTGTATAGCATAAATTTCGAACCATGTATGCTAATGTTTTGAAATTTCATATTTTGATTCCTCATGAAAAAATAGGTGACCCATATTTTTTTCTTATCCCAATTATCTCCTATTTTAAAGTTATTTCCCTTTGATAAAATAACATTGAAATCTCGTATATTTGTACTGTTGTTACCGTCATGGGCAAGCAGTGTTGGAGTCAAGCAGTGTTAAAGTCAGGCAGTTGGGGGCATAGTGTTTTACAAACACCAGCTCTAGTTTCTATCATAAGACAATGTGTCATGTGCAAGACCCAGGTCTCCAGTTCAAAGGTCAAGGTCACACTTAGTCAAACGGCAAAAATAGGGTCTGTTGTTCCATAACTTTGTCATTTCTTGATGGATTTAGAATTTACTGTGCAGAAATGTTTACCATCATGAGACTTTGTGTTGGGCACTGGTTAAAACAGGAGTTGACATTTCATGTTAATTGTCTCCAATGGAGACAGTTAGTATGAAATGTCAGGTCTTTTTGTCTTTGGAAAATAAGAACAGTACGTATCACCAATTTGTAAAGGTTAAATGTAAACCTCATCTGCAGTGGTACAAGTAATTTCAGACTTATTGTCTCATCCTGTGATGGTCATTCATAGCTTTATTTTGGAGTACAGTTTTGATATTAGGAGGTGGCCAAACCATAGTCATTACCTGAAGCCAAGCACCGTTATATCAAGAATGAACAAACAACATTCAAAAGGCCTGAAAATACAATGAATACAGAAACTTGCATACATGTACCTGCAAACTCTCCCAATTTAGGTGTGACACTCCTGCTTTTGTGAGTGCCACAGGGCCTACCATTTCCTTTTTAAAATCATCTGCCCAAATACTCAATAGAGTTTTTTAGGTGAATGAAAAAGTATTTATACCCCTGCAAACTTTTTTTGTGATGGGGTATACTGTTTTTATGTTGTCCATCTGTATGGCTGTCCATCTGTCTGTCTGTGACACTTTTTTTACTTTTTTTCTCCTGATATCTTGAAAACTCAGCAGTTGATGTTAATCAGTTTATGCAGACGCATTGATATCAATAAGGTGTACCTACATAAGAAAAAGTAAGGGCTAGGGGCCAACATTCTGAGAGTTATTGGCCTTTGTAAAATTTCTTAATGCAGTAAAAAGAAAGTTTGTGTGCACATTATCTCTTTAACCAATGGCTGAAATATGACCAAACTAATACAGATACATCATTACGATAGTTGAAAGAAGTGATTAGATTTTGGCAACCTTGACCTTTTTTCAAGGTCACAACATTATAAAGACTCTAAAAGTGAGCCTTGTGTGTACTTTTTTCCCTAATGTCTTGAAAACGCAGCAATGGATGTTCATCAATTTATTTAGTCACATTGATATCAATGAGATGTACCTACATAAGAAAAAGTAAGAGCTAGGGGCCAATTCTATTAGAGTTCTTGCCCTTTTTAAAATTTTTTAAGGCAGTAAAAAAATGCTTGTGTACATATTATCTCTTTAACCAATACAGATACATCATTATGACAGTGGAAAGAAGTGATTAAATTATGGGATCTACATCTTATTTCAAGGTCAATTACCGCATTTTTTAAAGACTCTAAAAGTGAGCCTTGCATGCTCTCTTTTTCCTATTATCTTGAAATGCAGCAAGGCTGTTCATCGCAGACACATTGATATCAATAAGGTGTACCTACATAAGAAAAAGTAAGGGCTAGGGGCTAATTGTCTTAGAGGTATTGCCCTTTGTAAAATTTCTTAGTGCAGTAAAAAAAGCTTGTGTGCACATTGTCTCTTTAACCAATGGCTAGAGTTTGACCAGACTAGCACAGGTTCGTCATTACTATGGGGGAAAAAAGTGATAATATTTTGTGACCTTGACCTTATTTTCAAGGTCACTACATTATAATGCCTCTAAAAGTGAGTCTTGTGTGCACTCTATCTCATGAATTTATAGATAGAAACTAGCACAGATATATCATTGAAATTGGGAAAACAAGTGATTAGATTTTGACCTATATCTCATTTTCAAGGTCACACTGGCACTTTGAAACTCAAATTTTGATAGTAAAAAAATAGCTTGTGTGCACACTATATCTTGAACCAATGGCTAGAATTAAAAAAAAAAAAAAACTAGCACAGATACAGCATTAGGACACAGAATAGGTTAGATTTTGGTGATCTTGACCTCATTCTCAAAAAAAGGTAAGAGAAAAGTCCAGGGAGTGCCACAATCACAAACCACAGCCCTTCCCAGACACCAAGAGATCCAAACAAGCACAAAAGTCACTACATTATAAAGACTAAAAATGAACCTTGTTTGCACTCTATCTCATGAGTCAATAGATGGAATTTGACCAAACTTGCACAGATACTTTACTGGGATGGGGGAAAGAAGTGATTAGGTTTTGGTGACCATGACCTCCTTTTCAAGGTCATTACATCTATAAAGACTAAAGATGAGCCTTGTGTGCACTCTATTTTATGAATTTGACCAAATTAGCATTGATACTTTATTTGGATAGGTGAAAGAACTGATTAGATTTTTGTGACCTAGATCTCATTTTCAATGTCAATGTCACACTGGCCCTTTGAAACTCAGTTTTTTTTTTTATAGAAAAAGCTTGTGTAATAACTCTCTCTTGAACTAATGGCTGGAATTTGACCAAAATTGGTTCTCATTATGCTACTTGGGTGAACTACCAATCTTACAAATCAGTGTCAATCATTTTGAACAATAAATTGTCTTAAGCCAGTTTTTTTTTTTACTGGTCATTACTGTGCTGGGGGTATCTAATAAGCATTGCTTATAGACTTTTTTCATTACTCTAGCTAAATGAATTGTTTGAAGTATAATTGTTGACATCATATATAGTGAGGATGTTTCAAAAGGATGGCTGGTAACTGAACTGCCCTTTGGAATTTATCATTGTGATCACCACAGATCATTTAAAATTCATGACTGCTTTAGCAAGCAGGAGGGACATAGGTGTCATTTTCTGGCAGCGTCAATGGTGTTAGCATCATTATTGTTGTCGGTGCCAACAATTTTAAGTCTGTGTGTTTAGCTCCATTCTCAAACACCAAGGCTAATGAAACTTCATGCACACATCTGCCATGTTGCACCCAACCCACTGTCATTGACCGTTACTGACCTTAACCTACTTTTTATGCTTACCATCAGTCCCGACATAGCCATTTGACAAATTTCATATCAGAATAGCCTAACAATCTATGATACAATATATGTCTGCAGCAGTTATTTTTGGTTAAAATGAAGTTGTTAGAGCCCCACATTTTTTACAGGGTTTGTTAATTTTCAGCCAGATTAAAAGTGTTTATGTAAAGTTGATGTTTGCTTAAAGTTGCTATTTTACAGGTCATAAGCACTTCATGTCTTGTTTCATTTGGGACGGTGGAGTCAAAACTAGACTTGCTGCAGAAAATGTAAAATTTTTATACCAAGTTCAATTAAATTTATTTCAGCAAAGTATATCTACTTAGTTAGGGTACATATTCTGAATTAGGGTACATATTCTGAACATACTTCTGTCTGCAACAATAAATTATAATCATTGAATGTTCCTCATATAGTTTTTGATGTTTTTCTATCAATTAACAGTTGTATATTACAATCAATAATTAGCTGACCTCAGTGGCTCATTTGGATGCATGTCCTACTGGTGAGCATGCAGTTGTGGGTTTTACCCCCGCCGGGTCAGCAACATTCTTTCATGGAGAATGGATCATAAAATATTTTCTGTGGTCATTCTCTCCCTTCCTCTGATTCAAGAAGGGCATTTGTCAGTTTCTGGTGTAAGAATGTGCACAATGAATACTGCTTAACCGCTTACAGGACTAAGCCTTCCAAGTGACAGTGTGGACCACGCTCCACAGAACCTCATTGGGTTAACTGGGCCATACAGCCTCAACACAAATAAACAACGAATAAGCAGACTCAGAGTGGAAGAGAAACAGAAAACAGAAAACTGGAGCCTTATTGTCATACCTGCTTGAGCAAGATGCAATTTTAGCATCCAATTTTCTGTCTGTATGTCTGTCAACAGAAGCATCAACCTCAGGTCTATTTCTGAATAACTAGTGCACCCACAGTCATCTCCCTAACATTGACTCAAACAGTGCTGTATCATTTTATGACCATGGTATATTTTTATTGTCTAACCGTTTAGCCATTTCTAATGTCAACCCTTACATTAAGCTTTATTTCTGATTAACTGTACCACCTAGATTCGTACATATGGTGTGCGCTTTCTCTCTTACATAGTCTCAATTTATGGCACTGACCTGTATTTCATGGTCAGATGACTTTGTCATTTTTACATCAGCTTGAGTTTACCTCCATTTCTGTTTTACTGTATGCCCTACAATTACCAAACCTGGCATACACTTCCTTTCTAATAGGGATTCAAATACTGCAGTGTCATTACAACCCTGATCTGTATTTCACAGTCTAATAACTTTGGCATTCTTTTATAAACCCTAGGATTTAAGCCCATTCCTGATTAACCATGCAGTCATCAAACCTGGCATACACTTCCTCCCTAACAGGGACTCTAACACTGTGGTATTATTTTCTAATCATACCTACATATCATGATCCAGTGACTTTTTGTCAGTCTTTACGTGAATTTTAGTGTTTCAGTTGTTTATGATACTGTCAGGTACAGGCAGGTCTGACACCACCACAGAATTCTTGTATATAAACAGTAAATCCTCAGGATGGCCTGTGCATATGAGCAGTCAGATCTGTACCTTCACTTTGTGCCAGTCATCTACATCTTTCAGACTTCCTCTAGATGAAGAGTGAAGGTCCTGATTGGATTGCATGTCCCAAGCACTGAGTTGTAAGCTAGTCAGAGCCTTTGCTGTCCTACTGTGTGAAAGGCTGTATGTTGCTTTCTTACATTGCCAAGTCTAAGGTTTTCATGTTTTGTACAGGTTTATATCAAGTAGGATGACAACACTAGGCTGGTATGTGAGACAAGCAATGGAATCTCGCTATGGCAATAACTGGCAGTCAACGATGTGTGTAAACTGGTATGACAGAGATAAACAAGATACAGCCTGGTCACAGAATCTACTCAGTTGTCCTTGCTCCATGGAACAGGCCATAGCTGACTTTGGACGCTGGGCTCCGGACGTTGGATGTAATTTCATGAACACTCAAGAAAAATACAATTGCTTTTATCATGGTGGTGCAGCGCATTGTGTCAGGGCTATCCAACCAGTGTAAGAATATAATCTAAGCTTATCATAATATTGTGTGTTGCAATATAAAAATTGTATGAGCCATGCCAAGAAAAAGACTTTTCAGACTTTCGGTCAAAACAGTTTTTCAGTGTGCATGCCCAGCCCCTTAGGAAGACCACATACCTAGTTATTAGGCTGAAGTTTCCCTTTTACCTACCAGCTTGGTGGCTCAGGGGGATATGCATTTTATACTTTTACCATGATGTCTCATATACATCTCAGTTCCTGCAGCCACATTATGCTGGACCAAGGCAATGTTACTGTAACTGATCCAATGACACCATCATGCACACACAGCTTATTGAATGAAAAACACTGGCTTTCGGCCAACAAGCCTATTTATAAAAACATAAATGCAGCAGGGAATGCAGAATGAGTATAGCTTTTACAAGACTATTGCACTCACATAGCTAGAATGAAATCAATTCTGTAATAGTAATACTGGCATTATGTGTTAAGTCTGTAATGCATACCCCACAATTCCCAATATTATATAGTGGACACAGGTATGTGAGGTCTACATTATTAGGGGGATTGTTTTAGAATTTCACACCTTTTAAACCAGCTTTTCAAGTGATCTGTTGCCTCTTGCAACCCTTTTAGTTCACCTGGTCCTTTAGGCTCATAGGTGAGCTTACAGTATAGGCAGGCTCTGTCGTTTATCCGTCCATCCTTTGTCCACACTCATCAAACATCTTTTCCACAGAAATCACCAGGCCAATGGAAGCCAAATTTCATATGGAGCCTCCATGGGAAAGTTTGTTGGCTACTTCTGGGTCACATACCCATATATAGTAAAAACCCTTTAAAATATTAACTGGTACCAAAGGGCTCATGGCCCTGGGGCTTGGTATGCAATATTGGGGACATGGATCCAAGAAAGTTTGAAAGAATTATAACCTTTGGTGACCTTGACCTTTCTTATGGAAAGGTCAAATTTTTTCTATATAGACAACTCTAAAACTTTTGAAATCCTTTGTCTGAAACTAGAAGGCTGAGGCCTTTGATATTTGACCAAGATTATTCAAATTATAGCCCTGAGCCAAAAATGGCCCCATTGCAAAGGTCACTTGTTTTACATAGACTCATATAGGGAAAACTCTTCAAACGTCTCCTCCTCAGAAACCACTGGTCCTATCAAAGGCAAATTTCACTTAGAACTTCAGACAAGCTTGGCAAAATGCCGGCAAATATGAGTATTTTCCATGCCAGTGGTATTTACCTGTAAATACCGGCAAATACTGGAAAACACTGGTCGATTGAATTGACCACCCTTGAATTTATACAATAACCTACACTCAACATTCATAGGGGTAATTTCAGCTATACTTGTAAGCTGACTTAAAGATTGTTCAAATTATAGCCCTGGGGTCAATAATTTCCCCACTGGAGGGGTCACTTGTTTTACATAGACTCATATAGGGAAAATTCTTCGAATGTCTTCTCTTCAGAAACCACTGGGCCATTCAAAGCCAAATTTCACATGGAGCCTCAGTGGGTTGGGGGAACAAAAGTTTATTCACTGCATCTGGGTCACATGACCAAGATAGCGGCCATACCTATATATGATATAACCCCTTTAAAAAAATCTTGTCTGGAATCAAAGGGCCAGAGGCCGTGGGGCTTGGAATACAGCATTGGGGACATGGGCCCAATAAAGTTTGAAAAAATGATGACCTTGGCCCGATCTTGACCTTTTTAAAGGAAAGGTCAAACTTTTTTTAACATGGACTCCTACTGACAAAACTTTAAAAAAGATTTCCTGACTGAAACTAAAAGACCCTAGATATTTGGCACATGTATTTAGCTTTATCTTGTGTCCCCCTACCAAGATTGTTCAAATTATAGCCCTGGGGTAAAACATTGTCCTACCCTAGGGGTCACTAGTTTTACATAGTCTCATATAGGGAAAGTTCTTCCAACATCTTCTCCTCAGAAACCACTTGGCCATTCAAAGCTAGATTTCATGTGGAGCCTCAATGGGTAGGGGGAATGAAGTTTGTTTGCTGCATCTGGGTCACATGACAAAAAGGCCACCACACCTATATGTGGTAAAAACCCTTAAAAGTTCTTTGGAATCATAGGTCCAATGGCCATGGGTTTGGTATACTACATAAGGAGCATGGGCCCAATAAAGTTTGAAAAAATGATAACCTTGGATTGACCTAGACCATTTTTACTGAAAGGACAAATCTTTTTTACAGAGACTCCTATTGGCAATTTTTTTTTTAAAAATCTTCTTGTCTGAAATTAGAAGGCTGGGCCTTTGATATTTGGTATTGAACTTTATCTTGTAGAGCTCTACCAAGATCATTCAAATTATAGCCCTGGGGTCAAAAATGGCCCCATCCCAGGGGTAACTTGTTTTATGTGGACCCATATAAAGAAAAAAAATCTTTTTCTCTGAAACTAGAAGGCCCAGGCCTTTGATATCTGTGTAAATTCATCTAATGGGCCTCTACCAAGATTGTTCAAATTTTAGACCTGGGGTCAGAAATGGCCCTACCTGGTGGCTCACTTGTTTTACATAGACTCATATAGTGAAAAACTTTAAAAATCTTCTTGTCAGAAACTAGAAGCCTTTGATATTTGGTATATAGCTTTAACTAATAGTCTTCTACCAAGATAGTTCAAATTAAAGCCTCGGGATCAAAAATGGCTCTGCCCAGGGGCTCACTTGTTTTACTTAGACTCATATAGGGAAAAGCCCAGGCCTTTGATATTTGGTGTGTAGCTTCATCTAGTAAGTAGCACCAAGATAATTCAAATTATAGCTCTGGGATAAAAAATGGCTCCTTCCTGGGGGTCACTTGTTTTACATAGACACATATAGGGAAAAACTTTAAAAATCTTCTTGTCTGAAACTAGAAAGCTCAGGCATTTGATATTTGGTGTGTAGCTTCATCTAGTAGGCCATTACCAAGATTGTTCAAATTATAGATCTGGGGTAAAAAATGACCCAGTCCAGGAGATTACTTGTCTTACATAGACTCTTATGTGGAAAACCTTAAAAAATCTTCTTGTTTGAAACTAGAAGGCCTAGGCTTTTGACATTGGTTCTTAGTTTTATCTAACAAAGTTTTATGATCATCTAACATGATATTTTACATGATAACTGAGCTGAAACAAAGGGTAACTTGTTTACATGGCAGTATTCAACTGACAGCATGATTTCCACACAAGTATCCAACTAGTATACTGACAGTAAACAAATTCTGTGCATCACATTGCAGTAAACTAATGCCGGCCTCGGTGGCTCAGTTGGATGCGCCATCTGACTGGAGACCAGGAGGTCGGGGGTTCAACCCCAGGCGAGGTCGGCAACATTCTTTCGTGGAGATTGATCATGAAATATTTTCTACTGTCATTCTCTCCCATCCGCTGATTCAAGAAGGGCAGTTCTCAGTTTCTGGCGAAAGAATGTGCACAATACTGGTTAACAGCGTAGAGGACTAAGCCTGCCCAGTAAACATGTGGTTAGATAAACTGACCGCACTCGACATGACCCCATTGGGTTGACTGGGCCGTAAAACCTCAACACAAACAAACAAACCATATTTAACCTAAATACTCTGACAGGCAGGCCTGAGCAAACAATGTAGATCCAAATGGATGCTGCAGATCTAGAATGGGGTCTACACTGCTTGCTGTTCATCCAGCAGTTTTAGGCACATCAACAGGTGGTAAAATGAGCTGAGTAAACTTTAGGACAAGCGTGGTAAGCAGTCAGGTGTCTGTCTATTTAGGGCAACTACAGTATAAAATATATTTAACCCTTAAACCACCAATCACAACAATTTGTCGTCTACTTTGTCATCTGCTTGTGATTTAAAAAGTCATTTTTGCAAACAGTGTTGACCCAGATCAGACTGCTCCTCTAGGAGCAGTCTGATCTGGGTCCATACTGTTTGCCTATATGCAAAAAATATGTTTCAAAAGTTTGCAAGAAGATGCAGCAGATGATATAAACAGATGACATTTTCAGATGCAGGTTTTCTTGGCATTTTAAGGGTTAATACCTGGCATGGGTGTGGTATAGCCAGTGCAGTCTTTAGATCTTAAATCCATATAGTGGTCACAGGACCCATACTCTACCCAGAGACAACAGTAATAGAAAGAGTTTTATCTAGTGGACCTTTACCAAGAATGTTCACATTATAACCCTAGGGTCCAGAAATGGCCCTGCCCAGGGTCACTTGTTTTACATTCTCATATTGGGAAAAACTCAAAAAAAGGTTTCTTGTGTGAAACTAGGCCTTTGGTATTTGGTATGTCACTTTATCAAAGCCATATTGTATGTGAAGTTTCAGTTTCACCAAATTGAAAAAGCTAAACACCAAGCTACTGTAGGATACAGAGACACAAGGTTTTTCAAATTGTACTGGCTACCATACCCATTTGTTTCATTCTTTAAAAATGTTAGCATAAGCTTGCACAGAACAAATAGTCACAGGTGAGCTACAGGACTATTGGTTTTCTGGTTCTAAAGAGTATATGTATGATTTTAGTTGTATTTTGAATGAAGTAAGCTGTGCAATATCCACCAGTTGCTTGTCCATGTCATTTTTGGTTGAAAACCTGACTTCTTTTCATCTCAGATCTGATAAAATGACTAGCACCTGAAACTTCTAGTCTGACAGTATTAAACAATATTTCCTGAAGATTGATTATTGATAATGTATAGATAATGTATTTAACCATTTAAGCACCAATCACAACTACAGCAGATGACATTCTGATTTTTTTTTTTTATTTCTAAAAGTAAATAAGTTATGACATTTAATGTGAATTGTCTGCTTGGAAGACAATTCACATGAACTGTCAAGACTTATTTTCTCTGAAAAAAAAAAAAATAAAAATAAATAAACAGAATGTCATCTGCTACAAATTTTGCTTGATGCTCTAAGGCATCAAGCAATAATAATCTATTAATGTATAGATAGTGCTTTGTAGTTTTATCATAGCTCCAGATAAGGTGATCTTTGTTTTTGGCAGAAAAGTAATAGTATTTTTTCATGTCTACACAAAAATACATGTTGTGGTACTCATTAGAAGCACCTTGGTGTAGCATGTCTAATGAGTACCCACAACATACATTCTTGTGGTGAAGAAAAATATTATGTTGATACCCCTTCTTATCTGGTGCTATGAATTTTATGCACAGTTTTGTTTTTATATCATTGATACAGATACTGTTTTTGACTTTCAGGCAGGGTGCTGGAAACCAGTGCTGTTATAATCCCAAAGGTAGACTGATGTTTTCCAGTGACACTTTCAATGGCAGTACACCAGATCGGAGTCACGACTGGGGTGCAGCGCCATATGGCACTCCAGACTACGTTCCGTCTATGTCCCACTGGATACATGACGTAGTTTCTTTCTATTACTGTTGTCTCTGGGTAGAGTATGGGTCCTGCGACCACTATATGGATTTAAGATCCACTAAAGACTGCACTGGCTATACCCCGCCTATGCCAGGTATTAAATATATTTTATACTGTATTTGTCCTAAATAGTCAGGGCCCAGTTATTCAAAGCATTGTTTGCTTAATGAGCTTGTTAAGGGTCATTTCGTTAACTGTTTTAGCAGATTCAATGTACAATATTCTGATATTTTTTGCTGAAAAAATGTGAGTAGCTACTCACATTTTTTCAACAAAAAATTTCAGCATATTTGCGTATCACTCAATGTAAATTTTAATGAATTGTTAACTAAAGACATCGTTAGCTTTGAACAACTGGGCCCAGACAGCTAACTGCTTACTAATCCTGTCCTAAAGCTTACTCAGCTCATGTGTCTAAAACTGCTGTATGAGTAGCAAGCAGTGTAGACCCCATTCTGCAGCAT
The DNA here is from genome assembly GCA_964016985.1 of Anodontia alba. Classification (NCBI taxonomy): domain Eukaryota; kingdom Metazoa; phylum Mollusca; class Bivalvia; order Lucinida; family Lucinidae; genus Anodontia; species Anodontia alba. The sequence goes on along the minus strand of OZ024826.1, from coordinate 61,377,349 downwards.
CCAATTGGATCTACATTGTTTGCTCAGCCTGCTTGTCCGAGTATTTAGGGTAAATATGGTAGAGTTTAGTGTAATGTGATGTACAGGGCCCAGTTGTTCGAAACTAAGGATGTCATTTGTTAATGTATCGTTAAAACTTTGATCATTAAATATGGCATATACGCTAATATTTTTGCTGAAAAAAAGTGAGTAGCTTTTGTACTTGCAAAAGCTACTCATTTGCAAAAGCTACCCACATTTTTTCAGCAAAAATACCTGTGAATTAGATATTGTACTTACTAGAATAGTTACCATTTTGACCACTAACGAACTTGTTAAGCTAACGATGCTTTGAACAGAATTTATTTACTGTCAGTATGCAAGTTGGGTACTTGTGCAGAAGTCACGCTGTCAGTTGAATACTGCTATGTATACAAGTTATCCTTTGTTTCAGGTCAGTTATCTTATAAAATATAACAAGGTAGATGATCATTTGTTAGACTCATCTTCCATTGACCTGAATCGCATTGTCATCAAATACTGGCTAAAAATATCAGGGTGGCCTATTTAAGCTTGTTACAGTTTCAAAGATATAACAAATAGGAAACCATGTCCTGTTTTGCCCTGTGTGGCTTAATTATCAATACACCACAACCTCTTTATAACATTATTTCTGGGATGCAAAGCATAAAACATGTCAGCTAAATTACCATGTTGTATCATAACATAAAATGTATAGATTATATAGAAAAATGACCATTTATGGCCATTTTTCTATATGAACTATACATTTTTGTCTTGACACTGTTGGCATTTTCTGTATAATCTATACATTTTTGTTTACCACATTTTTGGCATCTCGTTTTAAACCGTCTTATACCCAAAACCATCTTATAATAAGCTGTCTTAGAAAGAGGTTCCAGTGTACTGCCAAGCAAATTGATGCCTGCTTTGAACAAGAACAGTCGAGAGTTTGATTAAGGCCTCTAAAAGTCATTGGTTTCTTTTCCTGTATGGATTCTTTTATGTAGATAATGCTCAGACTGTTGATGTGAACGTTAATCGAGGGTTGAGCACAAGACTGTAGAAACTCAAACATATTTTTGAAACCTTTGTTTAGGGGAAACTTTGACCCCTTTATAAACAATGCAAATTTAGGTGCAATTGCTCATATGGGCAATGGCACATAACTTTTCATTGTTTACAAAAAGAAATGTTGTAATCTTCATAATGCCTTCATGGTGAGGAGATTAAGTTTGGAGAAAAACAACCATCTGACTTACAACAGCCTTGCGCTCAACCCTCGAAATTTTTGTCTTTCTCTTGGCATGTCTAATGTATCTGTCGTTTCTTTCAGGCAGTGTTTATGGCCAGGGTCACATCAGAACATTTACAGGTGCTGAATATAGGATATTGGGTCCTGGGGATTATGTCCTTGCAACTGCTGGAAATACTGTAATACAAGGACGCTTTGAAAGAAATCCTCTTCCTACAGAAAGTAAGAATTACACATCATTAGTTTCACTTCTTTCAGAAAGACAACAAGATTAGTATTTTATCGGCATGAAATATGGAAATATATTATTTGGAAATATTTAATTAGCATGATGTTAACATTTTTGCAAATAACAATCTATTCCGGCAACAGAAAGCCTAAGTTTCTTTAATATGCTTGGCCTTAACCCTTAGATCGCTAAGCAAAATTGTAACAGACCAGACAATTCACATGAAATATTGAGCCTTATTTTCTTTGAAAAATTCCAAACAAAAAATCAGTATGTGGTCTGCTGTAGCTGTGATTAGTGCTTTAATGCTTAGCATGCTGGGTAAAAAATTAACAGAAAACATTTTGAAATATTTTTCTTATTTTTCCCAGAAAATAGGCTTTGGCCTTTTATGCAAATTTTCATGAAAGACCAAAAGCCTATTTTCTAAGAAAAATAAATTTGTCATCTGCTGAATTTGCCCAAAAAGTGGTAAAGGTTAAGGATTAAATCATTCTTTGCAATGATAAACAGTTTCAGGCCACTTTCCAACAAGGGTAGCACTAAATGTGGTACAACAATTCAACATGAATATGGTATGAATTTGGTAATAGTGTTAGCCTTTTTTGGGGTGGTTTACTGCATTTCAATAATACATTCAGTTGAAAGTACCTACCTAATAACTACCTAAAATTGCCCCCAAAATAGTTTGCTGTTAATGCTGTTAATGCTGATAATGCTAAATTCTGCTATATTAATATATTAACTCTATACACTGCTTATAAATAGCAAATAAATAGCAAAGAAAATGTCACACCTTTTGAAGACATAAGATTTTGATCATACTGAGTACAATATAGGCGGATGAATATGGACACTCCAGTACTCCAGTAAAGCACACCAAATCTACAGCGTTGTCTAACAAGCAGAGGTGATTTTAATAATTTGCAATAGAGGGGTACCTCAGAGACGCAGAACGGGGTGGGAAGAGTCAAAATCCACAAGGTGTGAGGCATTAACTCACCTATTAAATATTCTGCATGTCTTCTTTTCTTTCTACTTATCTAGTGCCCAAGTAAAAGCTGAGCAAGTGGTATTGCGCAAATTGACCAATTTGACCTATATTTCTTGGTAATATATAGACAGGGCGTTTTGTAGCAGATCTTTTTGTACCGTTAAACAGTTAGCCAAAGTTCTGCTTCAGAACAATAAAAAAAAAAAAAAAAAAAAAAAGGTCCTTAAAATACTTACTTTCTACGTTTATTATCAGAATAAAGTATTCAAAGAACATGATTGAACAACAAAATGCTATCTGGTGATTGATTTATTTCCTTGTATAGCATTAGTAACATATAAGCTGAGTTTTTTCCCTTCGTAAAGTGTAAGCAACTGATCACTCCACTGATATGATGAGTGATAGCATTGATTTTTAATAATAATAATAATAATAATAATAATCGACTTTATTTATAGAGGGTAACACATTTAGTAATCTAGTACTAATCTTCCATGTGGCCCTCTTTTTTCCTGGGTAGAAACCAGTACTAAGCAATGTGGATAAAGTCTCTTTTCATCAACAAATTTTATACTTTACTTTCATGTCAGAGAAAAATGAATGAGGAAACAACTTCTTAAATACTTTTAGGTCCGGAAAAAAATGAAAATTGCGCAGAAAATTGCGGGAATCTTATTTTTTATTTTATTCATTTATTTATTTTTTATTTTTATTATTTATTTTTCTTTGCTGTAGCAAGCTCCCTACCAGTATATTAAATGAGAGATCATCAGAAATTGGTGCAAATTCCACGCTCCATAGTAATCTCTGAAAAAAAGTTACTCTAATCGTGGTCCTATTAACCACAGAAAAAGGGCAGAGAACAGGCTATTGTCAGGCTGTCTTTTGCGAAGAAAGTTTACGTAAGCTTGTGAACAAAAATATGGAAATGCTTATAGCGACGGGTTTGACTGTAAAGAGATAATGATGTGAAATCTTGAGCAGCTTTAATGAATTTCTTTTAATGAATTTGTGTCTTCTGTTAATGGGCGAAAATGGCCGTCCTCCACATTGGTATTTGTAACCGGTGAACGGTGCTCATGTAAAAATTGGTGAGGGAGGTATCAGTTTCCCATAAGTAGAGTGAATAGAGATATCTCTATTTCAATCATAAATGCAGATATCTCTAATTTAAATGCAGATACCTCAAACTAAAATACAGATATATGTATTTAATTTAGACATTCAGATATCTCATTTCAAATACAGATATACATATTTTAATTAGAGATACCTGTACTTTAAATGCAAATATTCAGAATTCAGCTTAATTTATCTCTGATTGAAATGCAGATATCTGTATTTGAAATGTAGATATCTCTCATTGAAATGCACATATCTAGATTATGATAGAAAATAGAGATACCTGTATTTCAAATTACAATATCTGCATTTCTGTTAGAGATATCACTATTTCAACTACAGATATCTGCATTTAAATTAAAGGTCTTTATAATTTCAAAATTACAGATATCTGTATTTATTAAAAGAGATATCTGTATTTGAAACACAGATATCTGTGTTAAATAGATAAAACCCCAAACGGGTTGCCAGTATTGAGTGTTGTTTATTTATTGCTTTTTTTTTTTTTTTAGTTTTTACATAAATGCCAATCAGTTCAAGAGTTCAGGCACTCTCAGTGCTTTGATTTATTCTTGGGTAATTTAGCAGGTGTTACACCGAGACATATTTCACTGAGTGTGGATGTATGGTAACGACATGGTTCATGCTTATTAGCATTAACTCCTAAAGCACTATGCAAAATTTGTTGCAGACGACATTCTCAATTATTTTATTTTTATTTTTCAGAGAAAATAAGTTGTGACATTATATGTGAGTTATCTGCTTGGAAAACTTATTTTCTTTGAAAAGCAAAACAAAAAGATATTTCAAAATGTCATCTTCTGCACTTCTTATTTTTTATAATGTACAGTAGTAAGTAAGATAAGGGACTTGATACTGGTGTAAAACAGTATTTTATTCAATCAAAGGGGCTTGAAGTTTAGTCCTAAACCTATAAAAAGGCCAAATGTAGGGTCTAATGGGCTTCATATTTTTATATAAATAGGTGCTTATAAAGGCTATAGAGTGGAGTTTCTAGCTTGTGGACTAAACTTCAAGCACCTGTGATTCTATAAACTCTACATATAAAACAAGTAGATTCATACATACTATTTGATGCATTAGAGAGAGAATTGAATGGTGAATGGGATACAGAAGTAAGTCAAAAGACTTATATAAATCTGCCTCCCAAATCTGCCTGGATACATTAAGTAGATTTTCCACCATTTTTGAAAAGGGAGGCAACATTTGTCACTTCTTGTTTACTTTCCTGCACACCAAGTCCCATCTGAAAGGGGCCTACTCTAAAAGGAAAAAACGATTGCTCCCATGAGGAGCAAATTCTTTCCTTTCAAAGTGGACCCCTTTCAGAAGGGAGGCAAAACAATTTTGTTTTGCCTTGAAAGTGCATCCTTAAACAAAGTTATGATAAACTACTAAAGGTCTGTATGGTTATAGACATGTCATAATTTTCACTGCAGTAAGCAGTTAATCAGTTTATAGTTACCGGTAAGAACATTGCACATAATTCTTGGCATACTTCCAGAGCATATTCAGAACGACATACAGGTGAACATAATATAGACCCAGATCAAACTGACGGAGCAGTCTGATCAGTCCTGCTCTGTTTGTCATTCAGGTAGTACCTCTTAGACTAATAAATTGATCTGTTAAAATTTTATGGTAGAGTGATTTATGTCATTATTACAGATAATTACACAGTAAAGACCACTTTCGCTTTGACTGGTGTTGCCATCATGGATCGAGGAACATCAGACAAGGTGGAGGTACGTCTACGTATACCACCAGCTGACCGACAGAAACAACGTCTGGATGTTAGAGTTAACGGACAAGCGATGATGTTTGATGATGGGCCCATGGCGTGGCAAGACTTCAAAGGTATCACAATGTACTATATTTATCCTAAGTATTCAGACACTTTAATCCATTTATGCGGAGTGGATTCTTCTACTTTAACTCTTTGGACAGTCCATTTCCAGTAAAAGGGGTGTCTGGTTAGTTTTTATTATTACCATGGTTTACAGTAATTCCTGTATTTTATGCAAACAGTGTTGACCCTGATCAGATGCTGCATTCTGTAGCATCTGATCTGGGTCTACACTGTTTGCCAATGTCCCTTTTATGGGATGCCAGGCTTAAATGGGTTTACAAAGTGTATATTAGAATGGCAAGGATTAAGATCAACTGGTGCATACATGTTGCAAGATTAGAGTATTTGTCTTTATGAAAGTATTTTTTTTTTTTCAATATTGACTACTTGACAATGTATGTTTATGTTGCAATGGAATAGCAAATTGTGTAGATCCTAGTCTGAGTCTACACTGTTTACTTAGGCCTGTCTGTCTGAATATTTTAGGTAACTACAGTAACTACAATACACATATCAAAACTGTAAGATGATTATAATGTTGTTGTAAATGTGCAACACTTTGTTGAATCTGATCAGAACATTTCGAGGGTTGATCGCAAGACTGTAGCAAGTCAGATGGTTGTTTGTCCCAATACTTAATCTCCTCACCATGAAGGCATTATACAAGAAGGGCAGTTGTCAGTTTCTGGTGAAAGAATGTGCATAATCCTGGTTAACCGCTTAGAGGACTAAGCCTGCCCAATAAATGTGTGGTTAGGTAAACTGACCGTGCTTGACATGACCCCATTGGGTTGACTGGGCCGTAAAACCTCAACACAAACAAATGAAGGCATTATGAAGATTACAACATTTCTTTCTGTAAACAATGGAAATTTGCATTGTTTACAAAGGGGTCAGTTGCCCCTAAACAAGGGTTTCAAAAACATGTTTGAGTTACTACAGTCTTGTGTTCAACCCTCGATTTATTGCCCGCATAGAGTATTCCTACAAACAGAGAAGGCTAATATAATACCTTCATTATTGACATCTGGTATACTTGCATTGCTACACTCTTTGATGAAGGATTCATTTGTAACATGACAATTGAAAAAAATTAAATGCAGTATACCTGAAGAAAAACTCCTTTAACCAGTTCATTCCTGAGTTTTTAATGCAGACTCTCCCATCTTTGAATCTGGTCCGAACCATTGTACCAAACAGGGGTGTCATTCACAAATCATATCAGAATGGCAAACAGTGTAGATCCTGATGAGCTGGTGCAGTATGAGCCATCTCATCAGGATCTTCACTGTTTTTGAGGGACTGCAATTCTCAGCCTGGTTAGGTCAATTTGCATAGTATTCGCCAGTTATTGTACTCCCCTTTGGTAGAAAGACTAACAGAATTACTCCTTTTGCATCCCAAACTATGGTGGCCCTCACTTTGACAGCCGAGGAGGGAGTGTTGAACTGTTTGTGCCTATGGGAACCAGGTCACCGCCACTTTAAGCTTTGTTTTCGGACTCTTAGTAATGGAACTGGTGTCATCTACAGTTACAAACCCTAAAGAAAAGTATCTCCTTTTGACTTGAACCATTTGAACTGTCTGCTGCTTACTGAGGCTCTAGTTGCCATTTACTTATCACTTTGGGATTTGGGGACCCAATGAGCTTTTAGCTTGCACATATAAAATTGTTCATAAACAGTACCATGTGAAATGCCTAATGTCTTTGCTGTCTTTTCTAACAATATACAAGGTCCAACAGTTAATTGCACATTTCCTCATTGAAGGCAACTTTTGGGCATTCAGACCTGCTTTCAACTTCCAAAGTTCTACCACATTTGATCTCACCAACCCAGAATTTTACATGACCATATAATGATGCAAAGGCTTTAATTAGTTTGATATGCATTTTCTTGCTTGCTTTCCCTTTCAATAATTAGTACCGAATTACAGTTCTGAATTACTGTGGTCTTGGAGGTCATTTAGAAACATGTTAAGCTGGTTAATTATTGACTAACCCTTGTGCTAGTTGATTTGGATTTACCTGGATGATTAATTTCGGTTCATTGTGTATGGTCACAAAAAAAGCAAGGTAGAGTGTGCATCAGCCTGTGTCCCAGCAGGTTTACATACATCTGAATATTCTTTATGTTATGCTCTACACAATAATTGGTAAAAAAAAAATGCAATATAGCATAACTAGATGGAAAAAATACAAGAATTACACAGAGGCACTGGGGGTGGTCGGATGAGGTGAAGGTGTCGTGTATCTTATGTCACTGGGGTGTCCAACTGATATTGGCTTACAGTTGGGCAAGGCCTGCTATCCTTGTAGCAGGTAAGGGTAGAGAGGGGGAATGTTTTTATTTCTTCTGTTTCTTCACTTTCATTCCTGTTTCTCTTTCTTCCCTGTCTCTCTCTTTCATCTCCTCTGCTATCTCTTTTCTCCCTTTCTCTGGGAGACGACACAAAATGACCCGCAAGGATTGACGTGTAGTTGAACCCCAACACAATCAATCAAAAAAAAACAAAAAAACACAGAGGCACTTCTTATTGATACGGTAAATGTTCTAAAATTTCGAACACTTTATTCCATACTTTTTTGGCTTTTTATGCATTTGTCTTTTAAAATGCTTAATGGAATGGTAAACAGTGAAGACCTTGATCAGACTCCTTAAGGAGCAGTCTGAGCTGGGTCTGCACTGTTTGAATATGGCATTTTGTTCAAAAGTTCAGGACATTTGTCGTACATTTTACATTAAAAAAATTTAGATTTTAGAAACACTTCAGTTCCAAGTCAGCTAAATTCCTGTCTGCAAAAGTTCTATTCTTTTGAAAAAATAAATGGCTGCCAAATCTGAACATGTATTAATGCCCTTTTAGAGGAATTGATACACTTTTAGGGGAGGTAACTCTGTTAGATTGGTTTTTGCCTCCCTTCTGAGCAAATTTTATCCTTTTGTAGTAGATCCCTTTCAGAAGGGGAACTGTTGTGCAGGAAAGCAATCAAAAAAGTTGTCTCCCTTGTCAAAATGGTGAGAAATCTACCCAGTGCATATAATCGCCATCTACCCAGTGCATATAATCGCCTTAATTGGCCACATACAGAACTGGGATACCTACAGCATAATTAATGAACAGTGACAGCCTTGAGCAGACTGCACAGATTCATAGGTTGATCTCAGAATGATTATCAGAGGCACTTTTCTAATAGCACAACTCAAATGTTTGAAAATGTGACATTTTCTTGTGCAAACAATAATTACTGACATATTGTGGTTTTATTTCTACTAGGTGTGGCGGTAGTGAACACAGACAGCAAAGAACACATACAGTCCAATTTCACAGTGATCATGACAAATGGAATAGGCTTTCAAGTAGCTGAATTACAAAGGAGTAATGTATTACAACTGGATGTCATGATGCCTGGTAACACTTTTGTAAGTAGCTTTTCTGGGGTACCCTTGACATGCTGAATAAAGTTGCCATGTCCATTCCTAATTGTCAGCCAGTCAGATTGCTTGATCCAGGTTGTTGATGCAAATTCACATACTGAATGACAAACAGTGCAGATTCAGATCAGTTGGCTTCTTCAGAAGTCAACTGATCTGGATCTATGCTGTTTGCAAAGGCAGGGTATATCTGGGACCAGCAGGACAGGGTTAATGTAAATCTTGTTGTGAGTTAAGCTGGAATGAAGTCGTTTAAATGGACACAATCTTAACTATGTAAAGTAGTAAAGCTGTCAAGGAAGTGGGAGATTCACAGGCAATAGCCTGCCAATGACAGCAAGAGGAAGGAGCTTGGTGTGCAGGAACACAAACAGGAAGACACAGAAGTTGTCTCCCTTGTACAAATCTTAGAAGATCTACCAGGTATATCCTGTCCCCTTAATTTGTTTATGCTACAGTATTTTATGTCATTTTAATGAAAAAAAAAACAACAGTCTCTTTAAATTATTGCTGCTTTTAAAGTTTGTCCATGAAATTTAAATCACAGTCGACTCTTGTTACATATCTCAAAGTCCAAGGGACTCTCTGAAATACTTCTAGATATCCGTACTTCGACATACCAGGTTTGCAGAATTCAGGAAAATATAAATCAAACAACCAGATTTCACAAATGAATATGTTATTTGACTCCTGACGTTAGAGATACTTTGAAAATATTGTGGAAAAGAGGAGAAATTGCTCCTCAGGAGCAATTTCTTCTCTTTTCCACAATATTTTGTTACTGTTGCTAGATTTCCATATTGAAAACAAGGACTAGATTTTTACTTTGAGATAAGATAAGGGCGGTTATTTGAGAGAAGCGATGTCGAGATAACGAGAGTCGACTGTATGTAAGATGCATTATCCTTGAGTCAGCAAGAAGTGACAGTTTCATATATCCAGATCTACAATGTAACCTATACAGTTGTGTAAATTTGTATTTGCCATAGTGTTATGTAATTGTCTTGGTGACAGCATAATATTGTGAATGTTGAGTGATTGTTGATGCTATTAAACTAGAGCCTGATAAAATCACTCCTACAGTTTAGATTTATTATTGTTGATATGGGTGTATTTTCCAAGCTAAGAATATAAATACTGCGCTGTCAGAAAATGTACCTTCAGAGATGTGCACCCAGTGAAGATTCAGACCAGCCTGCACAGGTTGCTCAGTCTGATCAGAATCTTCACTGGGCACATTTTGGATAGGCAAGGATGCAAATTTTCATCATGCAGACAGTAACGACTGATCAGCCTGTGTGGATGTGCAGGCTGATTTGAGTCTTCTTTGGGCGCATATGTCAGAAGGTCAGTTTTCTCATGTTGTGGCTCATATCATGTTCTTTGTTGTCAGCTGGTAACCAGTACACCAATATCTGAATGGAAGATCATTTGTAAATATAGAACACAATGATAGATGGAAAACAGCAGACTCAGTATGATTGAATATGTTCAAGAGAGATGATGAAAAGTGGAAAATAGAATTTTGCTCTCAAGTCACATCTGGGTGTGAGCATTTTTGCAAATTACATAACTGTTTATAAACATTCTCAATGAAACTGAGTTGGCTATTATTGCTTTATTTAATGTATCCTTTGCTTTCAAAGGCTCCTTTTTTCTCAGAATTTATTTTCACCAAAGTACACCTCAACCTCTTTATAACATGATTGTTGGGGTCCATAGCATAAACCGTGTTATTTAAACAACCGTGTTATATACAAACAAAAATGTATAGATTATATTGAAAAATGACCATTTATGGTCATTTTTCAATATAATGTATACATTTTTGGGATCCGTCTTTGAACCGTGTTATATCCAAAACCGTGTTATAATGAACCGTTTTATAAAGAGGTTGAAGTGTATGTATGTGGCAAGTTATTTTTCTAAATTGCATAGACTCAAATCAGCTGCAAACAGTGCCCAGTGAAAACTGATCAGTCTGCGCAAATGCCTAGCCTGAACTGAAGCTTTGCTGTGTGCATATGTTTGAAGGTATATTTTCTTAAGTTGTGGTCTAATATTTTGCAGACAAATGTGAGTGGTTTGTTTGGAGACTTAAATGGGAATTTGATGTTATCAAATGGTTCTGTTGTGTACCTGAATGACTTAAAACCAAACACAAGGCTGTACAATAATTTCCAACTTTCATGTAAGTTTCTATACTTTCTTATTATTGTCTTATGATCGATCTGTTTACATTTCTGGAAACCAGACCAAATAATGCAAATCAAGATGGGTTAAAGATGTAATGCTCTTCAAATGGTAAAAGGGTACACCAGTGGCATTATCTTGTAGAATAATTTGACCAAGTTCAGTGTACAATTTGGCCTGTTTTCATGATAATGAGAGCTTTGGTCATTATGTTACTTCCATGTTTCTTTTATACCCCACTCACAATAGTGATGAGGTATTATCATTTCACATTGGTTGCTTTTTTTTTTTTCAACCAAATTGTTAATAACTTTCTTATTTCTCCTTTTGCTTCTTTCTTCATGAAAAACACATTGCAGGTACTCTTTAGATAGAAGCACTTTGGTGAGCCTCAATGGGGCACTTCTTAGACAAAATATTTTAAAGCTTTCCAGCAGGCACACAACATCAAAATGACGTCGTATCAACGCCGATGCGACGTGATCACGTCGCATTGACGTTGATACGACGTCATTTTAACGTTGTGTGCCCGCTGGGTTGCCCTTGGAAACAAAGAACCTGTGAAAGAATGAAAATTGGAGTCTTGTTGTTGTTTTTTTATGAGGCTTCCCATATTGCAGGTCTTCATACACTAGCTTGTACCTGCACCTGCTAAACCCATTGTAGTCTGGAGACCCCTAAAAGGGAATTGGCAAACAGTGCAGATCCAGATCAGACACTGCAGAATGCTGCATCTGATCAGTCTCCACTTTTTGCAAATAGTTAGCCATTTTTCTCTAGGAATGTCTAAATCTCACAGCCGGACATACCTAAAACAGAAATTGGATTCTTCCAATATATAGTGTGAGGAGTCTATTCAATCTACAATGGGTTAAGTGGATAAGGTGATAGGACACTTCTAATGAGTACCCACAAAATATATTTTACATGGAGATATAGGAAAAATATTTTCTGGATACTATTCTTATTTGAAGCTATGTCAACACAATTGTTGTAAGGTACATTTTCTCAATGTAAATCCAGCAAGAAACAATGATATATACAGTTTAGTCTAGTGTATAACACTACTAAATCTACTAGTAACAGTTCTACAGTCTGATATGGAGGTATCAAGTTTTCAATTTGGCAAAATACTGATGACTCTATAAATCCTTAAAGCACCAGACAAATTGTAGCTGATGACATTCTCAAATATTGTTTTCTTTTCTTATATATATTTTTCGGGAAGATAATGCTTGGTATTTCATGTAATATCAAGCCTAATTTTATCTGAAAAATAAAAACAAAATAAATGGAAAAAAAAATCAAGATGGAAAAAAAACATCCAAAAGTTGTCTGCTGCTGTTGTGACGGTGCTAGAAGGGTTAAAAACTGTGTAATTTCCATAGCAACAGTTAAGGTGCTTTTTTCATCCGAAAATTACTGATATCTTTCTTATTTCTCAACAAAAACATATGTTGTGGTGCTCATTAGAAGCGCCTCAATGAGCACTTCTAATGAGTACCCACAACATATGTTTTCGTCGAGAAATAAGAAAACTATTATGTGGATACCCCCTTTTATCTGTAGCTATGAATTTCTATGAGTTTTTATGTTAATTCCAGGGGCAGTTAATGAAACGGATAGTTTGTTTGTGGACTTTCTGCCAGCCAACCACACTATACTTGGCCCCCTGGATCTCGATCCTTCTCCAGTAGCAGATTCTTCGACTGCTAGTTCTTTCTGTGGGAGAAGTAATGATGCATGTATTTTTGATTATAGGTAAGTTTCTGAGAAAGTATGTAGGACATGAGATTATATAAGAATGATAATGAGCCAATCATCATTAACGCTAAGCATGCTGGGTAAAAATTTCAGCAGATGACATTTTGAAATATTTTTCTAATTTTTCCCCAGAAAGCAGGTTTTGACATTTCATGCAAATTGTTTTCGATGGGGACAATTTGCATGAAACATCAGATCATGTTTTCTGAGAAAAATAAGTAAAATGTCAATTTGTCGTCTGTTGAATTAGCCCAGAGTGTGATAAAGGTTAATGCTTAAAATGTGCAGCATTTCCAATATGCGAACATTTCTTGCTTAGCTGAGCCATGTTTCTGTTGAAAATAATCAAAATGTGTGCATAATACAAATCCTTGATCAGCCTGTACGTCGACAACCTACTATATAATATGTGAGCCTTTCACTGCAAAGAAAGGTATCTTCATGGCCATTAAAAATTGTGATGTTAGACCAGGCCTTGGTCAAAGTGACTGTGTTGTTTGGTCTTGACCATTTCTGGTTATAGCCATGCCATTTGAAAAAGTGTTGAGACACATGCAGATAATATAGGCCAACATCAGCTTGGACATCTGTGCAGACTAATCAGAGCATTCTCTATCCTCTAATTATTCTTTCAAACATCCAAGGCAAATTATGCAATATTTGGATGGAAGCCATTGTGTTCTCAGGTTCCAAAAGGGTGACAAATCAGACCTGGTAAATTATCAATCATTTAATCTGCATACATACTATATAAAATTCTTGTAGTTGCATCTACCCTATCCAGACATTTTACTGACCAAAATATTCTATTTGGATATACTGGTTTCAAGTTATCTATCCATCCATCTCTGTCTGTTTGTTCCATTTGCTTGTGAGGATTGATCGGTGCGAAGGTGTCGTATATCTTACGTCACCTGGGTGTCAAACTGATATTGGCTTACAGTTGGGCAAGGCCTGCTCTCCTTGTTGCAGGTAAGGGTAGAGGGGGAATGTTTTTATTTCTTTTGTTTCTTCACTTTCATTCCCATTCCTCTTTCTTCCCTGTTCCTCTCTTTCATCTCCTCTACTATTGCTTCTATCTCATTTCTCCCTTTCTCTGGGAGACGACACAAAATGACCCACAAGGGTTGATGTGTCATTAAACCCCAACACATTCAGTGCTTGTGAGGAGCAGCTAATCTAATAAGCTATGGCTAACTGACATTTTTGTTATGAGCAGATGTATGGGTGGGGTTTTGTGCCAGTAAACTCCAGTAGTTTACACTGCTGTCTGTTTGAAGGTGGATATTCTAATATAGATCCTCTTTATTGTAATTTTAGCATTGTCGTCACCCGCTGCACACTTTGCTCTCTGTTTTGTTTTCATGTTTTCTTGCTCTGATCCTATAGTAAGGGCTGTAATAGCTAGATATTGGCCGTCCTTTTTGAGCCTTGTTTTCTGTCTGTGTGCTCTATGAGTTTTGCATTTTAATGTTTACCCATTTATGCCTAACGTCCCATAAATGGGACCTTTGCAAACAGTGTAGACTGAGATCAGAGGTCGCGGAATGTGGCATCTGATCAGTGTCTACACTATTTGCATTAAGTTCAGATATTTCTACAAAACGTGAAAATAATAAAAACTAAACAGACATCCCTTATATAGGAATGAAAAAGTCCAAAGATTTAAAGTAAAAGATGTGAGCACTTTGATGTAAAAACAAGATCTCAAGAACTTTGAGATAAAACTTTAACATAAAATTTCTAAGTCCGTGACCTTGACCTCTAGGTCATAGGGCAGAGATAGTGCTGAATAAAATTTTGGACCAATATCTATAATTATGCCAAACGTGAAGTAAATCCATGCAAGGATTTAGAAATTCAGAGATCTTAGAAACTTTGACACTAAACTTTAACATAACATTTCGAAGTCCATGACCTTGACCTCTAGGACATGAGCAGAGGTGTGGATAGTGCTCCATAAAATTTTGAAACAACATCTATAATCATACCAAAATAAATTAAATCCATATGTGGATTTAAAAAATATAAGGTCTTAAAAACTTTGGCATAAAACTAACATTTTATTAACGCCAATGCCTGGGGTAGTGCAATAGCTCTTCCTATGTAGTTTCGTACAAGCTTGCTAAAAATTAGATCCATATTTAGATGTAATGATATTTTAAACAGGTTTGTATTTGTATCATGATTTAGGTGAGCCACAACATCAGAAAATGTACCTTTGGACATATACACTTTCAAGCAGTCTGATCAGAATCTCCACTGGGTACATTTTGGATAGCTAAGGATGCAAAGCTCCTTCACGCGCAGAAATCAGATGGTATTTTTTCTCACATTGTGGCTCAGTTGTTCTTTGACAAAAGTCAAGACCCAGGTGTTCGAAACTAATGATGTTGTTAGTTAATGTATCGTTAAAACTTTGATAATTAAATATGACATATACGCTACTATTTTTGCTGAAAAAATGTGAGTAGCTTTTGCATTTGCAAAAGCTACTCACATTTTTCAGCAAAAATAACTGTGAATTAGATATTGTACTTACTAGGGCATTTAACATTTTGACCACCAACGAGCTCGTTAAGCTAATGATGCTTTGAACAACTGGGACAGATGATCTAGGCTTAACTTTATCTCTTCCCTGACAGTCATTAGGACTTCAAAGTTGTAAAAAAGACCTGTTTTGTTTATCATTATCTGTAGTACCATGGTCAGCATATCCATCTTTTGTAGGTACACCAGCTCTAGAAATTTAGCTTCTGTTACAAATATAGGCAGTAGACGCTATGCTTTATTAGCTGAATACTTACAACCAGGTATGTGAACATGTTTTATTATACTATTTGGTAACAACTTTGTTTTATTTGAAGAAATCATTTTTATGCTATGTACATATACACATTTATTTGGTGTAAAGACACGTGTGTTATATACTTAAGTCAAATGGATACATTTTTACGGGAGGCGACTCTGTCAAAATGGTTTTTGCCTCCCTTCTAGAAAGGGGAATAAATTCTTTCCTTTTAGAGTAGATCCCTTTTTAGAAGGGATCTGGTGTGCAAGAAAGCAAACAGAAAGTCGCAAAAGTTATATATTGTGTAAAATGGCAGAAAAAGCTACCAAACGTATCTAGTCCCCCTCAATCACAAAGGGCAGGTCTTGGAATGGAAGTATATGCCAGAATAAATTTACTAGTCTGTGCTCAGGCTAACCATGGTTCTGCTTGTAGTTTTCGTTTGCTGTGACTTTCAGTTCATCATTGTTTCATCTCAGTTTTGATGGGGTAATTTGTTGTTTTTTTTCTGTTTCTGTGTTGAACCACTGATAATTTCTTGACCCCTAAGTGGACCAAACAGTTATGTATTATGTGCATGTAGAGTGACATCAGCAGTAAGGGTAAGAGTTGAGCTTTTAAAAGTCATGTCTAACCTCACATACAGTCATGCTGATGACCATTCAAGGGTGGTTCTGCAGTTGTGGTGCATTTTTCTGTGGTTTTGGTATTCAAGAAATGGTTGTTTTATGAAGAAATAAACATGGAGATATCCAGGAAAGGCCACAATCATGGAACACAGAGTGAGCGAGACAATTTATATACTAAAATTGTTTCATTTCTTTTGTATTTGGTACCTTGTGAGGGCTGTATTCCCTGGATTATGGCCTTGCCTCAGTGTCTCCATTTATATTTTTCACTGCAGAAGTCCCTTTTTAAAGTATCAGCCTGTTAGGCAAATAAAACTTTATAGAACTATTCAAAGCTAGTTATATTAGATTAGGTATTTAACAGTGTATTACTATCACACAAACTAAAGACACATTTTTTCAAACAAATTTAAACCTCCTTCCGCTGAATTTAGAGAAACTTTTTTTCAGCCACAGTTGGATGCACATCTGAATGAAGATCAGGAGGTTGCAATGACCCCCACCAGTTCGGCAACATTCTTTTGTGGCGATTGATCATGAAATATTTTCTACTGTCATTCTCTCCCTTTTGCTGATTCAAGAAGGACAGTTGTCAGTTTCTGGCAAAAGAATGTGCACAATACTAGTTCACTCCTTAGAGGACTAGGCCTGCCCAGTTAAAGTGTGATGAGGTAAACTGTCCAAGCTTGACATGACCCCATTGGGTTGACTGAGCCGTAAAACCTCAACGCAAACAAACAAACAAACAAAACTTTTATTTGGTAATCCAAACTTCTCAAAGGAAGGAAATAAATCTTTGTTTAGAGCTGTTCAACTGTATATCAAATCTACAAATAGATTTAACACTAATATTGTCATGTTAAATAAGCCTGCAATTCTCCTGATTCTTACAATGGCGATCTCTCTCTCTCTCTTTGTGTTATGATTATTCGCATTGTTATATGAAACTTACTGTTGTCTGGTGTGTGTTGTTATTTGTTCTAGTAGTTATCATCATGTGATTTGTGTAAAATGTTGACGGTCATGTTGTATGGGAAGGGTTGTAACTGCATTATTCAATGTGAAAATAAGATATGATTTAACTATTACTCAGTTGTAACTTAATGACCGGTCACTCTCAGTAGTTGTTAGACTACAGCTTGTTTTTAACACTCTGCATGCTGGATTAAAATTTCAGCAGGCAACATTTTTCTTATTTTTCTCAGAAAGCAGGTTTGACATTTCATGCAAATTGTCTCCTAAGGAGACAATTTGCATGAAATGTCATAGCCTATTTATTAATGTGAAAATAAGACAAATATTAATTTGTCATCTGTTGAATTAGCCCAGAGGGGGTAAAGGTTAATTACATGGATCTAACATATCTCAGTTGTTAATGACGATGGATCTCTCTGTTATTATCTGACTGCATGGATCTCTTACTTGCTGTGCTTATTCATAGGATCTCTCACTTGTATGAGGAATGATAAAAAAGTTCTCAGCCTCTGTACTTTAAGAATGACCAAGAGCAGAAATTGTGCCCTTATTTCTCAGTATAGTCTCCTTTTGCCTTGATGCACTTTCTCCAACACTGCTCCAGTTTGCTTATCCCTTCAAAATAGAAGCCTTCTTCCTTGATTCCCAAGTACTCATCAACAGAATCTATGATGCCTTCATTGCTTCCAAAATTCCTAGGTTTCAGATTTGGAAAACAGAAGGGGTTAAATCTGGAGAATACTGGGCATAAAGAAGGACCGCAAAGCTGCATTTCGTCACTGCAGCCATAGCAACTTGAGAGTTGGCTGATGCATTATCTTACAAGATCAGAACACCTTGAGTCAAATTTCCTCTTCTTTTCTTCACAATCTCCTGATGCAGCTGCCTTAATTCTTCTGTCCATTCATTCACCATTTATTATGCAACCTTCCTCAAGATATTCAAGCATGATAAGTCAGGGTTCAAGAAACTGAAAATTGCCAATCGGTTATCATTTTCAGCTGCATTTCCAGAGTTTGTTGAGTCATTTTCAGCCGCAGTTACGCAGTTTGCCGAGGGGAGATCATGGTATTTTCTGTAACCATTGTTAAAGAATTTCTGTATTGCAATTTCCAAAGGCAGATGCTGCTTTATTTTTAACATAACGAATGACATACCAACATTGCTTACACTTGCTGAACTTACATGAACATAAGTAGCACATCAAAATTACAAAGAAAGTGAATGAAGCACATCATTTTCAAAATTAAATTATGTTAACAGCGAGAAAAACATCTTTTATTGTTGTAATGTGGGACCAAGAAGTTATGAAGCACTGTCCATTTATATTTACTGTAATAACCCCAAGTGATTGGACAGACAGGCCTGAGCAAACTGTAGACCCAGACCAGATGTTGCAAAATGTGTGGCTTCTGAGCCCCATCTACGCTGTCACCACTCATCTAACAATATAAAAGATGTAGTAAACTAGACTTGTTCAAATTTTAGGACCAGTATGGTGAGAGATTAAGGTGTCCCAGTACTTAGGATAAATACTGTAACAGCCAGTATTGACTTTTTCACGTCAAACAAAATGGGCTGTTTCTTATTTTTGACACACGAATCAAGTGGTGTTGCCATAATGATTTCTGGTACACGGTTAGTGTTATGTTTTGACAAAAAGTTTGTTTGTTTTTATTGCTCAAGATAAGTTGTAAATTTTAAAGTTGAACATTAGAAACCATGAATTATTATGGACTGATTATTTGATGTCCTCCTGAAGTGAAAATTGGTCCAGCTCTTCAAAAACCAGTCTTGGACAGAAGAACCAGCATTTTTTTGAGCCCTGGTGATAACGCCCTGACTATCCCAAAAGACAGAGGCCATCACCTTCCCTGCTGAAGAAACTCTCATAAAAGGAGATGGTGGGCCAGGATGCTTCCATGAATAATCTGCTTTTTGGCCTCAGGATCAAAGTGATGGACCCAAGTCTCGTCTTGGGTCACAACTCGATGTATGAATTCTTCTTCATAGAATCTTCATAGGGAGACAGGAGATACTTGGAAATATCAAGCCTACTCTTCTTATAATCTTTGGTCAACATAGTGGGAACCCATCAAGCTAAGACCTTGGACATCCCTAAGATATCCATCAAGATAGACTGAACTTCCCCAAAACTTATGCCTGTTTGTTAAGCTATATCACGCAGGCTTCTTCACACATAATCAGACTATGCACAAGCTCAATGTTTTCATCTGTAGTAGCCTCTTTAGGGTGCCCAGTGTGTTAGGGTGTTCATATTTCTCCACACACTCCCTCTCATTTCTAAATTCAGCAGTCCATTTTGTCAGCATACTGCAAGAAGGAGACTCATCCCCAAGGGTTTTAATGAAGTCGTCATGAATTTCTTTTGGGGACATGCCCTTCTTACAGAAATACTTTATGACTGCTCTAACTTCATCTCTGCCAGTTTTCTTAGTTTAACACACCCTTCCAATAGCTTTGAAATTTTATTCTTTCTACAAAAGATGTTGAGTAAGATAAACTTATCTACTGTAGGGTTTCATTTCAATTTATTCATTCTAAATATGTCAGGCCTAGAACTTTTTGATTGTGCCTGGTAATGGGGTTTACTGTTTTCACCCTGTCTTTCCATCATCCTGTCAGCAAATAAGGTTTTTACTTCTTGGCACCATTTGGATATCAGCCTTGGTCTATCACGAAGCGTAGGTTTTTCACTGATTGTGTTAGAGAGCCTATGAGCAAGCCCAACAGTTATTTTGTATTTTTTACAATATTTGAACATAAGGTGAAAATTTGGTACCAGTAAAGCCAATTTGGCTTTTGTCATGTTTGCCTGGGCCCAATTGTTTAACACATCATTAGCTTAAATGAACTCGTTAGTGGTCAAAATGTTAACTGTTCTAGTAAGAACAATATCTAATTCACAGGTGTTTTTGCTGAAAAAAATATTAGCCTATATACCATATTTCATGATCAAAGTTTTGACGATACGTTAACTAATGACATTGTTAGTTTTGAACAACTAGGCCCTGTTTGTTGTATTATTGTTGTGGTTAGTAGATCATGTCTGCCATTGTGATCACATTGTTGGGGAGAGAGCTGGGTGCTTTGCTTTTT
Source organism: Anodontia alba (assembly GCA_964016985.1). Lineage (NCBI taxonomy): Eukaryota > Metazoa > Mollusca > Bivalvia > Lucinida > Lucinidae > Anodontia > Anodontia alba. The sequence continues at coordinate 61,356,973 of OZ024826.1, read as the reverse complement.
CTTTGGTTTGTGGTCCGGTACTGTCTATCATGGTTGGCTTGATCTTCCTCTTAGTGTCATAGGTAGGCTATGATCTGTGTTTGCAGCTATTCCTGGACATCTTCTATACTATTTTATAGGAAAACAGGGACAGTGGGATCAGGCTTATTAGAATTATGTCCCTGTATGATTCTTACAATTAAATATGTATTTTGCTTAATAATAACTTCTATACCCTTTGTCTGATTTTGATCAAATTTATACCACACTTGGTCTCTCATACAAGACAGATGTGGTAGAAAAAGTAAATGCTGTGGGATCAGGGTTCTTAAAGTTATGCTGCTTTGTAATTCTTACAGTTAAATGTGTATTTGCTTAATAATTTGTATTTTATTTGTCTGATTTTGACAAAATTAATACCACACTTTGCCCCCAATGCAAGACAGGGGTAATAGAAAAATAAGGGCTGTTGGTTCAGTTTTGTCAGAGTTATGTCCCTTAATAACTTCTATACCTGCAGTATAGGAAGCTGTTGACCCTGTATGCTACAGTGATATATTAACTCAATGTAGAATAGTAAGATGTTCTTTGCGGCTGCGGGGTTGAGTTTGTTAGTGTTAGACCCCTTTGTAATTTGTACAGATAATTACATAATACATCAAATATTTTCATTTAAAGAATGCTCTGCATGAAGTGATTGAACATTTTTGGTTGTAATAAAGATTTGAACAGGATTCGTCTTATTATGGAAACTGCAATACAACCTTTATGTAAGAGCAGCCACCTTTGAGAAGTTACAAAACTTGCTGTTGTAGAGGGTGGCTGTTGGAAGGGATGGCTGTTATAAAGAGGTTAAGCATAAAAAACAGGGCCCAATTGATCAAAACTAACGATGTCATTAGTTAACATATCATTAAAACTTTGATCATTATATATGGCATATATGCTAATATTTATCCTGAAAAAAATGTGAGTAGCTACTCATGTTTTTACAGCAAAAATACCTGTGAATTAGATATTGTAGTTACTAGAACAGTAAACGTTTTGACCACTAATGAGCTTGTTAAGCTAACGATGCTTTGAACAACTGGGCCCAGAATCACAGAAGTCGCATTTATAGGGATGTGTCTGTTCTTGAGAGGTGACTTAGTTGCAATTTCATTATACTACCATTGTATTAATAACTCTGCCATCTGCAGTACTGTATTTAACCTAAATATTGGGACAACTCCTAAACGTGCTTGTCCTATAATTTGTACAAGCCCAGTTTACTGCTTGTTTATGTGCCTGAAAATTACTGGATGAGTGGCAAATAGTGTAGACCCTGATCTAAAACAGCTTAAATTTCTGCTGCATCTGATCTGAGTTTTCACTATTTCAGCTCTGTCTGTCCAAGTGATTAGGGTAAATATAGTAAATGCTATTCTCCATTATAGTGAGATCCTGTGGCTTGCTGAATGTCCCACGAGCAACAAAATCAAATTATGACTATGTGTTGGGTACGACAACTACTATTACTGGATGTCGAACAGGATCATTGTCAGGAGATACAACATACACATGTGTTGAAATATCTAATGTTTCACAGGCCTGGTCTCCACAAGTTACAGCTACTTGTAAACGTAAGTATGTGATTTTTATAAAACTAATGATAAAATGGGGCAGAGGTTTCTTACTATATTGGAACACCTTAACTCTGTTCCAAAGTCTCTGCCAGGTACAGCTACTTGTAAACATTAGCATATAGTAAATTTATATCCAGTGAATATGAAGAAAAACAAAAGCCATCCATTTATTGCTTTTTCAACTTGTTCTCAGAACTCTACAGACATCCCTGTTTTATATGAAAAAGGAATTTGGTCTTATAGATAAATTTGTATCCTCTGTAACAACTTGAAGGACCATCCTTACTTTATCTTGTAGCTCTAGAACAATTTATATTTCAGTGAATTATTTTTATATTTAAACCAAAAATTCTGCTGAGCTTTTGAAACCCATTTAACTTTGATATCAGATCATTCATTACTGATGAAATACAGCGGGTGCAGAAATAACAACATACCTTTAGTAGTAGGGCTTAAATCTCAAGGTATTTGGTTAAGATTTGATATCTGCAAGAGATTGTTTTTACAATTAAACTTACTAACATAGACATAATTATATTTCTGATAATGGTTATCACTGTAAAGTACACATTAACACTTACCATGCTATGATCAAATTCAGCAGACAACAAACTGATGATATTTTTCTTGTTTTTCCTAGAAAATAGGATATCACATTTCATGCAAATTGCATGAAATATCAACTCCTATTTTCTGGGAAAAATAACAAAAATATTATAGAATGTTTTCTGCTGAAATGCTAGGTGTTAACTAATTCATTCACCTTATTTTACAAAGGCAGTCCTGCTCATTGGCATATTATCAAGAACAGAATAACGTCCAAGGGAGCTAATTATCTTAAATGAGTGAGGAAAAGGCTCTTCTGACAGACCATCAAATCAATCTTTCAGGGCTGCAAGGCCATATGTCTAGTTTTTTGGCTGAAGTTACCCCTTGGCCTACAGCATAGGTTAAGGTGAGCCTACACATTTGCACAGTCTGTGCAAATGTGTAGGCTCACCTTAACCTTTGCTGTTCACATATGCTATAACGGCTAATTTGCCATAACACAGCTCAGATAATAAATATACATACACTAGATTAAAGCCTTTTAAGCTGAGAGAATTGGTGAAAAATATGTGAAAATTGTTTGAAAAGTAAGGAAGTTATTGGGCATTGTAGAAAATGTTATCATAGAAGACATCATTTTTGTGAGGAAGAGATGTCATAAGCACCTAATCAAATGTGCATAAATTAAATAAACAACACCTGAAACTATATTTTATTAATGTATATCTGTAAATATGTTCCTTTGTGTACATATATATTTTCAACTAGCTTGGATAAGCTGCATATTCCTGTAAACTAGAAGCTTTTAATTGTGTCTATACAAAAATAACATGTAAATGTCTAATTTAGATAGTCAAAATAGCAGCATCCATGCTCACATTTATATATATATATAAAAAAAAAAAAATAATAACAAAAAAAAAACAACAACTATATCTCTTATTTCTAAACTGATTTTGATCAAATGTACACCAAGATGCTTTATTTTGTAATATTTTATGGCAAACACAATATTTTGTGGGCCTTTCCCTTTTATTTGAAAAAAAAAAAATCATACTACATGTTCTGCTGCAATAAGGAAAACCAGCTGTGCTAGTAACATGATTTCGATAGCATTTGCAAAATATAAATATTTCATATGATTTAGTTGAAGTGCTGCAGAAGCACATTAGTTACATTGCCAGCTTCCTTTGCATGAGACTGTTGGCTACTCTGGCCTTCTTATAATAAGTTTCCTTGGTACCATAATTTCTGAAAATAAGATAAACTGTTATTTGGCTCAGTAAAAGAGCTATGGCTGTTCAGGAATATAGGGATCACCCATGCTTTTTCATGCATTAACATTTGCCGGGTCCCAAGGAAGCTGTTTGAACATGAGGCCTCTAGGCCGAGTGTTCAAATGTCTTCCGAGGGACCTGGCAAATGTTATTGCAATGAAATAACCATGGATGATCCTTCTTCTTGCATATCTTACGATTCCAACTGCAAACTGTGACGAAAATGCTCCAAAACTCCATATAAACTCTTCCAGTGTGACCGGAAAACCAAGATGGCGGCTAGTTTAGAATGTTGCAAAGACATTCTGATGTCATCATAAACTCTTACAATGCTACGTTCAGGGTGACAACTTTACGTCGCTGAACGTAACGTGAACAAAGCAAGGCCCCTCTTGTGATTTCAAAAGATCAAAACCCATGTTCAAACAGCATGTGAATTTCATAATTTGAACATGGGTTTTGTTGTTTGAACATGACTTCTAGCCCATTTAAGCATAGCTTCAAACAGCTTTGTTCATAGAATTTTATGCAAGAATACATAACTAGCCAGAGTAGCAAACTGTTAGTCTAAGTGTATAGAAATTGTCTTACTATGACTGCAAGCTTCTTGAAAGCAATTAATGTAAACAAAACCATGCATACACAGTTAAATATAATTATATCCTTTGTTTTAATCCTATCTTGTCAATAAAAAGTTGTCGGTAATCATTCTTCTATGTGGCATTATTTTATAATTCCAGTGCAGACTGATAAAGCAGATGTTGGAATGATTGTTGGTATAGTTATAGGTGTAATTGCCTTGCTTGTTATTGCAATAGTTATTGCAGTCTTTGCTGTAAAAAAACGAAACAAAAGGTAACTATAACTTTCTGTAACCTACAATTACTTGTAATGCTATCGTAGATATAAATAAAAGTGAGTATCATGATCATTATTAACCCTTTCATCCCTGAGTTTCTGAAGTGGACTCTCTCATCCTTAGGCAAGTTTCAGTCCAAAATCTAAAAAAGAATGGCAAACAGTGTAGATCCTGATGAGATGGCTTGTTATGAGCAGTCTCATTTGGATCTACACTGTTTGCACAGATTCTTGTTTTAGTGTACCAAACTGAAAGGTTTAAGAAATGTCAGTAATGTTTAAAGATAATGTTATTGCACATGGGGATTGTGTTTGTCTGGCACCAATTACTTAGAAATGTCTAATTGAACCAAAGTTTTATAAACAAACTTCATAGCTTCTCAACTGAGAATAGAATGCATGCATATCTGGACTGATCTAAGTCTGTGTTTTTATACACCTGTTTGAAAAAATTGTCATATTATGTTGTGCCCTTCAGCGTCCTTCTGTCCATCTGTCTGTCTGTCCATTCATCCATCTGTAAACTTTTTGTTTCCGGATAACTCCTTCTACAGTTTACAGAGCATTGCATATTGTTTCTAGGTTACAGGCCACCAAATATAAAAAGAGTTATACCCCTTTGAAAATTTTTGTAAAACATTTTGTTTCTGGCTAACTCCTCCTACAGTTTACATTCAAACAAGCTAAAACTTGATATATATTTAGACCATGATGTGGAGCAGCGCATATTGTTTTGAGGTTACAGTCCACAAAATATTAACAGAGTTATGCCCCTTTGAAAATTTTTGTAAACTTTTAGCTTCTGGCTTACTCCTCTTATAGGTTACATCAGATCAAGCTCAAACTTGATAATATATCGTTAGACTATGATGAGGAGCAGCATGTATTATTTCTAGGTTACAGTCCACCAAATATTAACAGAGTTTTGCCCCTTTGAAATTTTTTGTAAACATTTTATTTCCAGCTAACACCTATACATTAAATCAAATCAAGCTGAAACTTGATATGTAGTTAAACCATGATGTGGAGCATATTGTTTCAGGGTTACAGTCCATCACATATTAACAGAGTTATGCCCCTTTGAATTTTTTGGTAAATGTTTCATTTCCGACTAACTCCTCCTACACATTACAAATGATCCAGCTGAAACTTGACATATAGTTAGACCATGATGTGGAGCAGTACATATTGATTTGAAGTTGCAGTTCACGAAATATTCTAGCTAACTCCTACAGTTTACATCCTATCAACTCCTCCTATAGAGTACATCCAATTAAGCTGAAAATTAACTTATAGTTCGACCATGATGTGGAGCAGCACATATATATTCAAGATTGCAGTCCACTAAATATTAATATTAACAGAGTTATGTCCTTTTCAAAATTTCTGTTAACTTTTTATTTTCCGGCAAACTCCTCCTACAGTTTACATCTGATCAAGCTGAAACTTGATATATAGTTAGACTATGATGTGGAGCAGCTCATATTGTTTTGAGGTTACAGTCTTCTCCTCTCCTTTTAACAGTGCTATTAACGATTCCCATTTAAACTTTGTCCATGTGATTAAATGGTGAACAGGCATATATTGCCCCTCCTGTGGCGCTCTTGTTTACTTACGGATGTTTAGGCTTTACAGGAATCTTTAATATATGCATCAAAAAGTTTTGCCATTTCCCAGTTCAGAAAAATACCAACTGGTTGCAGTTCATTATAGCACAGGCTCAGAGTACAGTATAGCTTAAAGATAGACCTTAAAGTATATTGTATCCAAACAAAAATGTATAGATAATATAGAAAAATAACTGTTTATGATCTTTTTGCTACTAAATTTAAATAAATTGTTCGGATGCAACACACTAACAGTTTGCACTTTTGATCCCAGCAACAGTATTATAAAGTGGTTGTGGTGAAATTATATCTTTGTTAACATTTTCATCCAGTGGTCAATAATAGATTGATTGAGTGATCTGCTTGTACTTCTGTTGTGATGCTATTTATTGTTGTCTTAAAAGTTACAAAACTTATAAGTAAAACAGTATGAAGAGTAGGATTTCCAGATGAGTTTCAACTGCTATAAGAAAGATATGGAAAACATTAAAGATTGTATGTAGATGTTCTAGCTTTTCAAGAACTGTATACGAGTAAACACATTTGTATGTGAAAACATTTGTATGATAAATGTCCAAAAACTTTGAATGCTTTCTATCATTTTTTTGCCTAAATTTTGCTTTTTGTGTAGTTATTATTTCTTAAAATACTTACGCAATGGCAAACAATGTAGAGCCTGATCGAAGTGCTCTTTCAGGTGGGTCTGCACTGTTTGCATGTGCCATTTTATCAGAAACTTCGATGTACAAAATTTTAGGACATTTACTGTATATCTGCAGTAGAATGGTTGTGGACTATTAACATGGAAATTGGAAAGTCCTGATCAGTCTGCATCTTTGGATTCTGATGATCATTTTGTGTTGCTGGCTAAATTAGCAAAATAGAGGTAAACAGACACAGTTTAACCCAGTAGTCTGATCAGAGTCTAGTTTTTGCATGAAGATGCCTTGGATCATTGGCTATCCACAGGGTGTCAAGCAAAGACTTCACATGACACTATCTTTTTAACTCTTTCCCAGCTAGTGGCAGCTTTTGTCGTCTGCTGATAACCTCTACAAACAGTTTGGACCCAGGTCAGGCTCGACAAAACAGCGGGCCTGATCTGGATCCAAACTTTTTAACACTGATGGTGTTCCTGAAAGATTGTTTTGAAAAAGTTAATTTTAAAACAAAAATCCACAGACGACCAAAAAGCATGCAAAGAGTTAGTGGGGCAGAGATTTAAAGATGAAATGAAATTACCCAGCATGCAAAGAGTTAAGAACAACCCTCTTTGAAGCAGGCTGCAAATTTCCAAGTCTGAATCATCTCTATTGGCAGTGTTTCCATTTACTTTATTTTCACAATTATTTAATGGAATGGTTGTTGAACCTCAAAAATAAATTGTTTTTCATAACATGATGGTATTTTTGTTGCAGCCCACATTTGTATGTCCATAAAATGTATAGCTTGAGATTCACTAAGTAAGAATTAGGATACTTGGAGTACTTCCTGCAAAAGATTGATTTTTTCTTAAGTTGTCAATAATATTTCAGTCATATCTGTCTTTGAACTCATACCTCTTTTACCAGACCCAAGAATAATATCATGTCTAAAATTACTAGCAGTTCTACCATACAGGCACCTGATAGCCCATCTCTTGCATGAGCCCTTGTAAAATATGTTATTTTACCATAGCCTTTGATAAGGCATCTTTTTTCAATCAAAATGTATTGATATTTTTCTTATTTCACAACAAAAACTTATGTTACCCCTTTTATCTAGAGCAATGATTACTCTTAGCTGGTTCTGCTTTTTAACTTTTGTCCTGCTGAATCAATTAAGATGCCATGCCCACTTCTAATTTTCAGCCAATCAGAGTACTTGATCCAGGTTGTTAATACAAATTCATATGCTTACTGACAAACAGTGCAGATCCAGATCAGTTGGCTTCATCAGAAGCCAACTGATCTGGATCTGCACTGTTTGCAAAGACAGGGTATATCCGGGTTCAGCAGGGCAAGGGTTAAATCAAATCAAAAGAATCCAAATTTATTTGATGAAACTTTCACCTGCAGATCAAACTTGAATAGAACAGAATTGTACACAATATTAGGCTTAAGGAAACTACTTGTGGTCTTACATGTTTACAAGTATCTAAATTCCTAAGTATAAATCACATAACATACATTGTAGTAAGAAGTACACATAGGCACACAACAGATTTTACAACCACTCTGTTATTGGCTGTTTGAACCTTTTCATTTATAGAATGCATTTATTTTATTGTTAGCGGTGAAATCAGAGTATATCTGGTGAAAATAAAAGTGGTATCAATCACAAGTGAATTGATATTGTATCATTTCACTAGTGACTGATACGATTTATATTTTCACTCCTCGCTTTGGACGACTTTGGTTTTCTTCATTGTTTCAGAAGTGGATGTTACTTCCACTTCAGATTTTTGAACACCCCTAACTTCTTTGTTTCTGAACTCAACTGTCAAGTGTTGGTATGCATTTTCTTAGTTAGAATGTAAGGAGCATTTTGGTATCAAGATTATTTTGATTTGCGGAAACTTTTTGTTTTTGTCTTTCCAGCGCTTCACATGTTTTAAAAGCACTGAACGTCGACGCCATGACATTCATACTTTGTTTGGCGATGTTAGATATGATGTCAGAAACGCGCATTGTCGTGTAAACAATAAAATAAAAAGAAAATTTACTCTTTTTCAGTGAATACCATAAAAATTTTCATCTTGTGTAATGAAAACGTTCAAATTGTCACTTGTGCTTCACAATCGTGAAAATACTGATGTTTTCATTACTCTCGGTGACAATATTTATGGTATTAACAGCAAAAGAGTAAATATCCTCTATTTATCTGTTAGTTGACCTCCTTATTTGTTTATTAATATCATCATTTTGTTTAACATCAACTTCTATCTTTCATTATTAACTGTCTGAGGAATGCCAATATCCATTTCTTATGAGCATCTGTCTTATGTTTTTCTCTTGACGGTCATTTTTAATCTCCTAACCATCATGCTTTGTTTGTTGAACATTATTATTTATGTATGGTAAAATGTCCTAAAATTTTAAACACTTTATTCCTACGTTTTTGCCTAAATTTTGGATTTTATGCAATCATTTCTTAAAATATTTAATTAAATGGCAAACAGTAAAAACCCTGATCAGACTGGTCCTTCAGGAGCAGTCTGATCTGGGTCTACACTGATTGCATATGCCATTTTGTCAGAGACTTTGGTGTATGGAATTTTAGGACACATTCCTTACCACATAATTACTATCATTCATTGTGTTGATTGTGTCATCATCTTGCCAATGTTTCTGTGTTTTAGTGTTCATAAGCGATCAGGAGAACCTCAGAATGAGAAAGAACTGGAAACAATGAAGACATCGATATAGCCAGATATTAAAAAAGAACATTCCTTTTGTTTAACCCTTGTCATGCTGAATAAATTAAGATGCCACACCCACTTCTAATTTCTAGCCAATCAGATAACTTGATCCTGGTTTTTGATAGAAATTCGCATATTAAATGACAAACAGTGCTGATCCAGATCAGTTGGCTTCTTCAGAAGCCAACTGATCTGGATCTACACTGTTTGCTAAAACAGGGCATGTCGTGCTCAGCAAGAGAAGGGTTAAGTGACATGATCATATCTAATAGGCAGGAGAAATATGCCATTTATAAATGTTTGCAATGATACTACCATAAAATAAGTTCAGAAAGGAAGAAAACAAAATAAAACACAAAAAGACATATTTTTCTTAGTTTGAATGAATTTTAATAGAAATATATGGGTTTGGCATATTTTAATTTATAGCCTGTCATATTTTTCTCAGTTATTAGAGGAAGAGAAACAGACATCATCCTTTATGTTCTTAAGTTTGTTAAAGATCTTCAGCATCATCATTTAAAGTAATTGAACATTAACATCACTTTGACTGTATTTCCAAGTGTAGGTATAAAAATCCTTTGACAGCCAGGAAACATTTTATGAATATAAGCATACTTCAGAGTATATGAAGATCTTCAGACATGATGGATGCTCACAATTAAAGGAGACTGTTTACTTTCTGATAGATCTATTTTAGATGAAATTTTCTTCCAGTTTTGAACATGTGAGAAATGCTTTTCCTGGTAATTTAGGAGGAATGTTCATTTCAGAAATTTGATGTAAAAGTGTGATGGTGTATTGTCTGTTTTCTCCCTTATTCATTTTCATATCAGTAATTGTTATATATAATACCAATATGTGCATGTATATTCATACTGATATGTTTTGTACTCTTTGTATTTCGTATAATACTAGTTAATCCGTTTGTTTATAAAACCTAGTTTTTAGTCGTATTTGCATGTAGAAAACATGATTCATTGCTTCAAAAATGTATCATTTGTAGAAATGTCTGTTCGTTCATCCATCACCAGTTGCTTCCGCCCCAGCATTCAAGTCCATTTCCCATGAACTATTAACCTACAATCATCTTATCTGGCATATACTGTCTCCCTTACCAGGACTAAAACAATGCAGCATCATCTTACGACTATGGCTTGTTTTTGACAGTCAGAGGACTTAGGCATTCATTATATCAACCTTAGTATTTAGCTCCATTTCTGATTAACTGTAATACAGTCGAACCTCAATGGCTTGAACATCTTTGGGACCATGGAAATTCGTTCGAGACATGGGTAGTTCGAGCCACTGAGGGTTAATCATGGCACCAGTTCGGATTTCTACACAGCGATTGTATGTTGAGTGTACTCATTAGAATTGCCTCAAAGAGGCAATTCTAATGAGTACACACATCATACAATTTCACGATAAAATAAGAAAATTTCCTTAAATATTTGTTTTCTTGAGCTATCTGAAGAATTTTATAGGCTCAAAAACGAGTTCAAATTAGCCATGGTAAACGAGCCATCGAGGTTTGTCTGTACATAAAATCATCTAACATGGCATGTGGTGTCTACTTTACATTGACTCAAATATTGCAGTGTCTTTCATGCCTCTGACTCACACTAAGTATATTTTGTGGTCAAATGTGATTAACAGTATGACCTACATCATCAAACCTTGCACTTCTTCCCTAACACGAACACTACAGTATTCATTTTGACCATGGCCTACATATCATGGTCCTGTGACTTTGTCATTTTTCACATGGATTTTTGGACGGGTTTTTCAAAAATTCCATCCTTTAAAATAGCGATGTCCGGGCTGGTGGGTGGGCTATGTGTTACCTTTATTCTTCAGTGGATTGCTTTCATATTTGGAAGGGATGAAGAGGAGGACCAGTAGGTGTTTCCCATGCAAGAGAGACAAATCTCACTTCATTATTTAAAAAAACCCATCCATAATGCCGTTAGGCATTTTTCTTGTTAACTTTTGTATAATACGGACAGCTGCCAGGACATGCAACACCACCTTCACAGAATTCTTGTGTTATTTTATAGAAATTTAGTCATCTATGCAGCATTATTGCCTTTATATTATTTCCTCTCTTAATGCTACAAATATGTACTAAATATCTATTCTTCTAATATCACAAGTGCTTTCAGGAGAGGCAGTAGTGCAGTTTTTTAATCCTCTGCCGTGAAGTGGATGGGAGATTTTAGAAATGGCCTTCGTCTGTCCATCTGTCCGTCTGTCCTTCAGTAGCACTTTCTTGTCTGCTCCATATCTTCTGAACCCTTTGAAAGATTTTCATTAATCTTTGGTCAAATGTTTGCCTCAGTGAGTTGATGTGCAGAACCCATAAGTCAACCATGCCAACTCAAGGTCAAGGTCATAGGTCAAGGTCATGGGTTTGAGCCTTGAATTTCGTGTCTGCTCCATATCTCCTGTACCCCTGGAAGGATTTTCTTTAAACTTTGGTCATATGTCTGCCTCAGTGAGATGATGTGCAGAACTCCTAACTCAACCATGCTGACACAAGGTCAAGGTCACAGGTTTGAGCCTTGAATTTTGTGTCTGCTCTGTATCTCCTATACCAGTGGAAAGATTTTCTTTAAACTTTGGTCAAATGTTCACCTTAGTGAGATGATGTGCAGAATCAATAACTCAACCATGCTGACTCAAGGTCAAGGTCACTGTTCAAGGTCATGGGTTTGAGCCTTGAATTTCGTGTCCGCTCTGTATCTCTTTTACCCCTGGGAGGATTTTCTCTAAACTTTGGTCAAATGTTCACCTGTGGGATGATTTGCAGAACCCATAACTCAGCCATGGGGCCTCAAGGACAAGGTCACACAGTTCAAGGTCGCGAGTTTGAACCCTGAATTTTGTGTCCACAATATCTCCTTTACCCCTGGAAGGATTTTCTTTAATTTTGGTCAAATGTTTGCCTCAGTGAAATCATGTGCAGAACCCATACCTCAACCATGCAGACTCACAAGGTCATAGTTCAAGGTCACGGGTTTGAGCATTGAATTTTGTGTCCGCTCTGTATCTCCTATACCTCTGGGAGGATTTTCTCTAAACTTTGGTCAAATGTTCACCTCAGTGGGACAATGTGCAGAACCCATAACTCAGCCCTGCAGACTTAAGGTCACGGTCACAGTTGAAGGGTTACGAGTTTTAGCCTTGAATTTGGTGTCGGCTCCATATCTCCTTTACCCCTGGAAGGATTTTCTTTAAACATTGGTCAAATGTTTGCCTCAGTGAGTTGATGTGCAGAACCCATAACTCAGCTATGCTGACTCAAGGACAAGGTCACAGTTGAAGGTCACCAGTTTGAGCCTTGAATTTTGTGCAGAACCCATAACTCAGCTATGCTGACTCAAGGTTAAGGTCACAATTGAAGATCACCAGTTTGTGCCTTGAATTTTGAGGCCACGCTCCATTGCCATTCAGACTGCCTTGTTAAATTTGTGTCAGATGTTCTCCTTAGTGAGTTGATGTGTAGAACCTATAACTCACTGATGCAGACTCATGGTCAAGGTAACAACTGAAGGTCATCGGTCTCTTTCTTGTTCGCTCCATATCTCCTGAACCCTTTGAAAGATTTTCATGAAACTTTGGTCAAATGTTTGCCTTTGTAAGGCGATGTGCAGAACCCATAACTCAAGCATGCTGACTCAAGGTCAAGGTCACAGTTAAAGGTCACGAGTTTGAGCCTTGAATTTCATGTTCACTCTATATCTCCTGAACCCTTTGAAAGATATTTATTAAATTTGGGTCAAATGTTCGCCTTAGTGAGATGATGTGCAGAACCCATAACTCAACAATGCAGACTCAAGGTCAAGGTCACAATTGAAGGCCACCAGTTTGAGCCTTGAATTTTGAGGCAGCTCCATTGTCATTCTGTGGCGGGGGATATAGCTGTCCTTCAGACTGCCTTGTTGTTTTTTTTGTATCACCCACTGTACTAATGATCAGAGGTTCAAATCCCCTTTTGGGGCAGAATTCATTATTATGCCCCCAACTTCGAAGAAGTTGGAGTGGCATATTGCTTCTGGGGTGTTCGTAAATCATCCATCAGTTTGTTCATTCATCAGTCCGTCCGTCCCTTCGTCACGCTTTTTGATGCATAGCATAACTTTAGAACCATGCATGTTGCTGTTTTGAAATTCCTTATATGATGGATTCCTCGTGAAAAAGTAGCTGACAAGTGTTTTTTTCTCGACATGATTATGCCCCTTTCCTGAGTTATGGCCCTTTGAAAAAATATGGATGCAATCTTGTCAGCAAAATGTCTAAAAAAACTATTGAAGTTAGAGCCTTGAAACTTGGTGAATAGACTAGTAGTGATAAGAAGACAACCTGATTTACTTTTGAATAAATTTTGAAAAAATATTTCATGAGTTATGGCCCTTTGTAATTTTGGGCTTTTTTACCTTGTCAGCAAAATATCTCAAAAACTGTTGGAGCTGGAGCCTTGAAACTTGGTGGATTGATTGGTTATGATGAGTAGATGACCTGATTAACTTTTGAATAAGTTCTGAAATAATATTTCATGAGTAATGACCCGGTGTAAATTTGGGCATTTTTCCCTTGTCAGCAAAATATCTAAAAAACTATTGAAGCTAGAGCCTTGAAACTTGATGAATAGATTGGTAGTGATGAATAGATGACCTGATTAACTTTTGAATAAATTATGAAAAATACTTCATGAGTTATGGCCCTTTGTAATTTTGGGCATTTTTACCTTGTCAGCAAAATAAGTAATGGCCCATTGTAAATTTTGGGCATTTTTCCTTGTCAGCAAAATATCTAAAAAAAACTATTGAAGCTAGAGCCTTGAAACTTGATGAATAGATTGGTAGTGATGAATAGATGACCTGATTAACTTTTGAATAAAATTCTGAAAAATACTTCATGAGTTATGGCTTTTAATTTTGGCATTTTTACCTTGTCAGCAAAATAAGTAATGGCCCGTTGTAAATTTGGGCATTTTTCCCTTGTCAGCAAAATATCTCAAAAACTATTGAAGCTAGAGCCTTGAAACCTGATTACTAGATTGATAGTGATGAATAGATGACCTGATTAACTTTTGAATAAAATTTTGAAAAATTCTTCATGAGTTATGGCCCTTTGTAATTTTGGGCATTTTTACCTCGTCAGCAAAATAAGTAATAGCCCATTGTAAATTTGGGCATTTTTCCCTTGTCAGCAAAATATCTCCAAAACTATTGAAGCTAGAGCCTTGAAACTTGATGAATAGATTGGTAGTGATGAATAAATGACCTGATTAACTTTTGAATAAAATTCTGAAAAATACTTCGTGAGTTATGGCCCTTTGTAATTTTGGGCATTTTTACCTTGTCAGCAAAATACCTTAAAGCTGTTGGAGCTAGAGCCTTGAAACTTGGTGAATTGATTGGTAATAATGAGTAGATGACTTGATTAAATTTTGAATAAGTTCTGAAAAATATTTCATGAGTAATGGCCCTTTGTAAATTTGGGCATTTTTCCCTTGTCAGCAAAATATTTCAAAAACTATTGAAGCTAGAGCCTTGAAACTTGATGAATAGATTGGTAGTGATTAGTAGATGACCTGATTAACTTTTGAATAAATTATGAAAAATACTTCATGAGTTATGGCCCTTTGTAGATTGGGCTATTTTTATCTTGTATTATCTTTAGAGGCAAGCATATAGTTGGGGGCATAGTGTTTTACAAACACAATTTCTATTTGTAGGATGTTCATTTATTTAAGCTGTCCCAAAATGAGTTAAATTGTGTTGGTGACATCAAAATACTTTGAATAAATAATCAAACAGTGAAGGTCCAAAACAGCCTGCACATCTGCACAGTCTGTTCAAGACTTCTTTTGCCAATGTATTTTACAGTATGCATTGGATTGGGTTAGCAGAGACAATGACGGTCCTGATTGCACAGTAAGGACACTCAGGCTAATCTCAGCCTTCCTTGTCCACATAAGGCTATTTTCTCACATTGAGCATAATATGTTGTATATGTTCCATTGAAAATCAATTGTTTATACATTGTACCCTGAACTGAAACCTTGTACATGTTGTTTGTTTTCTCTATTCCACCAGTCACTAAACATTCACTCTTGAGTGACTGTAATGGACTCTACCATTTTGAATCTGGACACATTCATTATTGCAAATAGGGATATCAGTAAAAAGTCTAGATCAGAATGGCAAACAGTGTGAGCTGTTTCATTAGGAGTGAGGATCCTGATGAAACGGTTCATTACAAGCCGTCTCATCAGCATCCAGCTTGTTTGCATATAGGTATTTGTTGAGGTCTTCTGTGCTGAAAGGGTTACTATTACCGGTAGTACAGATCTATAAACACATGTACACTTGTTAGATTAAAGATTTTTTAGCATTTTTCTCTTGCTTGTATTTTTGCCTGTAAACCAACTTGCAACCTGTGTTTGTCTTTTAAATGTGTGCATAATAAGAAAAAGGATTATTTTTACCCTTTTTGTTGGTTGATTTATTCATGTATAAGTTTGGATTTCCAAATTTGCTAAACAGAGAGAAGTCATATTTGTAAAGATATGGTTTTAGTTCAAAAAAGATATAGAGTATAACACTTACAGCTCAAGACAAAACAGCAGCAAACAATATTTACTTTTTGTTTTTTTGTGTGTTTTTTTTGTTATGTTTATCAGGGCCCAGTTTTTCATAGCATCTTTAGCTTAACGAGCTCATTAATGACAAACTCATTAAATGTTGTAGCTAAGGTATTTTCAAATACATTGATATTTTTGCTGCAAAGATGATTGCAAAAGCTATTTACATTTTTTCGGCATAAAATATCTATGTGTTTGCCATATTTCAAGATAGAAATTTTAACGTCATGTTAGCTAACAACTTCGTCAAATTTTGAACAACTGGGCCGAGGTAAATAACGTTTGATAATTGTACAAATCAAATTCAAGGCAAGCCTTCTTTTCTAAAAAAAAATCAAAACAAATATTTGTGAATGTCATTTGCAAGTTTTCAATGACTCTTCAACCATTACCACTCCATAGACAAACTCAGAACATGACAAATTGATGATATTTTTCTCATTTTTTCCCAGAAAATAGACTTTTGACATTTTGTACAAATTGTCTTTGCATCTTCAGTGTCTGATCTGGGTTTACAAGGCTTACTCAGGCCTCTCTGTCTCAGTACCTACAGCATAGGAAACGTTTTGACATGAAATTCTTGCTAGAGAATGTTTAGATGCAATATTTTATTTTGACATGTGACCAGAAACAATACAAATTATAAAAATAAAAAAAGTTTTTGCTAAACATTTGCTTATTCCCCTAACTCTTTTTCCAAATGATAGTTATCTGGAATTACAACCCATTACATTAGTATAACCCTTAAATCAATCTATAACACTTGTAAGATATTAGTTTCTCATTAGGCAGTTGAATACATTGTATCACAATATTTCTGAGTTTGGTCTGTATCTAAATATTGAAACAATATATATATATATGAAATCTTAAAGTGCCAAGCAAAATTTGTAGCAGATGACATTCTATTTTTTTTTTCCATAGAAAGTAAGTTTTGACATTTCATGTGAATTGTCTGCCAAGCAAAATATTCACATGAAATAACAAGACATATAATATTGTCAGAAAATATATAAAAAGAAAATGTTGTCTGCTGCAGTTGTGATTGGGGCTGTAGAACTTTGCATGCTGGGTAAAAAATTCAGCATATAACATTTTGAAACATTTTTCCTAGAAAATTGGCTTTCACTTGATACTGTCAGAGACAGAAACTTTACCCAAAATATGGTTGACTGCTCCTGAATGTTTAATTGTAGAATTTAATGCTCAGCACTCTGGGTAAAATTTTCAGCAGACAACATTTTGAAATATTTTTCTTATTTTTTTTCCAGAAAACAGGATTTGACATTCCATGCAAATTGTCTCAGTTGGAAACAATTTGCATGAAATGTCAAATCCTGTTTTCTGGAAAAAATAGAAAAAATATCACCAATTTGTCGTCTGTTCAGCTCACTTTTGTATTGCACACTAACCAATATAATTTCACTGACAAGTATTTTATTTAACACATAACAACACCATTAAGAGATTGTAACACAGCTTATTTTAATTATATTTTAGACAAAGAGTTCGTCGAACAAGGGAAGCATATGATGTTGATTCTAAATACAAAGAAGAAAGGCCTTCAAATGAGTACTCTATGTAATCGAACAGTATCAATGAGCTGCATCATGACAAACCCCATCTTTGGTCATAATGGAATTGCGTATGTCCAGAAATGAGATGTGCAGTTTGGCACATGTCCAGCACACAGCCTTTTTATACTGTAAATTCAATGGGGAAGCAATAAACACCTAAGGGAAATAACTCTGACATGGCAATAAGGCCTTGTTCTCATTGGTGGCTACTCCTAAAAGAAGAAAAAGTTAGGCCCCTCTAGAAGCAGATATTTTCCTTCCCCATTTTTTGAAGGATTTCAAACACTGGAATAACACAACCTTCTGTCTGCAAAAGTTGTATCTCTATGTAAACTAATGGTTCATTCACCTTAAAAGCAATGCAGAAAGCCTGACCATAATGCTCTTAACCTGGGCCCAGTTGTTCAAAGCATCGTTGGCTTAACGAGCTCATTAAGGGTCATTTCGTTAACTGTTTTAGTGGATTCAATACACAATATTCTGATATTTTTTGCTGAAAAAACTTTTGCATTGCAAAAGCTACTCACATTTTATCAGCAAAAAATTTCAGCATATTTGATGTAAATTTTAACAAATAAGTTAACTAACGACATCGTTAGCTTTGAACAACTGGGCCCTGGATGTATGCAGATCAAATATACCCAACCCAAATTACGTGATGCGGCTCTAACACATATCCCTCCCATAATTGTTATGTATGATCCAGAGCAGGGAAACTCCTCCCACAGATCATACTGGAAGGATATGCAGGCAACCATGGGTGTTGATGCTTAAGGAAGATTTTCCAAGCCCTGGTTCTATAATGTATTTGTTATCTCTGTGTGTACAGAAGTGTCTCGGAGACCAAAACTTTTCTTTTAAATGCATAAACTTGGTGTCATCTAATGCTACAGTAGCTTTAAAACGTGATTTCTACCAGGGTGTTTGTTCAAGACTGTATAGCTGTGACAGCCACATACAGTTAATTTCTGAGCATGGAATGTTCTGTAATTAGACTTGATTTTCTTATGAACTGTATCATGAACAAATGAACCTTATGGAATGTATGCCAAGCAGTGATTTAGATCAGCTTGCACATCTGTGCAATCTGAACAGAGATCTTGCTGTCTTCCTGTAGAAACTGGATCCTAGGCTGTCCACAGAGTGCCCAGTTTATAAGTATATATGCTGATCTAAGTCTTTTTTTGGTGCTGGTCATAAGGTACACTATCTCACTTTGCGACTTGTTATTTAAGGTATTAACCATTAGGCTTAGTCTAAAAGTCAGTAAAGGATCACTTAATTTGGATTTAGAAGTTTAGAAAAGTAAATAGTTTACAATAATGTAGACGGATGTTTTGAGACTGTGCATTGAAATATAATGTACAGTTATTTCGCTTGCCTACCAAAAAAAGAAAAGCAAAACCGGCGCCAGCAGTTCGGTCCACTCAATTTTGAAAGATTTTCATCTGAGCAGATTTTGTGATTCCATGCCTTTGATCAGCCTTTCTTGTGTAACTTCATTTGTAGTTTTGATCAAATTTCTTTCATTACGAAAACATGCCTATTCAAATATACTGAAAATTTTACCACCAAAAAATGAAAATTTTCAGATTAAAATTCTGATATTTCTCATATTTCTGCTCAAAACATAGATTGTGGGTACTCATTAAAACTGCCTTGATGAGGCAGTCCTAATGAGTACCCACAATCTATGGTTTTGAACAGGAGTAAGAAAAATAATGTATACCCCTGTAAACCACAGTTTTACTATGTAAAAGTGGGGTTTAAGGGGGTCAACATTATATAACCGGTAGGCATGTTTTCGTGATGCATAGGTAGACAGTTGCAGAATTGTGAATTTATACTGTCCACAATGTTCGACCCTCAGAGTAGTTGATAATTAAATAATATATTTTAAATCTAAGTAATTTCAGTTCAAAGTTTTGAATTAAATGTTTAAGCACTCTTATTGTGGTCATCATAAATCATATTGCCTGTGTCATCCTGGTAGATTTCAATGCTTTGAATGTTGGACTTAATTACCTCATGTTAAAGACTGTCATTAAATGCATTGATGCTGTCAGATAACCATAGAGAAAGAAGCTTTTAATATAAATATGTTCTACAGCATTTCATCTATCTTGGAGTCGGCTCCCCTGCACTGGGTTAAAAGATCTTATATCAGAACTTAAGAAGAATTGCAGAATATTTTAGGAGAGACAACTGCCAAAATCATTGTGAATCCCTTCTATTTATCTTCATTAAATGACTCAATCATTATATCCTCCTGCATAGGTTCTCTCCTTTTACAATAGACCAGGGCCCAGTTATTCAAAACTAACGATGTCATTAGTTAACGAATCGTTAAAACTTTGATCATAAAATATGGCAAATATGATAATGTTTTTGCTGAAAAAATGTGAGTAGCTTTTGCATTTGCAAAAGCTACTCACATTTTTTCAGCAAAAATAACTGTGAATTAGATATTGTACTTACTAGAACAGTTAACATTTTGACCACTAATGAGCTCGTTAAGCTAACGATGCTTTGAACAACTGGGCCCAGGCTAGGTGCACAGGAAAGCAAACAGGAAGTCACAAATGTTGTTTCCCTTGTAAACAATGACAGAAAATCAGCCAAGTGTCTTAGTTCTCCAGATTCATTTCATGCTAAAGATTTGCATTAAATATTTAGAGAAAATAGCAGATATAAATATTAGACTTTTCTTCAGTGTTAAGTTTTACATATTATGGACAATCGCCATGTTGAGCTATACTATCCTGTAATAGCTCTTGTTTTGTAGCTGGGCTCCATAGCATAGTCAATAGCATGTCTGACTGCAGATCCAAGTGTCTCAAGTTTGAATCCCAGCTCAGCAACATAACTTTTATGGAGGTTGATCATGAAATATTTTGTATAGTCATTCTCCCTTTTCTGCTGGTTCAAGAAAGGCAGTTGTCGGTTACTGGCAAAAGTAATGGTTAACTGCTTGGAGGACTAAGCCTGTGCAGGAAAAGTGTGAGTTGGTTAACTGAATGGCTCTACATGACCATAACTGTGTTGACTGGGCCATAAACTTACAAGTCAAACAAACAAAGCTCTTGTTTAAGTTTTAATAGGAGACTCCCAAGCCATGGAAAAACAACAAATACATATAAACTGTACTGAATTTACTAGCAAAACTGAAAAAAAAAAAATGTATCTGTGATTTGCAGTGCAAGAATAGATTCATTGTGCCATATCTAGGAAATGAAGGCCCAGATCAGTCAGCTTGTGCATTTGACTAGGGCCTTCATTGCCCACTTACAGAATTACATGATATGCAGGCAGTCTGACCAGGGTCTTGGTTGCTCATTAACAAAAATTAATGGATACTGTAGAATATATATGTTCATACTGTATGGATGCACAGACTAATCTTGGCCTTTGGTGTTCGCCTGTGACACAAAGACACTTTTCTTGCATTGGTCAGATTCATATAGACCTTACAGTGAAACCAGTTTTTAGATACTTTAAGACTGCTAGCTTTTTTATGGTTAGACAATTATTTGTGCCATAGAGTGAGAAAACACACCTTCTGACGTGCGCCCAGTGAGGACTCAGATCAGTCTGCACAGCCTCAGTCTGATCACTCTTGTTGTTTGCATGAAGAATTTTTGCATCCGTGGCTATCTTAAATGTGCACTGTAAAGATTCTGATCAGACTGTGCAAATGCACAGGCTGATCTTAATCTTTGCTGGGTGCACATGTCCAAAGGTACGTTTTCTGACATTGTGGCGCATTGGAACCTTTTGCATGTTGCCTTTGTAATCTTGCTCAGATGTTATCAGTGAATTTATAGCATAAGTTTGTTTTGTGACACTCTTTGATGGTTTGATGTGTTAGTCACTAAGTCTTCTGTGGGTAACCATCAAGTATTCCAATTAAGTATATATTACATGAAAACCTTGTTTGTTCAAGATTTTATATAGTCCATTGTATTCATTTATAAAATTTTGTAAGATTTATTTTTCCAATGCTGCAATCCCTTTAACCCTTTCAGCCCTGCAGATTAAATTAGATATTTGTGCACACAGTGTAGATCCAGATGAGATGGCTCATAATGAGCCATCTCATCTGGATCTACATGGTTTGCTATTCTGCTTTCAATTTTGGATTGAATCTCCTATTTGCAAAAATGGACATGTCCAAATTTAAAGATGGAAGAGTCCAGTTCATAAATATAGGGGTTAAAGGGTTAATTTGCATGTGTTAGATAATGAGCAAGCATCTGAAGAAACATTCATTATCAGATTGTAAAATATACTGTATTTACCCTATGATAAGCATGACCAAACAGACCCAGTTTAGATGCCACAGTCTAGTCAGGATCTACAATGTTTGCTGCTTATCCTGCAGTCTTAGACACATCAACAGATAGTACAAGGGAGTTGTTCAGATTTTAAGTTACGTATGGTAAGGAGTTACGTTGTCCCAATACTTAGGGTAAATATGGTAATTTTGACTTTATGTATTGATACTGCAGCATAAGATTGATTCAGTTTTCATATATCATTATGTCATTTAGCATTTAGTTATTCTGTACTATATTATCATGTAATTCATGTCAGTCAGAGCTTTTCATTGTATTGCCAGAGTTGTGTTTTCTTAATGAAGATGTCTTGAACAATGCAACTAGTATATGTTTGTCACTGACATAAATGCTGTGTGTGTGTGTGTGTGTGTGTGTGTGTGTGTGTGTGTGTGTGTGTGTGTGTGTGTGTGAAAACATTTAGAACTAGACTTGCTTTAAATGCCAGGCAACAAAAAAGAAAGGCATACTCTGTGTGTGTGTGTTTTTCAAAAAGAAATGAAAGGCTATGTATCTGTCAGAATAAATGTTTAACAAAAAAGAACTTATTTGAGAGTTTTATTCCTTTATTCCTTCTGCAAATAATTTAATATTGGAGATCACCCATTGTTTCGGTTTTTTCAAACCATCCCAGCCAGTATTCTTTATAAATCTATAGCGGGCCGTTATCGGGCCGTCAGCTGCCCTGGTGGGCCGATAACAGCCCGCTATAGATTTATAAAAAATGGATATGGTATTCTCGTTCCAGCTGCATGTGACAGCTTTGTTTGTACTTAGGGAATGGATACACTTTCACGGGAGGTAACTGTCAGAAAAATGTCTCCCCTCTGAAAAGGAGTCTGCTCTGAAAGGAAAGAATTTGCTCTCCTTGGAAGTAGAGTAGAGTAGACCCCTTTAAGGGGAGGAGCAAGTTCTTTCCTTTTACACAGTGTATAACTGTACAGTGGTCAAATCAGAAGTACCCTGAATCTGTACAACCAAACAGTCAATAGCATACCAAAAAACAAGAGGCCCACAGACCACGGCTCACTCACCCGAGTGACATAGCCACTGCAGATATGCAGATGTTATGCAACATTTTTGCCGATCCTATTATCGCAGCTACTGAAAAGATCATCTTTTAACTAGTTCTTAGTTTTGAAGATGAATATATGGGCATGACAGTAAATGAGGCTTGATCATTTGAACAAACTCTCAATCACATTTCAACAATATGAAATTTGGTGGAAATTGACTAAGTGGTTTCTGAAGAATCATGATTTTATACATGTAAACAGCACAGTGGCAAGGAAATAAAAATTTGGCCACTTGCCATGGAGGAGAAGTCTTTTAAGGATTTTTCTATTTTTAGCTCTGGCCACCATTTTTGTTAGCCAAGCAGAACCATTTTAGCAATTTTGGTAGAGGACTATTGGAGGAACACTCTTGTGCAAATATTTTGAAACTGGGCCATTGGCCAAGGATGAGATGTCGTTTGAAGATTATTTTTAGCTCTGGCAGCCATCTTGTTCAGTGGTGTAGAACCATTGCAGCCGTCTTGGATTTCCGATTGACACGATTTTAGCTGGTTTCAATCCAGAAGTCATCTTTTTATTACAGAGCAAGCTTTGGCTCAAAGTGACCAAAGGTTTGGAAAGAGATGTCGAAAATTGATTTTCAGGATGTTGGCTGTGGCGGCTATCTTGGATTTTTGATCCGCTCAGTTTTAGCTATTTTGTGTCTACTAGGGGCCTTAATGCTCATCATCAAGTTTCAATTCAGTTGGATTATACAGGTGATGTCCAAAATATGAATTCTCAACATTTTTCCCATATAAATGTATAGGGCCCATACAAATGCATGGGGAAGCAAATATGACCTTGCTGTAAAAGTTCAAAGGTCAATGTAGGACCATAATTTTAGCAATTGTGGTAGACCTCCAGCTCGCGATGACTCGTGCAAAGATTAGGCCCAAGGGCTTTTTTGGTTCTGGAGAAGATTTTTAAAGGTTTTACCATATATGGGCATGGTGGCCATCTTGGTCAGTGGACCGCAACCATTTTAGCAATCTTTCATTCCCCTGCCCCAAGGAGGTTCCACATGAAATTTGAGCAACACTGGACCAGTGGCTGCAGAGAAGTCATTTGTAGTTCTCAACATTTTTCCCATACAAATGTATGGAACCGGTACAAATCCACAGGGAAGCAAACTTGACCTCGCCGTAAAAAGGTCAAACGTCAATGTACGACCATCATTTTAGCAACTTTGGTAGATCTCCCGTCCCTGATGATTTGTGCAAAGATTCAGCTCCAAGGCATCCTTGGTTCTGGAGAAGAAGATTTTTATAGGTTTTTACCACATATGGGCATGGCGGCCATCTTGGTCAACCAACTATGACCATTTTAGCAATCTTTCATTCCCCTAACCTAAGGAGGCTCCATATGAAATTTGAGCAAAATTGGCTCTGTGGCTTCAGAGGAGAAGTCGTTTGAAAATGTTAACGGACGCACAGACGGACGAATGGATGACGGACAAAAAGTGATCACTATAGCTCATCCTGAGCATACCTCAGGTGAGCTAACAAGGTGGCAGCTGAGCAGGTAAGAAAGCAACAGAATATGCTGTTGAAATCCAAGTGGTCATGGTTTACAGAATCCAAACATTTAGATGCTAGCAGCTTTCAGATGTCATTAAATAAATGTGTTTGATTCATGTTGATATAAATGGAAAGTTGGCCTTAATTTCGAATATCTCATTCCAGATTCATCACATTGACAGGCAATAGAAACACCAAAATCACTAACTGAGCAGTACAAGAAGAGGTCTACACAACCATCCTACACCCACACCCTCACCGCCACCACCCCTCCAGTGCCAAAAATAGCCTTCTAATCGGATATTACGTTGCTTTGTTACCGATCAGAACTTTCAGCTGTCACCTTGTTTTTTTAGGATGCTATTGACTGTTTGGGTGTACAGATTAAGGGTGCTTCTGATTTGGCCACTGTATGGTTATACACTGTGTTAAAAAATTAGAGTAAACCCTTTTTCAGAAGGGGCCTGTTGTGCAGGAAAGCAAACAGGAAGTCTCAAAAGTTGTATCCCTTGTAAAAAACAACAGAAAATCTGCTAAATGTCCCTTAAAAGTGATATTCTAATGACAACAGGAGGATAAATATATTTTTGCTAAAAAATGTAGTTTTATTTAGTTTACAGCTCTGTGGAGAATTAAAGCTTTCACACAGCAAATACTCTCCATAATCCTAAAAAATAGATATAATTTGGTCTATGGTATGAATACAATCATAAAATGTGGCACCTGACAGCCTGTAACAGTTTAGTTAGTCTCTCGTTTTTGAAATGAAATGAATTTTTAATTGTATCTGAATCAATGTCGCCAAAAATAAAAATTCATTTCATTCTTGATCCAGTTTAAAAACGAGAGATTAAATGATATTTTACAGGCTGCCAGATGCCACATTTTGTGATCATATTAATACCATATAACAATTTATTCAACTTTTCTTGGATAAAAAATGTCTATTTTTGAGGAATATGGAGCCTTTAATGTTTACAAATGTCAAAGGCATTGTGAAAGGTGTTGTTCTAATCTTTGTTTGTTCACACACTGAATCTAAATTGTGAAAACAAAAACCCTGTTTCACCATTTAAACTAATTAGATAGCGGTTGAGCTGGATGAGGGCTGTTCAAATAAGCCATTTCATACATTTGTTATGTGCCGATATGAATACATAAAATATGACCACATGTTAATGCATCCTGAGTTTAAAATACAAGAAATATATCCTGAGAGATTTGCAAATCAGAAAAACAAGTGAGTGCATTAGCAAGAGTTTGTTTAAAAAGATTTTCAAGTCTCGAGGGAAATATTTCCTGTATTTTGAACACAATGTGTATTAACATATATTACATATCATAAAACTGATTTTTCTTTTCTTTGAATTCTGTTTTATGCTCTTTCAAATGAGGTAGGTAAGTTTTGCAATGTTACCTCATCTACACTAGTTGCACGGCGTAATAGCGTTCTAAAGTAAATACTTCCCGCAGAAATTACTGAAAATAGCCTCAGATATATATAGGCATTTAATCAGTTTTGCAGAAAGGCTTCAAAGCATATATAATGGTATGCTTAGCTCTCCTGTTAGTTCATTTGTTTAGGTGTACATGTGAAGAGGTCACAGAATGATAACAGATGCACTGTTGGCAATCTTGTGAGTCCAAGGCTCAATGGATGTGCTGTTACATAATGGTTATCTGTCCCATGTTTCACTATTTGCATCTCAACTCCAAAAGCATCTGTTATTACCTCTGATTACTTTGCTAAAAGCACACTAAGTTTGGCTAATTTCCTCGTACAAACCACCAAAGAGTAGTATACTGTACATTGGGTGTACAGAAAACTTAGTAGATTAATTGTAAGTATCCAGAGATAGGCCTGAGCAAACAGAATAGTCCTAGATCAGGCACCACAGAAAACATCTGATCAGGGTTGTTTTCCATTCATCCAGTAAGTTTTTAGAACCATCAACAGCTGGTACAATGGACTTGTTGAAATTTTAGGACAGGTATGGTAAGGAATTAAGGTCTCCAAATACTTAGGGTAAATATGTTAATTTAAATCATTACACTGGAGAAGCACACAATAGTGGTAGAAAGATGTGCAAATGATAATGCTGGCCTCGGTGGCTCAGTCGGATGCCCATCTGACTGGTGACCAGGTCACAGGTTCGATCGCCATCTGGGTCTGGCAACATCCTTTCATGGAGATTGATCATAAAATGTTTTCCAGTCATTCTCTCACTTCCCCTGATTCTAGAAGGGCAGATGTCAGTTTCTGGTGAAAAATGTGCACAGGTACTGGTTAACTGCTTAGAGTACTAAGCTACGTAAACTGACCACTCTTGACATGACCCTAATGGGTTGACTGGGCCATAAAACCTCAACATTGAGTCAGCACAAACAAACAAGAGATAACAGAGTGTATGACTGAAAAAGGACAAAGTCACTTTCTATACCAGATCATTATATTAACTGTCATTACAATGATATATTTTTGTAGTTTTCTATGTAAATACTTGATCTGTTATTTGAAAGCATGTTATAATTTTGGTTGGAACAGAGAATAAATACTTCACATCATTTCATATAGACTATACTCAGCACCTTGAAATTGTTGCAATCTAATCAATTTGGTTTAATTGTCTGAACAACTATAATCTACATGAGTGCAAGTCTCCAAACCTGCATAAACATGAAAAATTTAAATACTAAAACTTGTGCATATCTAAGTGTTTCATTTTTAATACAGGTTTAATCCCTGTAGGCTCCATTGCATGAAGTGATGGTGGAATCGACACTGATGGATCTCAACTGTTGAATCAGTGTTGATGTGGTGGCTGCAATTAACAGTTTACATTGTTAACATGTCTTAACCCTTGTCCTGCTGAATAAATTAAGATGCCAAGCCTACTTATAATTTTCAGCCAATCAGATTACTTGATCCAGATTGTTGTAATAAATTTGCATACTTAATGGCAAACAGTGCAGATCCAGATCAGTTGGCTTCTTCAGAAGCCAACTGATCTGGATCTACACTGTTTGCAAAGGCAGGGTATATCCGGGCTCAGCAGGACAAGGGTTAAATGCTTTAAATGCACAAGTGCTTGCACTTATATACTAAACCATAAATACCTTTGTGGCTTTATTTAGCACATGGATATATTAATTCTTAAGTCCTGTTAATTTTGACTAATAGTTTTTATGCAAAATTATCTTAAATTTTATTTTCATCACCTCATGATCAGACTGCATCAGCCTTTTCATTAACAAGAGGCAGAAGAAAAATTGCCTTCTATATATTCTTCCACTGTGGCCTTTACTTAAAGCCTTTTTAATCTTTACCACTCCCTGAGCAAATTCAGCTGATGACAAATTGATATTTTTCTTAGTTTTCCCCAGAAAACAGGCTTTGACATTTTATGTATATGTCTCCAGAGATTTGTTTTATTTTTCCCAGAAAACAGGTTTTCACATAACATGCAAATTGTCTCCTCAGGAGCCAATTTGTATGAAGTCTCTAAAGTGAATATTCAGGTCTGACCCAAAGTCAACTTGACCAAGATTTGATGTCTGTTCTGATTATCTGTAGGTTTAATGAAAGTCAGATTAAAAACAAAAAAAAAAAAAAAAAAAAAAAACAAAAAAAAAAGTAAATAAATAATAAAAAAAACAAGTTATAGAGCAGACAAGATTTTTCCAGTTTTTAAATAAATCGGAGCTATTGGTTGCCATGGAAATTAGAGTTTTGATAGAATCTGCCCAAAATTAAACGAAGAAGTCAGATAGACTTGACTGTTCGAATGTAAGCAGTATAATAAGAAGCTGATGTATCTGAACATTTAGGTAACTAGGTTAACTATGGAAGTATGGGAATAAAATACTCCATAGATTTTCTGACATTTCTTTTACAAGGGAGACAATTTTTGTGCAATTCTGCACTGTATGCACCTTTGGAAAGGGTCTACTTTAAAAAGAAAGAACAGATTTTTTTTTTTTAAAAGTAGACCCCTTTCAGAAGGGAGGCGAAAACAATATAGATAGCCTCACGTCATTGTGTATTCATTCCCCTTAATGGTACAAATTCTCTCCCTTCTGCTGATTCAAGAAGGGCAGTTGTCAGTTTCTGGTGAAAGAATGTGCGCAAATACTGGTTAACAGCTTAGAGGACTAAGCCTGCCCAGGAAAAAGTATGGTTAGGTAAACTAACCGCACTCGACATGACTCTAATGTGTTGGTTAGGCAGTAAAACCTCAATACAAACAAATAATGTTCCAACTATGAGAAAGATCACAATAATCTCATAAGCACTGTAATTTGTAAGCATAAATTACTAATATAAGGCAAGTATAAAACACAGCAGTACAAATCTAGCAAAAATCATTTCAAACATAACAAAAAACAAAGATGCATAATACTGATTTGCTACAAATCGATACAAAATAGAGATTTTCTTAGAAATGTCTATAGAAATTTTTTGGTTTTGGCAAGTTTGTGTTGGGACTGGGTAGTGCAGTATGATGGTTCACTCCCTTCTCTGCATTGCTGCCAGATCCACTGGCTGGGATTTGATTTCCGGTGTTGGCAAGTGTATAAATAGTACTTGACAATCCAAAGTCTGTTCCGCATTCTCTTGTTTCCTCAACAAAATGGCTACAACAAAATGCCAAGGTCAATGTCTTCATCATTCATGATTCACTCCTATGATCCATATAACTGAGGTAAAATCAATTAGGATAATGAAATGGATTAAAAAAATGCAATTCTTTGAACACAAATTTTTGTTTACAGTGCCAAGCTGTGATTTTGTGTGTATTGAGCTATTTTGTTCTAGTGGTTCTATTTAGGGTAGATACACACTGGAAACCATAAAGGCCCTAGTCCTACTGCAATGTGCAAGCTAGTCTGGTTATTCACCATTTGAATCTGCAATAAAGTAATGTGTTACTTCACAGATCTCACAATGACAAGTGAATCATTTACTCTTCCCAGATCACCTGACCTTACTGGATTGCAATTTAACTTAGCAGCTTTACCAGACCAGCAATTCATGAGATTGGATTTTTTGCTTGTATCTACACAAGTTTGAACCCATCTCTGTATTATACCAAGCAACAAACAAAAAAGAAACAAACAACAGTTCATTAAACTATAAAGTTTAGACTGAACTGCTAAAGATAACCTATGGTTAAGACCAATAAAGCATCAAATTAGACAACTTGGGACAGTGCAGTACCATGGTTCCAGAAGGCACCTTTTTATACCCGGCCACAGGATAGTGGGTGCCACGTTGGCTGTCCATCCGTCTGTCATACTGCCGTCCGTATTTTCGTTTCCGGATGATAACTTGAGTAAATATCAATGGATTTTCACCAAACTTGGTGTATGCACTGATATTGAAGAGATCTGGTTTGGGATTGTTTATGGGCAAATTTTGTCAATTTTTGACAAGAGTTATCTGCCCAAAATCTGTTCAAATTTTCATTTCCAGATGATAACTTTAGTAAATGTCAATGGACTTTCAACAAACTTGGTGGGTGCACTGATATTGTAAAGATCTGTTTTGGGATTGCTGATGGGCAAATTTCTTCAGTTTTTGACAGAGTTATCTGCCTGTGACATGTCCGTATTTTCGTTTCTGGATGATAACTTTACTAAATATCAATGGATTTTCACTAGACTTGGTATATGCACTGCATTGATAATGTGGAGATCTGCTTTAACATTGCTAATGGGCAAATAGTCCATTTTTGACAAAATTATCTGCCTGTAATACATCCATATTTTACTTTCTGGACAATAACTTGAGTAAATCTCAATGGATTTTCACAACATTTGATATGTGTTGATTTGACATTGTGGAGATCTGCTTAGGAATTACTTGCGGGCAAATTTCATAAATTTTTGACAGTTATCTGTCCGCAACATGATAATGGCGGGGTATTATCGTTTCATGTTTTATGTCAATGGAGAAGTACTGCATGATATTTATGTTATTTCTCTACAAAAAAAAAAAAAACAACAACAAATGAATAACATGGGAAAAAGGCCCTTATGCCATATGTAAAAGGCAAAAGTCCAGATGAGCGTGCACATCCGTGCTGTCTGATCTGGAAATTTCTTCACTGACATATACTACAGTAGCCTTTAATTCTGTAAGCGGACAATAAAGACCCTTTTCCTGTATCTGATATCATATATTGTGGGTACTCATTAGAAGCACCACATCAAGGTGCTTCTAACAAGTACCCACAACATACGTTTTCGTGGAGAAATAAGAAAAATAAGTGGCAAACCCCTCTTATCTGGAGCCATGCAGTATGATTTACACATGAGCTATACTAAATGAAAAGATTTGTACATTATTTTATACGAGTTACAACTATAAACTATAATATTAATACTGAAGCATGATTTGTAATTGTGGTGGGTATTGTATGTACCCTAAATATTTGGTCAAAGAAATAAGACAAAACACAGCTTTTTTAACGTTTCCACTTCACGTTTTCTTCAGAGCTAAACTCCATTTTGAAAAACATTTAACGTCACATCCGTTTGTGAAAAGGTAACGCGACATTACGCTGCAAATAACATGCACAACGCTACTTTATCAGAACATGCAAACCTGAGTATATGAAAAGAGCCAACACCAAGCAGCGAAGAAGAAAAGCACTGATCAGACTGCGTGGATGCGCAGGCTGGTCCGCGCCAATATCACTTGCAAAGGCATAAAGCAAGCTTTTCCATGATTCTTCTCCACAGCAAAATGTGACAAAATGGATCAAAATCAATTGATACAAAGTATCTTGAAGTTACTGAAAAATATCTTTAGCAAAGATACAAACATTTTGTGCAATATTCATTACTATGCAAACATTCTTACTCAGACATTAACCTAAAAAACACAGGCGGCATATGTCCTGAAAGTAACAAAATACTTCAAGCTACAACTCACATCAGACTACGCACATGCACAGGCTGGTCCACATATATGCCTAAAGTAATAGGAACAGGAAAGCCATGGACAGTAGTCAAATGCGAACAATAAAATCACAGAAAAGGCAAAGAATCCATGCACGTGCAATGTACAGCCCGCACTAGCATCCACAAGTGCAGACACATACGTAAACGCTTGAGCATGCGGATGCGCATGCGGATACCACATATATAGAATCCCTGCCCCAGACAAAGCGGGCGTGCAGGCAGATATAGGACTCTACCACTGGCACCCCATAATACTACACCAAAAAATTTAAGAATCCACACATACAGCCCGAATCCGCATCTAATGAGTACCCTAAATATTTGGACATTTTCACCCATACTATGAACAAGTCCATTCTACTGCTTCTTGATGTATCTAAAACTGCTGGATGTGGGCTAATGATGTAGATCTGGATCTACACTGTTTTCTTGGGCCTGTCTGTCCAAATACTTATAGAAATATATATGGTATTCAGATATTAATAAAACCATGCCTACATCTTGCATATGATTCTTAGAACTGGGATATGTTACATCAAATAATATGCTGAGATTTGCAGACAGTTAATGCAAACAAGAAAGACTTCAATCAGTCTGTGTAGCACATGCTCATCTGAATATAAGATTTTTACACATGCCACACAATTATTTTTGCTGGAGTCCAACCTCATTTCCCATACAGCTTTAGATACAATACTGTAATATGCCTAAGTATTAAGACAGACAGGCATGAGCAAACAGTGTAGACATAGATCTATTACACACTGCAATACATTTTCATTGGTAAATATTTAGAACTCAGTAATGATCATTCTAACAAAGCAATTAACGTTCCTATATACTTGTTTTACATACAATTACGAGAGTATGCTTACCATAATAGAAAGTTTAAACCTTGGGCTTACATATGAAATGATGATATTAGATTAAATGAGCCAAGCCTTGTGAAAAGGGGTCTTTGGGTTTTTAGGAACAGTAAAAATCCAGACCAGCTTGCTTAGCAGCGCAGTCTGTCAAGGCTTAGTAGCACAAATTTCAAGGGTCTATTCTACAGTAACCAAAGATTTTATAAGCAGACAGCCAAAGCCCTGATCACAGCCTTCATATGCTCTGAAGATCCCTGTTTCTGTGATACAGCTCAAATATATATTTCATTATATGTTTATGGGGTATAAAGGAAAAAATAAAGATAAAATAAGTAAAACACATCTTGATTACCTTCAAAGACATCTATATACCAGACGATCATAAATGCTACAGTACTAATTGCACTTAAACAGATTTTATGGTGATTTGAGCACTTGGCACAGCATTTCCTACAAGACTCATATGCACCCAGCGAACTCAGATCAGCATTCACATCGATGCAGTCTGATCAGTCTTTGCTGGTCACTTGAAGATGCTTCGGATCCTTGGCTACCCACAGAGTGCCCTGCAAAGACTGCAGACTGTATGACTACACTGGCTGATCTGAGTCTTTGTTGTGTGGCCATGCAATCTTGTAGGAAATGCTTTGCCCCCGCTCATTTAATTATAATATAAATGGCATTTACTCTAAAATATAACAAGATTATACAGACTTGTTTCAAGTGGTATATTTTTGTTAAATCCAAGAACTATTGGGACTACATCATGAATAAATGTCCTTTTTTGAAATACTGGAAAAGCTAAGGCTCGGATCTGCCAATGCATTAAGTTCTTTGCAAATCAGGCAATAATCAGTGAACATTTTGAACTTTTTTCACATTTAAAAAGTTACACCTCTGGGGTTACAGTTTTCAGGTATGTCATGGACATTCTGTCTTGATATAACTGCATACGTTTAACCCTTGCAATGCTGAATAAATCAAGATGCAACTCCCACTTCTAATTTTCAGCCAATCGGATTACTTGATCTAAGTTACTGAGACAAATTTACATTCTTAATGACAGTGCAGATTCACATCAATTGGGTTCTTCAGAAGCCAACTGATCTGGATCTATATTGTTTGCAAAGGCAGGGTATATCCGGGACTAGCAGGACCAGGGTTAAGGGGAAAGGATATACTTTCAGGGGAGAGAACTGTCAATTGTTTTTCTTCCCTTCTGAAAAGTGGGAGCAAATTCTTTCCTTTTAGAGTAAAGACCTTTCGAGAAATTTGTTTCCAGTCCCTTCATAGAATAAGACATTTATACACCCGTATTTCATCACTGTTAATGCTACACTCAAGATTACATATCAGGATACTTTACTTTATGGATGAAAACCACATGACGCAACAGGTGGGAGATTAACTTTTTGAACACTAAATAGAAATATAGTAGACAACATTTTAACAACTTTAGCATTATCCCCAAAAAACATGGCTTACTTTGTTAGGTTGACTATTCCCCATTGCCTGTAGGTACAATTCACATGAATATGCTGAAATCACCCTCAGTGTGTAAACCATTTTAGGCACTGTTTATATGGTGCTGTTGCAGTGTCCCCTCTATAATAAAATACCACAAAATATTGCAGTAGTGCTGCTCTGACATGGTACTGTTATGTGGACCCGATATCAAAGGTACAAAGTCACCAATGAAAGCCTTGTCTGAAAGTAATTAGAGATCGAGGTGATTAATCTTACTGGGAGTAGTCTGTGAGTTGACAAAATTGTGATTCAACCATTCAAATCATACAAATATCCAGACAAATCTTATCAGTGATCTATTTCTTTATCCTCAGCTTTTTTTCCCACAGGTAGAAAACTTATCTCTAGTGCAGTTTACTGAAAATCTAAAGAATCTGACAGGCTGAAACAGAGCATGTATAATGTGAATCCACACAATACTCCCAGTGAATCTGACAACCACTTTGGCAACTGAAAAGGATGAAGCCTATACACATATACCTCATGACATTCTCATATATCACAGGTACAACATCCCCCCTTTTTCTTTTATATGTCAGTCTGGGCAGCATGTAATGTTCAGTCTATCCTATGGTGAAGGAATGTTGGTGGCCATTCGGGATGGATGAGGAAATCTCCTCGGATAGGCTTATGGATGTAGCGGGCTCTCTTCACTGCATCAATTTCCTGCTGGCGTCGTATATGTGTTGTCCCCATTGTAGTACCCAGTGGTTGTATAGTGCTAGGCGGGTACACTTGGTAACTCGCATGGAGGTTTCCTAGTTCTGGAAATTGATAAGAGTCACTTGAGTAAGTACAAAGAAAAAAACACAGTATAGATATGTGCGAAAAGGGGCAACCCAGACCAGCGAGCTCCTGTCTGAAATTTTTAACGAGGTAAACAATGGTAGAGGGTTGTTACTGAGTATGATAATCAAATCCATATTCTAGGTTATTACTCAGATATTCAGACATTGTTTGTCCATGGTTTTACACCAATTAAGTGCTGCTGGCCTCGGTTGCTCAGTTGGATGTGTGTCGGACTGGGGATCAGGAGGTTGAGGGTTCAACCCCAGCCGGTTCGGGAACATTCTTTCGTGGAGATTGATCATGAAATATTTTCTATGGTCATTCAGGGTAGTTGTCAGTTTCTGGCAAAAAAGTGTGCACAATACTGGTTAATCGCTTAGAGGACTAAGCCTATCCAGTAAATTTGTGGTTAGGTAAACTGACCGTGCTTGACATGACCCCAGTGGATTGACTGGACCTTAAAACCTCAACACAAACAAATGAACAGATTGCTATATAAGACTTGTAAGGCAAAACAATCTTTAAAAAGGCACATAAAGAAATGCGGAAGTAACTACATTAGGAAACATGTCTCCATAGTACCAAGAGCAGACTAATAACCTGTTAAAAATCCAAACAGATGTGAAGTTATCTCATGGTTTGTCAGGCCACGGGAGGTGCAAACAATGTGACAAGAGCCCATTAACTATCTTTTGCATGAATTTAGATGGTTCTTTCCTATTGCCAGTGGTAGGCAAGAGAAAGAGAATCTATAAATATTGTCCAGTAGTGTCACGGAAATCCCAACTAGAAGGTTTATTATAGTGGGAATATGGCAAGCTGTTGTACTATTTATTAAGCAAAATAGATATCTTATATATTATATCAGATATCTTATAAAGGATATAAGATATCTAATATAGGATATAAGATATCTCATATACTAATTCAGATATATTATATCCTATATTAGATATCTTATATCCTGTATAAGATATCTGATATAATATATAAGATATCTTATTTAAATCTGCATATAAGATATCTGATTTACCATATATCTGATTTGTTAAATAAGATATCTTAGATATTAATATAGATATCTAATATACTAAACAAGATACTTGATATACTGAGATATCTTATTTAACTGAATAAATGAGATATCTTCTTTAGTAAATAAGATATCTTATATCCTATATAAGATATCTTATATAGTATATCAGATATCTTATATAGCATATCAGATATCTTATATAGCATATAAGATATCTTATATAGCATATAAGATATCTTACTTGACATATGAGATATCTATTTTATATAAGATATCTGATATAATATATCAGATATTTTATATATTATATAAGATATCTGATATATTAAATCAGATATCTGATTTATAGAATAAATAGTAAAACAGCTTGCTGCCAAGCCCTTTTACTATTTATTATGCATTATATCAGATATCTTATATAGGATATGATATCTAATATAGGATATAAGCTATCTGAATTAGTATATCAGATATCTTATATCCTACATAAGATATCTGATATAACATTTTACATATCTTATTTAATTCCACATATAAGATATGTACCACATAAGATATCTTATTTGTTAAATACCTTATATATTAATATAGATATCTGATATACTAAATAAGATATCTGATATACTAAATGAGATATCTTATTTAATTGAATAAATGAGATATCTTCTTTAGTAAATAAGATATCTTATATAGTATATATCTTATATAGCATATCAGATATCTTATATAGCATATGATATTTAATATGCCAATTTAGATATCTTATATAGCATATCAGATATCTTATAAAGCATATAAGATATCTTAATTGACATACAGTTGACTCTCGTTATCTCGACCCCTCTTATCTCGATCCTATCACTTATGTCGAACTGATTTCTAAGTCCCGATTATTTTCCCTATGTATTCATTGTATTTCAGCTTCGCGTATGTCGAACTACTTTTATGTCGACACTTCAGCTATCTCGTCCATCATTTTCAGTCCCTGAATATATTTTTCACAGTTTTTACTACTGCGTATCTCGAACTCGGACCATGACGAAGGAAAAAAAATGTAAGATGCGGCGCCGCCGGTCTCTCAGTTAATGAAAATCATAATAGGCCATTGATAAATAAATCAATATTATAATTTTCCCCTTTGTCCAGGTAATTACAAACAACACAAACAATGTTTAAAATCCGTAATTATGAAATCACGTGCGTGTCGAGTTGGGTTTGACACGCGGCGCTCAACACCGTCTCGTGTCATTGATTTGTAAGATAAAAAGCGGCCCAGAATAGTGTTATGGAAGATTAATCAACGAAGTTTCTTTAATTTATTGTTCAGATATGCTCTTCACTATTGAGTACTGTCCGTCTGAATGATATAGCGTCTTCAAGAAAAGTCAGTGCGCGACAGGTTCCGACACAGATCAGCCTGTATTGATCAGGCTAGCTAAGTCTGAATCTTCGCTTGTTACTCTTTGGTCATTCGGTGCTCTTTGGTAAGCCCAGATAAGGCTCATGCGTATAATGGAAAATTCGTGGGCGTGCAGGCTGATCTGAGTCTTTGATAGTCGCACAGTCTCAAGTTCTAATAGGAGTTGTAGTGCACGGCCTCAAATAGACGAATCACATGTGGGTACCGATGTTAACCCTTCCGACCCTGTAGACTGGTATGGATACCTGCACAAACAGTGTAGGTCCAGATGAGACGGATCATAACGAGCTTTCTCTACAGGATCTACAGTTTGCCGCACTGAGATGATTCGTTTATGCCAGGGGAGATAATCCAAACTAGCTTACAGCTGCCGCTTAACATTGTAAACGTTTTATGCAAAAGCGGAAACCAGTCAACTCTTTATCGAGTCGTCTATGCGAAGGGAGCTAATCCAAACCAGTTCATAACGTAAAGCTAACACAACCCGGAAACCAGTAATTTATTTCTAGCTCATATGGAAATCCAAATTTGCAGGAGTATTAAAAGACAACAAGAGACATTTGAAATTTATTATTATTAACATTTATTGATGATATTATTTCAAGAAAACCATTGCATCTCCTAAAACAAACAGTAACAATGCAAACTGAAGTATGCGTGAATTATTTAAATTGCCATATACATGTGCCTTCCAAGCACGTTTTGGCGAACAGAGAGGCGAACAGTCGTCATACCTATGACGTCACAATTTGGTTGTCTCGAACTACTGATAACTCGAACATTTTTATCAGGTCCCGTGAAGTTCGAGATAACGAGAGTCGACTGTATATCTTATTTATATTAGATATCTGATATAATAGATATCTTATATATTATATAAGATATCTGATATATTAAATTAGATATCTGATTTATAAAATAAATAGTAAAACGGCTTGCCATAGTGGGAAGCCACGTTTACAGAGTTTCTTACTCTAACGGTCGGTCTTTAGAAGGGATTTCCCTATCTCCACTGGATGGCAAAGACTGATTATATTTCTCACCTATATGTATCGGTGTAGGTAAAAAAAAAGTTATTTAATGCTGATGCACCAACTTACTGATCAAACAACTCTAATGTAGCTAGGGTCATTAACCTTTACCACTCTCTGGGCAAATTCAGCAGATGACAAATTGGTGATGTTTTCTCTCATTTTTCCCAGAAAACAGGATTTGACATTTCACGAAAATTGTCTTCATTGGAGACAATCTGCAAGAAATGTCAAAGCCTGTTCTCTGGGAAAAATAAGAAAAATATTTCTGAATGTCTTCTGCTGAAATATTTACCCAGAATACTTAGCATTAAAACATTTTGAACAACTGCATGTGCAGCTTATTCAGTACGAGTACCAAAGTGGGGTAGACTTTACTGTCATTAAGAAAACATGGCTCTGTCCTATAGGTAGTGGAAGGCGAGAAAAACGAGACCTAGCTATAGATGTATCTGAACTGATATATTTAATGATGATAGAGATATATAATCTCAATTGAGATATATGTATATCAGCTAACATTTATATGCTGTATAGCTGACTGCCATTGTATAAGCCTACATGTATCTTAGTTGACACATGTGGTTATTTCTTCAATCATTACTGTTATGTATTCCGATCCATATTAACCCTTTCAGCCCTACAGACCTAAATGGCTTCATTTGAAAACAGTGTAGATCCAGATGAGATGGCTCATAATAACCAGTCTGGTCAGGATCGAATTGTTTTGCCATTCTGGTTTTGATTTTAGACTGAAACCCCAATTTGCATCAGTGGACAAATTCCAAACTGAAGAATGGAGGAGTCCACTTCAGAAACTCGGGGAGGAATGAAAGGGTTAAATATCTCAGTTCAGATATGATCAGGGATTATTTATTATTGATTATCACATGATAACATCATGGTTATGGTGACTTATATTATGATTAGCATAATATTATGCTGGGTAAAAATTACATCAGACAACATTTTTAACTGTTTTCTTATTTTTTTTTCCTGAAAAATTGTTTAGACATTTCTGTCTCCCTAGGAGATAAAATTTAGGAGGAGACAAGTTGCATGAAATGTCAAAACCAAATTACTGCGAAAATATGAACAAGAGGCCCACGGGCCACGATTCGCTCACCTGAGTGACATAGCCACTGCAGACATGCAGATGTTATGCAACATTTATCCAATCCTATCATCGCAACTAATGAAAATATCATCATTTGAGCAGTTCTTAGTTTTGAAGAAGAATATATGGGCCTGACAGTCAATGGAGCATGATCATGAATAAACTATCAATCACATTTCAACAGAAGGATCAATGTGAAATTTGGTGGAAATTAGCTAAGTGGTTTCTGAAGAATGGTGATTTTATACATGTAAACAGCACAGTGGCAGGGACATATTATAAATATAAACCAGATGATGGCCATCTTAGATTTCCAATCAGAACAATTTTAACTACTGTTGATCTACAAGTCACTTCGATACTTTCAATATAAATGTATATGGCCCACACAAATAGGGAAGCAAATTTGGCCTTGGAGGTAAAAAGGTCAAATGTCAACATAAACCATCATTTGAGCAATTTTGGTAGATCTCCTGTCCCCTATAATTTGCGCAAAGATTAGGACCCAGGGCTTATTTGGTTATGGAGAAGAAGATTTTTAAAGGTTTTTACCATATATTGGCATGGCAGCCATTTTGACCAATGGACCATACCCATTTTAGCAATCTTTCATTCTCCTGCCCACGGAGGCTCCGCATGAAATTTGAGCAACACTGGCCCGGAGGCTTCAGAGGAAAAGCCATTTGAAATTATCAACATTTTTTCCATACAAATGTATGGCGCCCATACAAATGCATACAGAAGCAAACTTGACCTCGCCGTAAAAAGGTTAAATGTCAATGTATGACAATTATTTTAGCAACTTTGGTAGACCGCCCGTTCCAGATGATATATGCAAAGATTCAGCCACAAGCCATCCTCGGTTTTGGAGAATAAGATTTTTAAATGTTTTTTCTCATGCAAATGCATAAGGAAGCAACTTGACCTTGCTGTAAAAAGGTCAAATGTCAATGTATGACCATTATTTTAGCAACTTTGGTAGACCCCCTGTCCCCGATGATTTATGCAAATATTCAGCCCCAAAGCATCCTCTGTTCTAGAGAAGAAGATTTATAAAGGTTTTTACCATATATGGGCATGGCGCCCATCTTGGTCAATGAACCGTGACCATTTTAGCAATCTTTTGTTCCCCCTACCTAAGGAGGCTCCATATGAAATTTGAGCAAAATTGGCCCAGAGGCTCCAGAGAAGAAGTTGTTTGAAATTCTGAACATTTTTCCCATACAAATGCATAAGGAAGCAAAATTGACCTTAACGTAAAAAGGTCAAATGTCAATGTACGACCATTATTTTAGCAATTTTGGTAGCCCTCTTGTTCCCAAAGATATATGCAAAGATTCAGCCATAAGGCATGCTCAGTTTTGGAGAAGAAGATTTTTAAAGGTTTTTCCCATACAAATGCACAGGGAAGCAAACTTGACCTTGCCATAAAAAGGTCAAATGTCAACGTACGACAATTCTTTCAGCAATGTTGGTAGACCTCCCGTCCTCGATGATTCTGCCAAGGTTCAGCCCAAAGGCATTCTCGGTTCTGAAGGAGAAGATTTTTAAAGGTTTTTACCATATATGGGCGTGGCGGCCATCTTGGTCAACGAACCGTGACCATTTTAGCAATTTTTCGTT
Source organism: Anodontia alba (assembly GCA_964016985.1). Classification (NCBI taxonomy): domain Eukaryota; kingdom Metazoa; phylum Mollusca; class Bivalvia; order Lucinida; family Lucinidae; genus Anodontia; species Anodontia alba. The sequence continues at coordinate 61,316,165 of OZ024826.1, read as the reverse complement.
CCCCCACCCTAAGGAGGCTCCATATGAAATTTGAGCAAAATTGGCCCAGAGGCTCCAGAGGAGAAGTTGTTTGAAATTCTGGTCATTTTTCCCATACAAATGCATAAGGAAGCAAAATTGACCTTAACGTAAAAAGGTCAAATGTCAATGTACGACCATTATTTTAGCAATTTTGGATACTTCTCCTGTTCCCAAAGATATATGCAAAGATTCAGCCATAAGGCATGCTCGGTTTTGGAGAAGAAGATTTTTAAAGGTTTTTCCCATACAAATGCATAGGGAAGCAAACTTGACCTCGCCGTAAAAAGGTCAAACATCAACGTACGACAATTCTTTTAGCAATTTTGGTAGACCTCCCGTCCCCGATGATTCCTGCAAAGGTTCAGCCCCAAGGCATTCTCGGTTCTGGAGAAGAAGATTTTTAAAGGTTTTTACCATATATGGGAGTGTCGGCCATCTTGGTCAACGGACCGCGACCATTTTAGCAATTTTTCGTTCCCCCACCCTAAGGAGGCTCCATATGAAATTTGAGCAAAATTGGCTCAGCGGTTTCAGAGGAGAAGTCGTTTGAAAATGTTAACGGACGGACGCACGGACGGACGGACGCAAGGACGGATGGACGGACGGACGGACGACGGACGAAAAGTGATCACAATAGCTCATCCTGAGCAGAGCTCAGGTGAGCTAAAAATATCATCAGTTGTCATCTGCTGAACAGTTATTATAGTATGGTACCCATATCAAATGGCCCAATCGTTTTGTATGTGACACAATGTTCTTCTCAGCTGTTAGCTCCATCCAACTGTGTGTATTTCTTGAGTTAGGTTGGGAAGCCATACACCCGACATAACTCATACAGACGGACTGAGAGTAAAACAATGCCTGCACCCATTTCATGATGTGGTGTTGGGGATGGAGGCAAAAACAGGAAATTAAATCTCAATAATATATTGATACAGTCGACTCTTGTTATCTCGAAATCCAAGGGACTCTCTGAAACACTTCCAGATATCCGTACTTCGACATATCAGATTTGCGGAACTGAGAAAACAATTAATCCAACAACCACCTTTAACAGGATGAATCTTTAATTTGACTCCCAAGTTAGAGATATATTGAAAATATTGTGGAAAAGAGGAGAAATTGCTCCTAAGGAGCAATTTCTCCTCTTTTCCACAATATTTTGTTGCCTGTTGGTAGATCTCTGTGTTAAAACAGGGACCAGATTTTCACTTCGAGGTAAGCGGTTATTCGAGATAAGCGAGTTTGAGATAATGAGAGTTGACTGTATTTAACTTTAGCAGACAAAAATGACATTACTGTTAATTCTTAAAGGATCAAGCAAAGTTTGTAGCAGATGCTTTTCTATTTTGTTTTTCAAAAGGAATTAAGTCTTAACATTTCATGGTATGACTCATTTTCTTTGAAAAATACAAAAAGAGTATTTCTAAATGTTGTCTACTGCAGTTATGATTGGTGCTAAAAGGTTAACTGTAGTTGCAGTTATACAATAATGAAAAGTACCATAAGGACCAGCTTGTTTCAACCATCTGTGTGTGGATGGAATGGCAGTGACAGGGCGGCGAGGACTAGTGGTTACATCTGCAGGCGGAGGCTGAAAAATACACATACATTTATGCAGTCACACTGAGGGACATATCAACAATACACAAAGACCATGCCCAATGTATGCAATAGCCACCCCAACAGATCAAAGTTTTTTTGGCTGTTTTACACAGTAAATGGAAAGTCCTCATCACGAAAACATACCTATATAATTTTGACCCCCTTAAACCCCACTTTTATATAGTAAAACTGGGGTTTACAGAGGTACACATTACTTTTGTTATTTCTGCTCAAAAACATAGATTGTGGGTACTCGTTAGAACCGCCTCGGCGAGGCGGTTCTAACGAGTACCCACAATCTATGTTTTGAGCAGATATATGAAAAATATCAGAATTTTTTATGTGAAAAACTGTCATTTTTTGGTGGTAAAATTTTCAGTGTATTTGAATAGGCATGTTTTCGTAACGTATAAAAATATGTATACATGCATGTGATATTCAAAATAGGAAAAGGATGTGTATGCCATATAAATATAAACATTCTTTGTTTACATTTCCTAAAAGAATTTAGCTCCCATTTTGGAAAGAATATCCAGTACAGAGCAGCTAAATTTACGTCTGCAGAAGTTATCTCCCTAAAATAATGGAGACAAAATATTTGATTGTATCCAGATTCATATTTTTTTTTAAGAAAGTGCAATGACTATATTTGTTTACTTTAAACCCAAGGCCTTGCTATAAAAGGGCAGGCTTAATTCCCTCCCACAAATTATAATGGTGGCAAATTCAAACACTTTATTGACAACCAGCAATTTAACAATACTTTCACTATTACTATGCCAGATTATTTTTAGAAAAAAATCCTGAACAACATTTGGTCCACCTAAATTGATGCATGAGTTTATTTTACAAGATTATGTTCTGATAAGCCCACAATAATTACAATTTTATGTTTGAAATTTAGAGCCTAATAACATCTAACTGACAGTTAGATTTAAAATCTGTATTAACATGCAATCAAGATGTAAACAGAAAAGCACATGGCTAACACAATAACATATCTACAGCTGGAATCAATAACCTGCTCCTGACTTCAAATAAGCACCAGATAAGATATGCATCAAATTGGGGTGTAGGTCCTAGGCAAACCTGGGTTTAAATTCTCTTTTTGAGTTACTTGCTTGTACTTATTTAAAAGTAAGAAAACATTTTGAAAGAAAATATATACAGGAGACAGTTTGCATAAAACGTCAACCCTAATTTTCTCAAAAAAAAAAAAAAAAAAAAAGAAAAGGATAACATCAATCTGATGTCTGCTAATTTTGCCAAGAGAATGCTTAAGGTTAAAGTATGAGCCTTGTCATGCAAAAAGTCCCTAACACATCCAAGCAATCTAACCTGCACCTTGACTATTTGCCAGCAGGTTCTGTACATTATATAAACACACCTAAGTAAAATGTATATTTCTAAGTGATAGCTCTATGCCGATGTTTTTAACAAAAGTAAAAAGTAGACTGTATTCAACCTAATTGCCACACCATGTGCTTAGATGTTTCAAAATTACTAGGAAAACTTGTGGTAAAATAAGTATCCACCTATACTCAGGGTACACTTAAAAAACAATGAGCAAAGGACTTATATAATGATGCTTATGTGATGTTTCTGTGTTGTTTTTTTCTGGTTTTCTTTATAAAAGCATATGTTATGGATACTCATTGAATTGCATCAGCAAGTCAATGCAATTTAAATGGGTACCCACAACATATGCCTTTATGATGAAGTAGACAAAAAGCACACTGGCTGTTTTCTGAAGCTATGGAATCACTTGACTATGCATTTATAGGGGTATGTGCAGTAATTAGGTAAAATACCGTATGTTTTTTTTGCATTTCTTTGCATTTTTTCATGGGTACTCATTAGAAGTGAGTCTGTGAGGCACTTCTAATGAGTACTCACACAATATAATCTTTTGTGAAGAAATAAAAAAAAAATATTTATTTTAGTAGCCCTCTTACCTAGAACTATATAAGGCATGACATTTTCACCATATAATCATTGAAACAAGGAAGATTTTGGTTACTAAGGGTAATTAACTCTTTGCATTCTGAGTAATTTTGCATGCTTTTTTGTCATCTGGGGATTTTTTTTTAAAATTAACTTTTTCAAAAAAATATTTCAGGAATACCATCAGTGTCAAACAGTTTGGATCCAGATCAGGCCCAACATTTTGTCGGGCCTGATCTGGGTCCAAACTGTTTGCAAAAGTTATCAGCTGACAACAAAAGTCGCCACTAGCGGGGAAAGAGTTAAGACATAGTTATGCAGTACATAAGGTTCCTATACATACTAAACAAAATTAAAACCCTGGTTAAATGCTACAAAATTCTAAAAATTCCCATTTTTGTAAAACCTTGCCCCTATTTTCCCTATGTATTATGGGGTACATATTACACAGACTTGCTAACAACTGAGGTCTTGATTAGATTACACTGGTTAAGCATCTCAGTGTGGGCATTCATTGTTTTAATACGAGTTAAATGTTAGGCAACATGGGAAAAAGGCCCTTATGCCAAAGTCCAGATGAGCGTGCACATTCGTGCAGTCTGATATGGACATTCTCTGTTTGTCGACATATACTACATTATCCATTGATTCTGTTAGTGGACAACAAAGGCCCAGCTCAGCCTGCACAAATGTGCAGTCTGATTAGGGTCGGCATTGTCTGCAATTGCATATGGGCCCTTTTCATGCATTGCACATCAAATATGTTTTGCTTGAGATGGCTCATATAAATTGAAATTATCGAAGATACTTTGAAGAGCTCCTTTTCTCTGTAGTCTCTAACTGCATTCATCACTTCATGTTGATCTGAAAACATTAAATAAGTACAAGAATTGAAATGAAACCTTTATACATATGGTCATCTGAAATAGCAGTGCATATGCTGGTCTAAAATCAAAAAAAGAATGGCAAACAGTGTAGACCCTGATGAGATGGCTCATTACAAGCTATCTCATCTGGATTTATACTGTTTGCAAATTTAAGGTATCTGTTTTGGTCCACATGGCCAAAAGGGTTACATGCCAGTAACTACTGTTGCAGACAACATTCTAAAAGTTTTTCCATGAATATCAGGCTTGATAATTCACATAAAATGTTGAGCCTTATTTTCTCAGACAAAATAGATCATTTGCTACAACTTTGAATGGCAATTTAAAGGATTAATACAGGTGTTCATCTCAAAACATTTTAAAATTTTCTTGTCTGAAAAACATTTACGCAATTCAATAATCATTAGAAGATATTTACAGTCTTAAAATGAGATCTTTAAAGTGATTCGCATCCATTTAAACATGATTTTTCCAGTTGTACAATAACTGCATATTATGCTAATTGCCTTATAATCCTAGACTTCAATATTATTTTCTTTTCAATTTGTAAATTTTTCCAGTATTGTTATGAAATTTTGTCTATGAAAAAAACTATTGAGAGGGAACATACTCTTTTAAAGAATCTAACACTTTTGAGAAACATAGTCACAAGTGATTTTGTCAAGTGAAAATTACCAAAAGGATAAGTAGAATAAAATTTATCACATGACCGTCAAGTTATTCAGTGAAATAACCCATGTCATAAAAATCATATAACCACACGTGTTATAACACCTGCAAGGCTTCCCATTGGTTAGCCTAATTACCCTCATTAATATTCGTATTACACCGCTTATTGATAGCAACCAAGATGGTGTCCGCATTCGTCGATACAACTTTCACATTTGGAACAGATCCTGCCTTCAATTTTGAGATGATTTTGAGAAGAACGCTAAATGTCAGACCGACGGAGGGGGGAAGACACAAAACAATCACACTGTGAATAACACGGCTACCAGAAATATTCATGGTGGTTAAAATTCGATGTTTTCCGGCAACATTTGTAGGCACTCTCAACATCAATATCGCCAAGCCGTCAATGAAAAAAAAAAAAAAAAAAAAATCACCTCCTCCAAAAAAGCATTGGAGGATGACATGACTCAGACAGTCAATATATGTGTCAAATCAAAATCCAAACTACAGTTAAAACGTTTAATAGTCTTGAAATCTGTCGTTTACTTGAGTGCGTCAAACAACACATAAAACTGTATTGATCAAGGTCAATGACCTTTAAATACATGTATGACAGCTGATTGTGGGGGATTTCCCTACTGATTCTCAGTGACGTATTGACTCGCTGAATGACGTTGTTCAATGGAATGTTTAGTTTTGAATTGATTTATTCAAATGAAATTTTTATTAGCTCAAATAAAAATTATCACTATTTCCTTCAGTTTAACGAAGTAATAAATGGCATATTTATCTTGTTTCTAGTTATTTTCGGGGTAATCAAATAATCTGCGAACTATATTTGTTGCGTAGTAATACTTAATCCTTGGTAGTGAGTTGTTCCGCTTAGCTATGGAAAGCCGTTATCTTTAAAAATATATTTTTTGCATATTTTGTCATTGGAAGGGCCATGTGATAAACAGAATCTTACATTCGTGGTCATTTAATATGAAATTTATGAAACTCGTTGGGTAATTTCGGTATTTTGCTCGCTAAAGCTCGCAAAATACCAAAATTACCCAAACTCGTTTCATAAATTTCATATTAAATGACCACTCATGTAAGATCCTCTATATACATTACAATAAACACAACTAGAGTTCTAATGGTTTCATCATTTACTAAGACAGTCAATGAGTAAAACAAATAAGTTTACTTTATAATGAAACTATATTTTTGCATTTCACAACAATTTTCAACTTGATGTCTGCTTTAGAATAATGTATAAAATATGATTTCTTCAAATTAACTTATTTTACTGAAGAATGCAGTAAATGTGGGAACATTTAGAACTAGAGTTGTGTTTGCAGATGAAATGTTTCATTCAGAATAAAATGCATAGCATAAAAAAACCCCAAAAAACATCTTTCCAAGAGATGTGGAAAGGACAATTATATGGCAAGCTGTTTTACTATTTATTCTGGAATCAGACATCTAAATTAATACATAATATATCTTATGTATCATATTAGATATCTAATATGAATAAGATATATTTTGAATAAGCTATCTTCTGTGAGACATCTATATTCCTAGAAAGACATCTAATATGTTATATAAGGCACAATGTATCTAATATAGAATATTAGATATAAAAGATATTTAATTTATCCAATTTATAGCTTATTGAACATGTAAGATATCTGACATGTTATATTAGATAAATTGGATTTCTAACATAGTATATGATATCTTAATTACCTAAATAATTCTTAAATATTAGAATAAATCAGTATCTTGTTTACTTATTAGGATCTAATATATCATATATCTAATACAGCATATTAGGTATCTTATTTTGGTATATAAGACATCTCATATACAACATATCTTAATAACATTTGCATATAAGACTTCTTATCTATTAGATATCTTATTTTGAATATAACATACCTTCTTTAGAATACTGTAGAAGATATGTATCATTTAAGATAAATACTTAATGCATTTATTCAACTTAGTTTAATGAAGCCTCCCCAATTTGCATTACAAAAAAAAAAAAAAAAAAACAGATGGAAGTATATCAACAAATCAAATTCAATTTCCTTAAAGTGTGCTATTCTTCTATCAGCAGGGTCATTGTGTTAGGGCTAGTATTAGATATATTATGTAGTATATCAAATATCTTAAATTCATACAAATTCAATAAATATCATATATAAGCATATAAAATATCCATTGGGCCAATATTAAGGTTATCTTATATCCAATATGAGATATCTAATATAGTAAATAAGATATCTGATTTAGTATATTAGATATATCCTAATTAAGACATATATGACAAACTGTTTTACTATTTATTATGCAAAACAGATATCTTATATATTATATCAGACATCTTATGGGATATAAGATATCTGATATACTAATTCAAGTATCTTATATCCTATATTAGTTATCTTATATCCTATATAAGATATCTGATATAAGATATCTGATTTAATTCCACATAAAAGATATCTTATTTACCAAACAATACATCTTATTTGTTAAAATAATATATCTTATATATCAATAAAGATATCTGATATACATAGTAAGATATCTGATATACTAAATGAGATATCTTATTTGATTGAATAAGTGAGATGTCTTCTTTATTAAATAAGATATCTTATATCCTATGTAAGATATATTATATAGCTTATTGGATACCTTATATAGCATATTAGATATCTTATATGTAAATAAAGATATATAGCATACAAGATATCTTATATATAGCATAATCTTAATTGACATATAAGATATCTTCTTTATACAAGATATCTAATATAATATATCAAATATATGTTATATTAGATATCTGATATATTAAATCAGATATCTGATTTACAGAATAAATAGTAAAACTGCTTACTGGCAAGCCATTTTACTATTAATTATGCATTATATCAGATATCTTATATAGGATATAAGAAATCTAATATAGGATATGATATCTGAATCCGTATATTAGATATCTTATATCCTATATTAGATATCTTATATCCATTATAAGATATCTGATATATCATATTAGATATCTTATTTGATTCCACATATAAGGTATCACTTAAAATAAATATATCTTATTTTTTAAATAAGATAGATATACCTTAATATAGATATATGATATACAAAATAAGATATGTAATATACTAAATGAGATATCTTATCTAATTAAAAAATAAGATATCTTCTTCAGTAAACAAGATAGCTTATATAGCATATCAGATATCTATATTAAGGTATAAGATATCTTATTTAAAAAATAAGATATCTTTATTGTAAGTGATATCTTATATGTGGAATCAAATAAGATATCTAATATGATATATCAGATATCTTATATAGGATATAAGATATCTAATATAGGACATAAGATATCTAATATATTAATTAAGATATCTTATATCATATATTAGATTTCTTATATCCTATATAAGATATCTGATATCATATATGTCAATTATGATATCTTATATAGCATATTAGATATCTTATATAGCATATAAGATATCTTAATTGACATATAAGATATCTTATTTATATAAGATATCTTATATATCAGATATCTTGTATATAATATAAGACATCTGATATATTAAATCAGATATCTGATTTATAGAATAGATAGTAAAACAGATTGCCATAGATATAACCTGTATCATATATCTGATATATTAAATATTTATTTAATTTTACATAAATAGTAAAACACTTGTCATACACCATTGCATAGAATTGAAAGAAAAAAAAAATCAATTGTATTTAAGGTGACCAGTTACATCTGATAGATTTTTGCAAGTTTCTACAGAAGAGACAACTTCATTGACATGTCTGTTTTCCTGAATATCAATTAAGCTCCTTGTATGAAAGGGTCTACTCTAAAAGGAAAGCTTTTATAGTAGCATGTTTCAGAAGAGACAAACAATGCTGACATAGTTGCCTCCCTTGAAAGTGCATCCATTTTCTCAAAACGGCAGGAACATATTATGATATGTTAACATGAATAATCTGCAACAGATCTAATGCCACTTACGATCATCATCAGCTATTTTCATCCAGGCCTGAGCTCCCCAACCTTCTACTGGGCCTACTGATTCTTTCAGGGATGCCTGCAAGGAAACAAAAATATCCCGGCATTATGTTCTCTGTGAACTCTCAGTGAACAAAAGTGTAAGATTTTTATTGGTAAAATCAACATAACATGCAACAGTAGTAAAATAGACAGCACATTACAAATCTGAATTTTAAAAGAGACAACCTCAAAATGGGAGGGAATATCAGCGTAATACTTTTATAGAACTAAAAAATACATATGATAGCTCCAGGTAGGAAGGAATATCAGCTTAATACTTATATAGAACTACAGAATATATGATAGCTCCAGGTTGGAAGGGATTTCAGCTTAATACTTATATAGAACTACAGAATATATATGATAGCTCCAGGTAGGAGGGGATATCAGCTTAATACATAAAACTACGGAATACATGTGATAGCTCCAGGTAGGAAGAGATATCAGCTAAATACTTATATAGAACTACAGAATACATATGATAGCTCCAGGTAGGAGGGGATATCAGCTTAATACTTATATAGAACTACAGAATATATGTGATAGCTCCAGGCAGGAGGGGATATCAGCTTAATACTTATATAAAACTACAGAATATATGTGATAGCTCCAGGTAGGAGGGATATCAGCTTAATACTTATATAGAACTACAGAATACATGTGATAGCTCCAGGTAGGAGGGAATATCAGCTTAATACTTATAGAGAACTACAGAATATATGTTATAGCTCCAGGTTGGAAGGGATATCAGCTTAATACTTATATAGAACTACAGAATACATGTGATAGCTCCAGGTAGGAGGGGATATCAGCTTAATACTTATATAGAACTACAGAATACATGTGATAACTCCAGGTAGGAAGGAATATCAACTTAATACTTAAATAGAACTACAGAATATATGATAGCTCTAGGTAGGAAGGGATATCAGCTTAATACTTATTTTGAACTATAGAATACATGTGATTGCTCCAGGTAGGAGGGGATATCAGCTTAATACTTATACAGAACTACAGAATATATGTGATTGCTCCAGGTAGGAGGGGATATCAGCTTAATACTTATACAGAACTACAGAATATATGTGATTGCTCCAGGTAGGAGGGAATATCAGCTTAATACTTATACAGAACTACAGAATATATGTGATTGCTCCAGGTAGGAGGGGCTATCAGCTTAATACTTATATAGAACTACAGAATACATGTGATAACTCCAGGTAGGAGGGGCTATCAGCTTAATACTTATATAGAACTACAGAATACATGTGATAGCTCCAGGTAGGAGGGGATATCAGCTTAATACTTATACAGAACTACAGAATATATGTGATTGCTCCAGGTAGGAGGGGATATCAGCTTAATACTTATACAGAACTACAGAATATATGTGATTGCTCCAGGTAGGAGGGAATATCAGCTTAATACTTATACAGAACTACAGAATATATGTGATTGCTCCAGGTAGGAGGGGCTATCAGCTTAATACTTATATAGAACTACAGAATACATGTGATAACTCCAGGTAGGAGGGGCTATCAGCTTAATACTTATATAGAACTACAGAATACATGTGATAGCTCCAGGTAGGAGGGGATATCAGCTTAATACTTATACAGAACTACAGAATATATGTGATTGCTCCAGGTAGGAGGGGATATCAGGTTAATACTTATATAGAACTACAGAATATATGTTATAGCTCCAGGTTGGAAGGGATATCAGCTTAATACTTATATAGAACTACAGAATACATGTTATAGCTCCAGGTTGGAAGGGATATCAGCTTAATACTTATATAGAACTACAGAATACATGTGATAACTCCAGGTAGGAGGGGCTATCAGCTTAATACTTATATAGAACTACAGAATACATGTGATAGCTCCAGGTAGGAAGAGATATCAGCTAAATACTTATATAGAACTACAGAATACATGTGATAACTCCAGGTAGGAGGGAATATCAGCTTAATACTTATATAGAACTACAGAATATATGTGATTGCTCCAGGTAGGAGGGGATATCAGCTTAATACTTATATAGAACTACAGAATACATGTGATAGCTCCAGGTAGGAAGGGATACAGAACTACAGAATACATGTGATTGCTCCAGGTAGGAGGGGATATCAGCTTAATACTTATATAGAAATATAGAATATATGTGAATGTTTCAGGTAGGAGGGGATATCAGCTTAATACTTATACAGAACTACAGAATACATGTTATAGCTCCAGGTAGGTGCGGATATCAGCTTAATACTTATATAGAACTACAGAATACATGGGATAGCTCAAAATGACCTGGTGAAACTTACATATGGGTCCTGGTACTGGTTTATAGCTGCACTCATTGGACGGGCTACATATTTCTCTCTCGCTTGCAACCGCATCTGACGCTCCTCGCACGGCAATGAATCATCCACTGTTGGAAAAACAATAATTATTTATTCACTAATATCATAAAATATAAGCAACATGATCATTCTTTTCAAAAAGAATGATGAAAGACATTTTAAAATGAAAACTGACCTTGAGGCTTTTCCAGTCATGCCATACGTATAAATATCACCAGAAAATGCGAACAGTGAATGCCGAGACCAGCATGCTCAAAAACTGTCATATGTAGAAATCCTGTATAAACTATACATACCTTAAAAGTTCACGGCAAGAAACCCTGGTGCCTTTGCCTTTCCACGCGAAAAGTCGCGAATGCTTCTACACTAGTTTACAGTATAAGACAAGTGAAGCAAAATGTGTCAGCTGAGGGTGTCACAGAAGTGAAGAGTTAAACGAATGATCCCACCCAGCAGGCACACAATGTTGAAACACTGTCGATTCAACACTGATTCAACGTCAAGACGCCACCGCCTTTCCATACCCTGATACCAGTGAGAAGTAGGAAAATACGTTTTTTATTATTTAAAGCGTCAACTATGCCAGTAATAGACTGAACAAGAGATGCAGTTGTGCCAAGTTGTTGTTGTGTTTTGCCTCCTGAGTTAGAAAATATAGGAAAAAAAAGTTTGCATCATGTTGCAAGGTGTAAACATGAAACATATCCAAATTACTTTGTTTCATGCCCTTTCTATATCATTTTTTTTTTCAGCTCAGCCATTACGAATTAAACGTTTTCTAGGTTGATACAATGGAAATGTGCACTGGCTTCGATTCAGTTTGATAGATAAAGGACATGTACATTAGAACAGTCAAGTGACAGAAAATGGTGTTTTAATTTGTCACCCTTGACTTGCATATGTGTATACAATCATACATGTTCATGAATTCATCTGTAGTTGTTTTAGTTTTGGCAATTTTAGTCCAAAATGAATGCTATAGACAAAATGACAGCTTTTGTGCAGTGCAGCCAAACCTTTCACCACCAAATTTATTTACTGGAATGCCAAAAAAAATGTTTACTATCCGAAATATTGAATGCTTGATCAGGCTGTTGACCGTTCAAGGCCGCTGGTATTTCTATCACAGATCTTTTTCGTTTGTTTGTTCTGTCTTTGACGAAGTGCTGGTTTGTATCGCCATTTCATGTAAATCAATTCGGCACCGGCCAGTCCTCCCCACTTGGGAGGACTGTGTTCCATGATTTTGGACCTTCATTTCTTGTGTTTGTAAAGGCTGCAATTATTTGGCTTTACTGTTTGCCTATATTGTAGCTTTATCTGACCCTGCACTGAGAATTTAGTGGACTGTATACACATGGTAGGTTTTCTGCATTTTGTTACAAGAATGAAGAAGAGAGCTTTTATAACTTACTGCTTGCTCTCCTGCACAACAAACTCTAGACCAGATCCAGTCTCCAGTGACTAAATTTTTTTTTTTCTTATAATCCTGTTTGATAATCCACTAAAATAAAACCATAATAATATCATGGCTATAAAGGCTGGTCACTGAGGCTGATATTATTTTGTTTTTATTTTAGTGTATTATCAAACAGATTATAAGAAAAGAAATATTTAGTCACTTGAGACTGGAGCCAGTCAGATGTAAGTCCTAAAAGGGCCCTACTCTGGAAGGCAAAAATTTTACTCCCATGGGGAGCAAATTCTTTCCTTATAGAGTGGATCCATTTTCAGCAGGGAGACAAAACTATTTGGACAAAAGTTGTCTATGCTGAAAGTGTGTACATTCCCTTTAACCACAGTAAAATACCTCTGTAAACTTCTTTTCCCATTGTTGCATCTGGATTGTGGTACCCGTGAATGTAGTGAAGTCTGTTGGTAAGGAACACACTGCAAAAAAGACATCATGTGAACCGCACCTTAATAAAAAAAGTATTGTCTGACCTGTGCCCAATGAAGACAAATCAGCCTGCACATCCGTGCAGTCTGATCAGAGTCTTTGTTGTCCACATGAAGAAACTTTGCATCCTTGGCTGTCGAAAATGTGTGCAGAAAAGATTCTGGTCAGACCAGTGGCTGCTGATCAACAATATTTGAAGCTATATCATCAGAATGTTCTCTAGGATGATATATATTTGAGCCAGCACATGGCAAAACCTACAAAATAGCATGTGCACTCAGTGAAGACAGATCAGCCTGGGCATCTGCCCAGTCTGATCAGAGTCTTCACTGTGCACTCAATGGGTAGCTCAGGACCAAGTTTTCTTCATGAGGACAGTGAAGACTGATCAGGCTGGATCTGCGTCTTCACTGGGCCCACGTACATGCCATTTTGTAGGTTTTGTCATGCACTGGCTCATTTATTAATCCTATAGAAGATTTTGATGATATAGCTTCAACTATTGTTGATCAGCAGCCAGTGGGTCAGACTGCACAAATGTGCAGGCTGATCTAAATCATCGCTGGGCACACATGTCTGAAGGTACATGTACGTTATCTGACGTTGCGTCTCATTTAGGACACTGTTTCATTATTTTTGTCCAATACATGTATACTTTATGAGCACCCTTAGGCATCATTTAATTACTATGCTCTGGTGCAAAAACAAAAAAAAATCTTCAAAATACTCCTTTTATTTGGACCTATGGAGTGTGAATCATCACAGGGAATGAATACACTTTCAGGGGAGGTGACTGTCAAAATCTTTTTATACCCTTCTGAAAAATGGTCCATTCTAAAAGGAAAGAATATGCAACTTTTGTTCCTTTTGTAGTAGATCCCTTTTTAGAAGTGGCTTCATGTGTAGTGTAGCCCTTGTGAAAAATGGTGAAAAAACTAGCAAGTGTATCCAGTCCCCTGAAATTATTTTACCTCTGAGCATAGGCGTAATGCTCATAACGCACATTTTACACATGTACATAACATGCGTAAGAAAAGTATTTACATTAAAGTGACATTTACATAAATATTTTGCTTCTTAACCATATAGGGGTTGCTCTTAAAGGAAACCCTGCGTATGTGCATAAAATAATTCAGTTCTGGCTAGTCGCCTCTGTCTGAGTAATGACAAATATATAAATTCTAACATAAATTTTGCTAATTAGGACCAACACTTGCAGCAACACCAGAATGGCTGCATTAAGTACATTTGAGTTCATCCCTCAAACTTGGGACCTTAACCCATGTCCAAATATGTATATCTCCATTCTCTGGTCAGGGCCTTCGCTTTTCGCTTCAAAAAAAATGAACTTTTGCAGATTCACAGGCTACCAGTAATCATACTGTGCAAAGGCAGCGCCATGAGAAAAAGGTTCTTGTACCATATGCGAACAGTGAACATCCTGATCAGGCTGTGCACCCACACAGTTTGATTGGGACATTCTCTGGTCGTCAGTATATTCTGTAATATAAAATCCAGTGCAGGGTAAATAATTGAGAAAAAGACAGAGGAACAGAAACTATAAATGGTTCCAAATAGGATATTGTCAAAGAAAAATAATTGTTACATTTGTAATGTGTTAACCAAGAAAAATGCCTTTCCCAGTGATGTTGAAAGCACAGGATACTTTACTCTCAATTAACGTATGCCAAATGAAAAGGGTGACTTTCAGGCATATAGTACATTTAGCTGCAGGGGTCTTTGTTGTTTGTCTAGTATTTAGTAACCCTTTAACACTTTCAGTGCCAAATTTCAGACTACATTTGTCATCTGTTCTTTTAACAAACTATCCATTGGAAAGAAATTTATATGTAAAGTTGAAAGACTGAATGTCAAACAGAGTAGATCCCTATGAGATGGCTCATAAAAACGGAGAGAAAAAGGTCCTGCCAGTCCGACTGCTCAGTCTGATTTCTTATTCGCATATGGCCAAAGATACCTTTTTTCACATGTCACTGCTCATTTATTAATGGAATAATTCAGTCTACTGTGAGATAGAATTGTAGTGCATGTTTACAATTTATACACAAGTGCCAACATTGAAATAAATATAAACCATGTTAATATCACTTAGATCAATATGTTCACAATATTATTGACAGTTTCGTCTAAGACATGCCTGAATGTAAATATTTTCTTCGATAAAAAAAGCCGCAAGGTCAAAAGATGTACCTTCGGACATGTGCAACCAAAGAAGAATCAAATCAGCCTGCAGTCTGATCAAAGTCTTCATTGTCTGAATGAAGAAACTTTGCATTCTTGGTCATCCAAAATTTGCCCAGTAAAGATTCTGATCAGACTGCACGAAAGGGCGCACATGTGTGAAAGTACATGTACATTTTCTGACATGGCTTATATCACGTATTTACCCTATACAATGTAAGTATTCAGAAGACAGCCTTCAGCAAAAAGCGTCGCTCCAGATCAAGTGTCGTAGAAGCGGCATCTGATCAGGAGGGTCTACACTGTTTGCCACTCATCCAGCAATTCAATCACATTAACAGGTATTACACTTTGTTCAAATTTTAGGATAAAAAGGTGTCAGAATACTTAAGATAAATATGGTACCCTCAACATGATGTGTTGATGACACAAGAAAAGGAAAAGAACTCGCCGATCTATCCATTTAAAACTATATATGCAGCTACCTACCTATCTATGTAGTATTTAGTTATCAATACAGACTCTTTCTTCCCACTCCTAAATATGTCAGCTGGACTTTAAACCTATAAATCGCTACCACCGCACTCCACACACACACAATAGCAATCTTAAATAATTTATCTGTCCCTCAATCTATACGAACAATATATATCTTATAAATTTATTACTGTATTCTTTTCGCCCCATACCCAATCATATATCCTAAACAACAGCAAAATTTGCACGGTTTTCCTTAAGTACCTCAAGATTCAGTCAGAAAAGAAACAACTATGACATGTTACATGAAACAAACGTTGAAATTGTGTTCAGAATAATGCCACAATGAGACCTAATTCCACTTTCAGAGCATGACATTTTGTTCTGGCCTAAAGAGCTGTAAAATGTACAATTATGTAACCATGGAAAGAAAAAAAACAAACAACTAAATCCTAATAAATCAAACCTTGAAATACTTCGCAAAACTTAGAGTCACAGCCGAAAGGAATGCATCTTTTAAAGGTATCAATACTGAACATTGATCTTGACCACTGACATGAGTTTAAATTATGGCCACTTTCTATGTGCATTTTGGTGAAACACTATCTAGAGCAGTGAAAGAGTTTGACACTTTAACTTTACTTACAGACCTTTAATTGTACAGAGCAAAATTACACAGATGGCCTGTAAATAATGTGAACGCAATTTCTAATTGATTTCTAATCGATGAGATTATACACGTATTTGCCATGATTCCGGGTTAGGGGGGGGGGGGGGGGGGGGGGGGGGTGGGGGGGTGAGGGGGGGGGGGTGGGGGGGCATGGGGAAGTGAATTCTTTCCTTTACATAGCCCCTATTTTGGAAACGATACTATGAAGATTTATTACCTATATGTGCCTAAAACTTTTTCTGTTCTAGTTATGCCACAAATTTATAAATGTAAGAAAGGAAAAAAATACATAAATAAAAATAATAATAATAAAATTAAAAGGTCACTTAGTATGAAAACCACAAAATTCAGACAAATATGACAATAATTATTATCACCAATCACTGATTCTGGCTTGATATTTATAACGTCGGTATTGTTCCGTATATGTAGCCCGACATTATTCTGGTAATGGACAGAATTTGTATAACGTTCACAGCAGAGGAGGTGTTTTCGTTTTGACGTTTTGACATGGGAATGAATAGGCTGCAACACTACTGATCTCACTCTTTAACTGCCCCTCTCCCACCCTGTGAGTAGAGAGTGTCCTAGACATCTGTAACCTAATGTCAAGAATGTCCATTTAACTTTTAAACAAAAATAATGATACAATCAGCTGAGTGTGTTGGGAATAATTTTGTTTCATGTGTTTTTGTGCTAAATTTATGTTGGTTAGTATATCATTCAATGCAATCTGGTGCATAATAATTCGAGCTGGGGCACAGAATTTCCTATAAGACTGCATGTGCATCAAGCGAAGACTCAGATCAGACTATACCCTGTGGCACAGGCTGATCAGTCTTCGCAATCCGCCTGAAGATACATTGGATCCTCTGCTACCCACATAGTGCCTTGTGAAGACTCTGATCAGACTACACGGATACGCAAGCTGATATGAGTTTTCGGTGGGTGCACATGCAATCTTGTTGGAAAATGCTGTGCCCTGGCTTATATGTCGACATACCCTTTTATAACTTCATAATTATATAAACCTGGAATTCAGCGATCCAGATACATTACTTTCAGAACACTGGGCTATTCCATACAAACTTGTGATGTTCTGAAAACCAGAATACACCACAACCTCTTTATAACACTATTGTTGGGGTCCATACCATAAACCGTGTTAGTTAAACAACTGTGTTATATCCAAACAAAAAGGTACATGTATAGATTATATTGAAAAATGACCATTTATGGTCATTTTTCAATATAATCTATACATTTTTGGGATCCATCTTTGAACCATGTTATATCAAAAACCGTGTAATAACGAACCGTGTTATAAAGAGGTTGTAGTGTATATAAAAGCTAAGTATTGCAAAGGCTTAAGTAAAACAATCCCGTAGCATGCTGTAAGT
Organism: Anodontia alba; assembly: GCA_964016985.1. Lineage (NCBI taxonomy): Eukaryota > Metazoa > Mollusca > Bivalvia > Lucinida > Lucinidae > Anodontia > Anodontia alba. The sequence goes on along the minus strand of OZ024826.1, from coordinate 61,297,926 downwards.
AACCAGTTAACTCAAAACAAACAAGTTCTTAAACCAAAGACTGCCAAAGATGTGACATAAGCATGCATATTCATAGAACTGGATACACTATTTTTCTGTTTTTGTTTTTGATCAGATTTTACAAAAGATACAATTTTTGTGAGTTTTTGTTTGCTTTCCCCAGGAAAGTAAATATTTGATATTCTGAATCCACTTTTTAGCACACATACCGACTTCTTGGAAAATAGAGGGGAAGTGTGTGTGTGTGTGGCGGGGGGTGCGGGGGAGGGGGGAGCATATTCTATACAGGAGGAATGTGTGAATGTGTTCCCAAGGTGGGGGGGTGCATATTCTATACAGGAGGAATGTGTGAATGTGTTCCCAAGGGGAGTAGTAAGGAGACAAACAATTTCGACAGTGTTGCCTCTGCAGAAAGTGCAAATATTTCCTTTTATAAGAAACAGTTACTATATATATATATATATAATAATAAACAAATGAATGAATACACTTTCAGGAGAGAAAGTATAAAATCATGTGCCAGCCACCCCCACCCCTTAAAAGGAAAGAATTTGGGAGTAAATTCAATCCTTTAAGAGTAGACCCCTTGATGTGTAGGAAAGCAAACGGGAAGTCACCAAAGCTGTCTCCCTTTTAAAATGTCGGAAAATCTACTGATTGTATCGCACTGAATACATAAAAATATAAACTTTCTTTGCTAATATATTCCTAGAGAAGGTTTATTATTTTCAGAATAATAGAATAAACAAAATTCTAGTGAATAAAACTGGTCAGGTGTATGACAACGCCATTTGTGACACTGTGCATTTTTATACTAATTTCCCCTCTATCCCAAATGTGTTCACTCAACTTTATATCGAGTTTAGAACCAACCAAGTGAAGTGGAATTTTATAGCATTTTTGAACAGGGAATACTGAGGTCTCATGATCTGATGAAGAGCTTAATCTGTAGTTCCTTTACAGGCAATTTGGATGCTTAGAATTCTAGATCTCGACAAATAGCAAAAGTCCGATTATGCTGCTGTGTGCCCATAGTGTTTGTATATGCTGTAAAACATCATTCCACTTGGCACGGCCTATACAATACTAAATATTGCTAAGTGCACATGAAAACTGCACAATTTACCAAGTTTGATCATTTTGATGGAAACCTCTGATTTCTATCGAAGCTTTAAAGCTGACAAAGCTAGAAAATTAAATGTATTAAAGTTAATCTCATCCACATTTAGACTGTCCGTCAGTGATGGGTTTTTACAATTTTTATATAGAGGGATAGACTTTTACTAGCCTGGCTTAATAAATATCATATAAAAGGAATATGAATGTAGTATTTTACTTCTCATATAATCCCAAAATTGAGTTCGGTAAGCATTGTCTGCTCACAAAGTCACCTTTTCACCATCAAAACAGGCATTTAGAGATACATAAATGCAACAAAATTGCAACGAACAATAACATTAGAATGAAAGCTAGTAGTTATTTTAGTTCTTCTAGTTATCAAATTATTTTGAACTAAACTAAACTTTGGATGACCCTCTAGCAAGCATGTATGATTTTTACTGTGTATACATGTGTCTGTCAGAATGATCACACATTGATCAGTGAGAGAGGGATGCATGTACCAAGATGATGGAAATAATCCAAAAGGGAATAATCCAAAAAGTTTTTCATAGGATATACTTGACAAAGATAACAAACATTTTAACGTAGTAACGATCATAAATGCCGAACTCTATTAACAGAGTACATACAACAGCAATTACATTGAGACGTATCTATAAAAGCTTGCCAAATTTGCCCTACAATGCTTTATCTTTTAAACGATGTTCCAAAGCTTATATACTAAGGGCACATTGACTGACTTTTTGCAATGCCCAACTCTTATAAAATGCATTTTTTTTTTTAATTTTCAATATATTTTTCTTGCTGAAATATATTCTATTTCAAAGAAAAACACTGATTTATTTGCTCATGAACTGTCTGTTTTACATAAAACAAAATGCTGATGTTTCAAGAAGCATTTAATACTGTCTGCTGTCTTTCTTTCTTTCTTTCTTTCTTTATATACTGCAATACCCCTCGCGAGGATTGTGTGCAGAGCATAAAAGATTTAAAAAAAAGAGAAGGTAGGGTTAAAAAGACTGTACAAGAGTTAAAAGCATGTTAAAAACAGAAGATATTAGGTTAGAAAATTTGGTGGTCAAGCGACCACACCGCCACACTGAACTGATCAAGTGTGGGCAGTATAGCCAGAGAAGCAAGTAGTCTGTTCCAATATACAGCGGCTGCAGGAAAGAAGGAGTACTTGTAATAATTAGCAGTTGTATGTATCTGACGTAATGCCAGGGGTGGCTATGTCGTGTTGTTCTGTAGGGTTTTTCAAAGTATGACGGTATTTTTAAAGGAATTGCAACAAGTCCATGTATAATTTTGAATAACATTATCACCCTTGCATCTACTCTCCTCTGTTCAAGTGTCCTTAACCCAAGCAGATTTTGCATTAAAGTGACATCATAAGTGAGATATGAATTCAATGTCTATCTTACTGCTAATCTCTGCATCATTTCAATGTTTTTGATATCTTTCTTAGTGTAAGGGCTCCAAACTGGGCCAGCATATTCTAACAGAGGGCAGACAATAGTCTTATATGCTGTCTCTCTTAATATGTTGTGATGTTTAGTTTCCATATTTCTTTTGAGGTATCCAAGACTTTTAGATGCAGAGGCTCTGCTGTATGATGACTGAAATTTAGATCCAATGCAATATCGACACCCAGGTAACAAGCACTATACACAGAATCAAGGATTTGGCCATGCATGGAATGTGTACTGTTCGTCTAGACATAGTGATGTGCACGACCTGACACTTGGATGGATTGAATTTCATATCCCATGTCCCCTCCCATTCTTGAAGAAAGTCAAGATCTTCCTGAAGCTTTGCAGAGTTACATTGTCCTTGTACCCTTAAATACACTGCAGTGTCATCTACAAAGAGACAAACTTGAGAACAAACTGTCGGGCAAGTCATTTATATAAAGCAAGAACAAGATGGGACCCAGGACTGGCCCCTGGGGAACTCCTGATGAAACTGGCAGTTCGTCTGAGCTTTCACTATCAAGGACTACAGTCTTACCTCCCCACTAGGACGGATTCAATCCAGCTGACTGTCTTGCCCTGCAAACCATGCACTTGTAATTTGTAGAGGAGTTTGAGGTGACTGACCTTATCGAAGGCCTTGCTAAAATCTAATATGAGTTCTGTCTTTTTACCTGATGTCAATGTATGTGTTAATAAACCAAAGCATGCTGCTTTACTGAATTTCTGAGAACAAATAACCTACTACAATATCAGTACTGGTGAATCAGTGGTAACATAGGAATAAAGAGACAACATGCAAATAAAAAATGCTTACAATTCCTGAATCCTTGTTAAATAACCTGTCAAAATAACACAGCCATTTATCTTATACAGTAAAACATTTAAATGTAAACATAATGAGTAAATTGGCATCAGCTGAGTTCTGTATATGTAAACTTGAACATCACAAATCTATGGTCAGATATAAAAGCCAAGTCCGATCCGATCCGCCGATCATTTTTCTACTGATCATAAATTTTATTTTTGTCATTATATCTAAACTATGATTCAAATGTCCAGTATATCAGTTTTATATTATCATATATTGCTTAATTAATATTTGACAAAAGATATTTCTTTTTACAATGCTTCTGAATTTGATTTTTAAGCAGTTTTCTGTCTTCTAGGGGTATAAAAGCCAAGTCCAGTAAATATAAAAAAAATCATAGTTTTCTCAGTAGTGAAACTAATATATACAGAGATCAGCTCTGTCTCAGAGAATAAATGGTCAGTAGAACATAATTAGTTTCTTGCATATGAAAATTATGTCATATATAAGCTATTTTAGCCTTTTTTTCTGTCCATCTTTGCTTTGCAAGCATACTGTTCTAAAAACAGAAATGCCAGACACCAACAAATATGAACGGTACAAAATGACCCAATTACTACTGTACAAGAAAAAAAAAAAAAAAAAGGGACAGAAAAGAAGATGAAAAAGGAGAAATAACATTAGTATAGATATTAATATCTATTAGATATTCTTAAAACGCTGTCTTCCATTTCATCTCATTTCAGGACGTTGTTGTAAGTAACGTCATTGTTTACAGGTCTATTTATGGATGCGTCTAATTTGGTAAACAAACGGAAAAAAAAAACTGATTTTATTGAAACATATGTGTATGCTTGTTGAATCACAATGCACATGAACTAAAATTTCAGCATTTATAGTTAAGTCTGTTCTAGAAAATGACAAAATAGAGACAAAAAATCAAGAAATCTCTCCCAGCTATTTTTCTTCGGAGCTTGGCTTTTATACCCCTGAAACGAGAAAAAAATCACTCTCAATCAAAAACTAGAACAATGATTTTAATAATAGCATTGCTGTAAATTACAATTATATAATATGATCATATAAAACTCATATACTGGACATTTGAATCATAGCTTAGATATAATGACAAAAATAAAATTTATGATCGCGGATCTGATCGGACTTGGCTTTTATACGCGACCCAAATCTATTACAAATTTTAACACACAGCATAACTGAAGCGGTATTTGGGAATACCGAAATCCAATATTTACCGGAATCTACCGGAATCCAATATTAATTACCGAAATCCAACTATATTGTCAAGTTTACCATGATTTGTGTGAAGTTAGACATATACACTGTTAAATAATATATAATCAAAAAATATGGCCAAGTTTAGAAGAATATTTTGGAATAATAACGATTTTATTAACGTTTTTTACAATTGCGGAATCTACCGAAATCCAATATTAATTACCGAAATCCAACTATATTATCAGGTTTACCATGATTTGTGTAAATGTAGACATATACACTGTTATGTAATATATAAACAGATAATATGTCCAAATTTGGAAGAAGGTTTTGGAATAATAACGATTTTATTAACGTTTATATAATTTTCATAGGTAAAGCTACTTCCCTTCGTAGCTTATCTCTGTGATGGGTACATAGAAGTACGGGGGAACACAGCAAAACCTTTTTTCATATTTTTCCAATAAATAAAGCTTTCATTTTTCCTGCAAATTGTCTCCACTGGAGACGATATCAAGCATGAAATGTCAAGATGTAAAGCATGGTATTGGTTTTGTTTTGCATTTAACTGCATGCAAATCGGTAGCCTAACGATTGTAAAAACTCTCCCACAAATACTTCATTTAAATGGATTTGTCCAACTTAAACTTTACCACTTTCTGGGCTAATTCAGCAGATGACACAGAATACAGCGTCTGATCAGGGTCTGTTTTTTTTTGTTTTTTTTTTTTGTTTTTGGCATTGAATTGCCTACAAACTAAAAACTCTCCCACACAAACTAAATAGAGTTGTATAAGCTTACCCATGGCTAATTCAACAGACGACAATTTGTTATTTCTTATTTTTCTCTGAAATGGTTTGATCCGATCTACACCTTTTATGTGCGACGCATTGACCAGTAACAACCTTACGCGGCGTTCAGCCAATCCCGGTTAGGGAGGGTTGTTACAGATTCTGGGTGTTATATAGCTATGTCTGGTAGATAGTTATTTAAGCCTGGTGAACTCAAATAGTGTAGTCTTAGATCAGACGCCGCGCTCCGTGGCATTTGATCTGGAACTACAGTATTTGCTTATGTCCTTTTATAAATGGGTTAATATATTTCAGCTATTGTTTATATTACATAATGTGTTTGCAGATATCAATTTACTTTTGTGCCATTTTCTAATTTGGTTAACATATATTTTAAATATTTTAAAAATCTATCAAGTTTACAATTTCAGAATTCTCTATATAGACATTCGCTTTTTTTATACATTAAAAGTTGCATTAATTATTTTATTTCTGGAATTGAGTTTACTGCTTTAAAATATGTTTACTATTATTCTATTTCATATGGCATTGTTAAATTTATGACACGGGTGTCAAGCTAAAACCGCGAGTGCCTTTGAACATGCGCAAAATGTACGGATTCATCCCAACGGGCAAACGACGTCTTAGGAACGTCGCATCCACGTTGTGTGCCCGCTGGGACATCTTCCAGTTGCCCTGTATGCAGTCTTCGGGCCTTTGATCTCGATTCATACATTTTGCAGTATCCAATGAGTCTGTTAGCAGACAGTGAAGACCCTGATCAGGCTGTGCATCCGCGCAGTCTGTCATCTGGGCCTTCGCTGTCCACATATGTCTTAGGACACGTTTTCGTATGGCATGGCAGATATATGGTTGATTCTTCAAATTGTTTAGTTTAAGAAGTTGATATTTGAATATACATTGTGTTTTTATATACTTTATGCTATTGAGAGAGAGAGAGAGAGAGAGAGAGAGAGAGAGAGAGAGAGAGAGCTTTTATTACATTGAATTGATTACTTAATTATGGAATAAAACAGTGCAAGTATAAAACATGTCTTGCTATATTTTATTCTGTTTGCCCTCTTTCGTTATCTGCCCAGGCTAAAAGTAATGTTACGCTGTGTTTCCCCGTATTTCTATATGCTCGTCACAAAACAAAGCTACGATGGGAAGTAACTCCACCTATGAAAATTACAAAAACGTTAATAAAATCGTTATTATTCCAAAAATTTCTTCCAAACTTAGACATATTATCTGTTTATGTATTATTTAACAGTGTATATGTCTACATTTACACAAATCATGGTAAACTTAATAATATAGTTGGATTTCGGTAATTAATATTGGATTTCGGTAGATTCTGAAATTGTAAAAAACGTTAACAAAATCATTATTATTCCCAAAAAAATTCTTCCAAACTTGGCCATGTTATCTGTTTATATATTATTTAACATTATATATGTCTAAATTTACACAAATCATGATAAACTTGATAATATTGTTGGATTTCGGTAATTAATATTGGATTCCGGTAGATTCCGGTAAACATTGGATTTCGGTAATCCCAAATACCCTAAATGAAGATATCAGTACCATGGTAATGAATGTCATTAGATAGTGATTAAATTGTATTAACTTTTTTAACACACATATTAATTTCATGACTAGATTTAGTAAATCAAAAAACAAAAAAACTAAAAACAACAAAAAAAAAAAAAAAAAAAAAAAAAAAACATACGGTTTGGGGTGGGGTTTGTGTCGTCTTGTTGGTGAAGTAGGTCGACTTTTTGTCGGTTCATCAAGGTCTTTGCCACGATGGAAGTGGCCGTATGTCGTTTTTTCCCTATCTGGTAGTGACCACGCTTGCCTTGCATTAGCTCTTATATCATCAAGAGTTCGTTGCTCTAACGGGGGGACACACTCCATGGCAAATTCTTTTAGTTTATTCCTATCCAGTGGGTACGCAGAATGTGCTCTTCTTAACCGCGTTACTGGATTTCCGTACCCAGGTAGAACGTGAACAGTAGCCATTTTTGAGCTTTCAAATCCTACACTTTTATGCTTTATGAGCAACAAAACATTTTTTCATTCACAAAAGATGATGAATTCAATTAAAGTACTTTTACATTGTGGAGTCTGACATTGTTTATTTTATCCAGGCAACGACCGGAAATAGGAAGTGAACTTTAAAACGAGACTGACTACAGGAAGTGATTTTTGACAAACCAAAACATCTCAAATTGCATGAAGTAATGATTTTCTGAAGCAGAAAATATCGTACGAGAGTGTTTAAAAGCAAAATCACAGTATACATATTTGTTTTGTAAGTATAATGTTACAGAAATGTCCGAATCATACCTGGTAAGGTGTGGGTGTGTTTCGACCGGGGGTATATCTGGAGGTTTCGGCCCTGTGCAGTTTCGCAACACAAATTTGTGAACCGTCCGATCCAAACCAAACGTTCGAATACGTGAACGCTCGTCGAATTAAGGGTACCGAATTAAGTAACTGGTTTACTAATTTATATATTACCATGTTAAAATTGATACATATTTACGAATTGGTAAACAGGCCTTATTTGTATTGTGCCTGGATACTGTTTCCTTCATGGGAGGGTATAAGATGTAGCTGCAAAACGCAGCCGTATTAAAAATATAGGAAAACCACGGCCACTATACAGGTAATAGGGAATGCAGCCAATATAGGTATAGGGTGAAAAGGTGTTAATACCAGACCAATTGTAACTTTTGTACAAAGTTAAGTAAGGGTGAAGTGTATGATGTTATTTGTTCTAATTGCTTTGGATTTTTATTTTTATTAACCTTTATCATTCTCTGGATTAATTCAGCAAACAAATTGGCAGTCAGTCTGATCACCCCAGGACGGTATTGGGTTAAAACGGCCCCAAGTCAAAACGGCCCCAATTTGGTCAAAATGTCCCCAACTGCAGTTACAGATTGGTCAAAATGGCCCCAAATTTGATGTAGGATTTAAGTAAAAAATAATGTATGTAAATGTATTTTTCAGCGCTAATCAATTTCAATTGAATATATCTTGTCTATATAAACTTTTTTGTAGGGAGAATAGTCGAAAATGGGGTAATTTTTGGGCGCTGATCCTTTCTGATGCGGATTGATTCATAATAGCTGTGTAACAGGGAAAATTTGCATGATATTTTAATTTAGTGAAATTTGAATTTCATTTTAACTTTAGTAAAATATTTCAAGTTTTTCATTGAGACAAAATGTCTCATTCCTAAACAGCAGGCTAAACTATCACAAAGAGCTTTTTGCATTCAGTAAACAGATGCACAATAATTTGATTTGTACTAACCAAATAAGTACAACTATTGTTTTGCCTTCTTTGTTGGGAAAAGATCAAGCCTTCATTTCATCTAATATTTATAATAAGTGACTGTGCTAAGTATGTGCATTATCAGGTCTTTTCCTTACAAAAGTTACAAACTAAATAATTCATTCACTGGTACAGTACAGCTCAGGTGGTTTTTCAAAATCCCCCCCTGAACCGGTGGGGTTGATTTTTTAAGCCCACCGCGGATCTTCCTGATACCCCACTCCAATTCCCACCGCGACAGATTTTTTGTCCACCGTGTTTCCGCCGAATTCCCTCCGCAAAACCACCCACTTACCAGTAGAACTCCGCGGTGGGCAAAAGTTTATCCTAGCGAGCTCGCAATGAAAGATTAGTGACGTCAAAATGATTGACAGCTCCGAATTTTTCCGAGATTGCATGGGGAGGAAATCGGAACCTTTATTTTGCTTGCGCATCATTCGGCTGATTTGCCGCTGAATAAATACAGAAATATTTCTACCTAGAGATTAAAAAGAAAAAAAAAAAAAAGAATTAATGAATAAAACAAGAAATAAAAAATAACGTATTCCTGTTTGTTTATTTCTTACCTTGTACCCGGGTACTTAAAGGGGCGCTTCAGCTATCTTAGAGGCTTTTATTTGGAGACCAACGAGCATCGTCCCGAAAAAAAAAATACGAGTAATGTCACGTAGGCTGACGCATTAATCTCCGATGGTCAGGATTGTGCATTCCATCCTCACAGATTGAGCGATTTATCACGAAACACATGTATTTGCTACGGTCATTCGCTCCTTCCACTGCTTCAAGATTGGAAGTTACAAGTTTCTGGTAGAAGGGAGTTCAGTGTACTAGTTAACCACTTATTGTATAAGCATACCCCCTCTGTATTGGCGCTATTCATAAAAAATGCTCTTACCCATTCCATTTAGCAGTAAGATGCGCCGTCCGACTGGAGACCAGGAGGTCACGGGTTCAACACCCGCCGAGGTCGGCAACATTCTTTTGTGGAGATTGATCATGAAATATTGTCTATGGTCATTCTCTTCCTTCGGCTGATTCAAGAAGGGCAATTGTCAGTTTCTGGCTGAAGAATGTACGCAATACTGGTTAACCGCTTAGAGGACTAAGCTTGCCCAGTAAACGTGTGGTTAGGTAAACTGGCCGCACTCGACATGACCCCATTGGTTTGACTGGGCCGTAAAACCTCAACACAAACAAACAAACATTCCATTTCGCACAGATCAGACGCGTAAAGCAATTGCAGTTAACTCCCTTTTAAGTCGGTTATAGTTAGCTCCCTTAAATCAGTAAAACCTGCAGTGTGAGTACCTTACCCCGCATTTATCAGGGTACAAATGAATACTTTGTTATGTTATTCTCTTACAGTATAATACATTAATAACATTATATTTATTGGCTTATACAGCAATTTTCAGAACTTTCGTTTCCATGTAAAGTGTTCTGTTTTTGTGGCTTCAATATATGCGATATGCAAAACCAAGACCGTAATTTATTTAACGAGTAAAAGAGACGCATTGTATAAACCTAGTGCATCGGCGGGAAAGCGTCTTCTGGGCAGACAACAGATTGAATTCGTTTTCTTTTTTTTTTTCTTTTCATTTCCAAGAAAACAGGATTTGACGTTTCACGCAGTGGAGACAATTTGCATGAAGTGCAAATAATGTTCTCTTGGAAGAATGAGAAAAATATTTCAAAATGTCATCTGCTGAAAATTGTACCCAGGGTGCTCAGCGTTAAGGTTTGCACAAACAACTCGCGCATGAGTCTGTGCATGGCAAAACCTACATTAAAATTTGTACGAAGAGACGGATCAGCCTGCACACTGAGACTGCACATCAGCAGATCTCAGTAGTCTGATCAGAGCCTTCGCTAATCGTAAGTACCCCCTATGATTACCGGGTGTAACAAAACGTCTTGTGCGACGAGCGAAGACTCGGGTCAGTACGCGCCTGCACATTCTGATAAGAGCATTAGCTGATCGTATTTACCATCGAAAGCCGGGCTGTCCAAAGCGGAATAAACATTGCGACTGCAACAGCACATTCTGTTCAGGCCCTTCGCTAATCGTACAGTATGCAAGAAGCTTGCTTTATCTAGTGGGTCGATGCACAGACTAACCTGAGTCTTTGCTGGTCGCACGTACATTGTAGTATTGCAGGTTTTATCCGGTTCAAAGTTAGTACATTGTAAATCATACTTCAGACATGAGAACTTTGTACCGACGTAATTTTTGTTTGAACTGGAGTTAAACTGCCCAGTCAATACTATTCATCGAGCCCGCACACTTTTCCGACGGGCTTATTCATAAGCTATTACAGCAGAAACTGACAACTGCCCTTCTTTTCTTTCATATACTTTGACGATAGAGCCTACTTTTGGAGTTATGGCCCTTTGAACACCGAAACTATTTTAGTGATTTCTGTAATATATTTGTGTCCGCTCTGTAACTTGAAAACTGTTTGGGAAATTGCGATATTTTCTTGAAACTTAATTTATTTATTAACAAAGTTATGGTACTTCTTTGATGTAAGTGCAGTGTTGGGGCATGGTGAAATGTCTGCAGCCCTTTTATTAGATATTTAACAGGTTGAAATATTAGGAAAGGGTGCCTCGGTGGTGTAGTGGTAAAACTGCGTGCCTTGTCACCCAGGGGTCATGAGTTCGATCCCAGGCTTCTTTCATATGGGACTTTAAACTAAGGTCCACACCTCTGTATGAACTAGCTATTAGTGGGACGTTAAAAAACTCACTCACCCATTTGAATTGTCATTAACTTCTGTGGCCCCTTGTTCGCTACGTGTGTTTTTTGTATGATAGACACCATTTTTGCTTGGGCTGTCTCATTGATTCAATGTCTCTTTGATAGCAGAATCGCCCCTTTAAGTAAATTTATATTGACACGTGCGGTTGCTGCACGCCAGTGAGAATTTCCCGCTCTTTTACCACATTACGTCATTTATATTGAGTGTGTGTGGTTGTTGCATGGGAAAAGGCAGTTACAGGAATACCAAACATAAATATGTAATTCGTGGATTCGAGGCAGATGTTTGATTCTCTTTGTGATTTTTGAGTATTTGTTTTGTTTTTTACGGTGCATTAAGTAAAAATAACCATGCCGTGCCCACTTGTTGGCCGGACCAAACTATACCACAGAATCCGGTACTTTTTCATATGGAGTTTTGTTGCGGCCCATGTTACCTGCTCGAACAGTGAATGGGGCTACCGGGGTTTTCTATGGACCAAGGGAACACCCAAATATATTTCAAGGAACAGGGCAGCATTGGTTAATATTTCAAGAGAACAAGGGAATAAATCTAATTTTGGGGGATCGGAAAGTGGCAATTTTGAAAACTCATCTTTTTTCTATGCATTGGCCATACGCATTCGTTATTGTCTGTCGGCAATCGCAGTGTTTCGATGCTTTATTAATATTCAAAAGGATGCTGATGAGCGAAAACTGACTCAAGCAGGACGTATGAATACTGCAATTTATGCACCGAATTTGTGGTACGTTTTATGTACGTAGATACCAACAATTCTGTATGCTCATGGTGAATGGGAATGCTTACACTCAAAATTCGTTAATTGCTGTCACACAATAAGTTGAAAAGGCGGATTTGATCAGGTCGACAGTTTGGTCCTATTCAGCCGTGCATGCCGAAAAAGTACGACTGGCTTTAGCCACGCCCCTTTGGAAACAGCTTTCTCACTTCATCGCGGAAACACCGCATGGCCCCTGCGGCTGGTTCAATTGCCTGTCATAATCGCATCGAATTTTACCTGTTCAAAAGTAATTTTATCAGGCGATTTTTACCACGGGAACGCAGCGGATCCACCGGCCCGGGTGAAACCACTGTGGGATACTAAAATTTAATCCTTTCCACCCGAATCCACTCCCCACCGGCTCGGGGGGGGCGGGGGGGGTGGGTTTGAAAAACCACCTGAGCTGTACTGTATGTGTGAAAGTTGTAAGTTTTAATTCTAGTAAGTTAATCTTTTATGAGGACAGTATGGTCAAATAATCAAATGTCAAATTCTGCTAACCAAGTCTTGAGTGATAGTTCAAAGTAAAAATACAAACTTTGATTGGTGCTTAAGATTGGTTGCTAAGAGACAACCAGTTTGACTGGCAAAATCAAAATTAGTAGGCCTTGTCAAGCAGTCTTAATGTTGCACTTGGCCTGATAAGTCTTAATCATGCATCCAGATTGATGTTGAAATTGATCTTGCACTTTTACAGTCAAGGAGTCTTAAGGATGCACTTGGCCTGATAAGTCTTAATCAGGCATCCAGATTGAAAAGTCTAAATCTTGTGCTTGGACTGACAAGTCCAGTAGTTCATTTTCTTCAGTTTTGTGGACACTGATACAATGTAGTTTTATAAGTTTTGGAAAAAGGCAGTGGCCTATTGGCCATTAACAAGAACAATTTCCACATGTGGGAGTAAACTGTAAACATTGAATTTATATGTGGAAAGTAACTAAAGAAGAAAAAAAAAATACAACAAAATAAAAATGTTGAAAGTGTTACTTGAGACTTCAGCTTTTGTTGATTTAGTGATGTGATTTATCCATTATCGATGTTATCCGCATCAGTTCTACCTAATTTGAGCTATTACCCAATTACACAAAAGACTCATTAGGACAGTCAAAAGAATGTACAAAAAACTCTATCACAGCTGTTAAGGCAAATAAAAACAATTGCAGTAACATAAGTAACATAAATAATATAAATAACAAGATTCCGTTTTTGTTTAACACTATAGAGTTGCAGTATGCAAGTATTCCAGTATCCAGACTTGATTATGATATGTGATGGCTAAGCAAATGTCACTAATTAAAAATATAGATATTGGTTATTTCAAATTAAAAAGCAAAGAATGCTTGGTAATAACAAGGAAGTTTGAAAACATCTTCAATTTGGTCCTGTTTCACACTTCTGTAATTATTGTTCATCTTAATAAAACTGTTCACATACTGTTATACACTTAAAAACAATGGTACACTTAAAAACAATGGTCATATTAAAGAATTAACATGTCTCTGTCTCGCAACCCTTCTTAGTTATCTGCATTTCTCTGAACTGCGGGCTTCATAAATGTTGAACCTTCTTCAGCAATGCTATGGTAGAGATATCACCAGCGCGATATCTGAAAACAAAGAAAGCGCAAGTGTAAGTATTTGCATGTTATGTTGCAAAAAATAGTAAAAGTTTGTCTTGTGTTGGTTCTTAATGAGGAAACATCTGGAAGACAATACAATATACGAGTCCATTATACTCTCGCTATCTGTATTCCATATGGTATTATGTGGTCATATATGAATGTGGTTTTACCGAATATTGTTGTGAAAATCCACACTCGTCTCTTTCTACATTGCTAACGCAGACAGTGGCAAATGGAAACGATTATACGAACATGACATTTTAAAGTAAATATTTTCAATATCATTCAAAAGTTTGCGTCCACTCAATCGATAGAGCATTGGATTAGTTATCCGGCGATTGGTTCGATCCCCGGGTGGAGCACGAGCATTTCCGCTGTAATTGACCAAGAAATTCATTCTACGGTCACATGCGCCTCTTTTCTACTATGTAGGAAAGTTGTAAGTTATTGGTGTTAACTGGGCATAGGAACATAGTCTGCCCCCAGGAACGGTGTGCATTGGTTGCAATATTGCTGACAACATTTAAAAGCTTATTTACCTGTCCCAAGCAGAGAATAGCTTGGCCTGTACGGAGCAGTACGCTTTACACTGGAGTCTGCGCGGATTCATTTCAGACACAATCCTGGTCTGGTTAGCTGCATCTGACACCTCATGTCACAGTGTTCGTACCAGTACATGGAATGGTGCACATTCACCATTAGATCATGGTTTAATATTATCAAAATGAAAAACAAGATAAAATACTCTTTTTTTGCATCTTTGGTATGACGCTGCCGGGGATTGAACCCACAACCTCCTGCACTCGAAGTGGACACTCTACCACTGAGCTATCGAGGCGTTGCGTCATCATGAGATGAATCTTAATATTGGAATTATTATGTTACACAGTATATACATACCTGCAACATCATTGGTTCTGACAGACTGGCCATAGACACTCCATGCACTCTTCTACCGGCCAGAGTCTGGAGTTCACCCATGTGTTGGCAAGGTAATTTAGCAACGGCGTGAGGTGGTCTGCGCTGCTCAGGTTGCATAGTGCCTCAAACGTTGGACTGATGTGCTCTGACGGAAGGAAGGGCAAGCACAGCAACTTCCTTATGTAGCAGTAGGTGCCCTCATCATACGTATACTCAGTCGCTAGACCCATTGACTGCAAAAGAAAACAAAAAATTACTATCGCATCTAGATTTGTTTGTGTATATAGTTTTTCATAACACCTATGATAATAGGCAGACTCTTAAACCACATTAAGCAACAAGTTATACCCCTTTTCACAATTTAAAACTTCGCAACGGCTTGATGTCCAGTGACGTGTGGCGGCCGTAAAAAGAGTTTATATGTTCTGGTCCTTCTGAATAATTGACATCAACACGTTGTGTTTTGGAATTATACTAAGTCTGTAATTTTCGCTGATGTTTTGTTATTATCATTGCTTTCGAGGTAGCACCCATTTTAGACTAGGCCCTACTTAGAATTTATTCATTTATTTCATACAGAAATCTGACTGATCAGCATAGTTTAAAATTAGCTGAAGCTGGAGAATAATTACCTGCATGTGATGCCATACAGCTTGTCCCCAGTGAAGTGCACAACTTTGCATCTCTGCCCTGTGGAAGACATAACGCACAGCTTGCTAAAGTGCTGCTTCATTGTCCAGAACAAAGCCTTGAACCAACACACTGTCCCTGCAGAAGGTGACCAGTAGCCTGAAGGGGAGAAAATAATGTTAACATTCACGCAGGGGCAACAAGTTTAAATTTGAAATGAAAATATCATATACATTAGTGTGGTGTGGAGGACATATGATGTGGCACAGTCTTTATATCTTGTAACTTTTTACAAAGGGTGCTTGCTGTTATAAAAATTCTAAAATCTTAAAACCGAAGTTATGGTGTATGGTTTCATACCTGCAGAACTTCGATATAGTCACTCTTGCTCTTCCCTGTCATGAACACGAACACAAGCGGGATTTGCTTACTGCAGTCACCACTTACTGCAGCGCACAAAAGCATGTACATGTATAGACAACAGCATTTCAAAGGGCTTCCTTACAACCTTGTAGGTACCGTCTGTGTACCACCGTATCGCTGTCTTCATGAGCTCTAAATGGTCGTCGGTGGCAAAGATTAAATGACACTTGCCGGCATTTGTTACTGCTTCCTTGCGAAAGAAAGAAGGTGGCAACACTGACTCATCAATCTGAAATTAAAACATACAACATTTACATTTTAAACATTTGAGTCGGTAGAATTATTATTTTAACGTTGGCAAAGCTTTTATATACTTTCGCACGTCAACGAAGTGTGGAGTGGAGGGGGAATAGATGTGAGAGGGGTCTTCATTAGCGCTGTATGTTTATGAATAATTAGGGATAACATCAAAGCTACAAGCTGCGTTATGGCACTTTGCAAGTTTTAAACATTGAACTATTTGCTGTAAATTCCATAAATTCTTATTCTACATTTATTCACATATTTTATATAAAGCTTTCTTTATAACATTTACCTCAAAATCAAGATCTTTTGGTTCTTCTGGGCGTAGCTGTTCTCTTTTTCTGTTAGTGACCCTGGTCAAATAGTCTTCATTGATGGGTTCAACTTCTGTAAGCCCTGTCACTTCAGACTTTGCTTCGCTTATGATTGCCCTAGCAGAACGGAAGAAATCTTTTGTGGCGATGTTTTTTGCTTTCAATGATACTTTCGCTGTGATACATCTTGTAGGGTCTGGCGCATGCATATGCTCTTGGCTGTTGCTCTGGAACTTATTATCTCGCTCTATTACAGCTGCGCTGCATATCTGCTTCTTATTTCTCACAGAGCACCTCCAGGAATGTGTGCGACCTCTGATTTGCTGAAAAAAAAAATGGAGAAGAACATGCAGAAACGTACATGAATACATGGAAGGTACTCGATCATAATATTTTATCTTTATGTGTGTAACTGATATTTTCATGGATTATCATTGAATACTTAAAGAATTCTATCAACAATCACAGTAACTATAATCCCAGTGAGGGGGCAGTATGAGCTCTTTCAGCTTACTTTTATTACGAGTGACGGCTGCTTTTTACAAGTACTCTCACCTAGGTAGAACAGAAAGAACCAACAAACTCTAAATCCGAAATAAAAAAACCCCCAAAAAACAAACTATTTTCATTGATAATGCCCTGAATGTGTACATGTATTCATCCACAGACATTCCATGTCACCGACTGACGCATACATACACACATTTGCACTTACATACACATACACACACATAAATACCCACAGGCGCACACACATGCACACACACACATACACACGTATGCACTCATACATGAGTATACATATATATCCCGGTCTCAGTCATTCATTTTAATTAAACTGATAATGAAAAAGCAAATGAAACACTTACCTGTATTACACATTCTGTGCTGCCATCTCCTCGCATGAGTCACATGTTATGGCAAGCTGCTTCGGCCGAACTTCTTCCTTACACTTTATACAGACAAACATATCAAAAGTAAGAAAAACACACAAATAAAAATCAAAAAAATTTAAAGCTATGTCAAAGTTACGTGAACAATATTGGTTTGGTAGTGTCGTTTCTGTAAATGGGTTTATATAGCCATGTATACTTTTTTGTTTTTCGCAAGAGCATCCTACTTTCCTTTATCCAGTATGAACAAAGCGGCTAATTATAAATCTTCTTCAAAGGCACACCGCATTCTAATATAGACAATTAAATGATTAGATTATGCATTACAGCAATTAATTATCTAATCATGCACCTCGTTAATCATCATATAATTCCCACTTCACTTCTTTAATGTACCGATAAGTAGATAATTAACAGCACAATAAAGAAATTCAAGAGGTGCAACTGGAATGTCTTTTTAGACAAATAAATTTTAATTTATAATTATAGTATATAATAATAATCAAATGGTAATTATTTGCAATTAACTTTTTTTTATAACAAAAGAAAACAAAACACAAACTCTGTTTTCGGTATCATTTATTTTATTTAATTACATTTCATTGCTTACATAACATAATACTCACCTGTTTCATTGTTGTTTACAAGTATATTCAACATTTTGCCTCTACAAGTATTTCCTACTCCTAAACTAAGTTGTCTGACTGTTTGTCTATGCATTTACAAAAAAAAACAAAAAACAAAAAAAAATGGGCTAGTTTTGACTTGGGGCCATTTTGACCTTCATTTTTGGGATGTGGGGCCGTTTTGACCAAATTATGGGGCCGTTTTGACCAAATGGGGTCGTTTTGACTTGGGGTCGTTTTGACTTCCCCCAGAACACTTTTGTTTATTGTTTAATATGATTAAATAAAAATGCCCTACAATACATACATGTAAAAGAATAAAATAAGCAAAATTTAGAAGTTATTTTTGTCTTATATTTATAATAGTTCAGTTTTCAGTTTTCAGATTTTTAACGCTGCCAGGCAACTGAGTCACATAGAGGCAGCGCCAGATAAATCTGGATTAGTTTTACTGGACTACTGGTTTGGCTTGAAACGGTGCCTAGTTATAATTCATAACTAGGTCACCTCGCCCAGACAAGGAATGCGTGCACGCCCAGACCTCGTTGCATGTCCAGATCTCGTGCGAGAGTAGTAGTCCAGCCTGTAAGTTGCAGAATTTTGACGATCGGCCGAAAAATTTGAGCTTTTAATCTCATACCTCCGCAATAGTTACAGCGTTTTTGAAGAAAGAAAAAGTAACTGTTTTGCCTCACCCCCCATATTCCCCAGACCTTGCCCCATGTGATTTCTTTTTGTTTCCGAAATTGAAAGGATTCCTTGCTGGGCGGAAATACCAGTCCCGACAGGCACTTGGATCTGCCATTCATCAGTACCTTATTACTGTGCCCAAATCAGCGTACCGTGACGCCTTCAGGAAGTGGATACATCGGCTGAAACTTTGCATTTCTAGCCACGGGGAGTACTTTGAGGGCATGAAATGAGTACTTTTGGGCTAACTTGAAATTTGAAGTCTCCAGATAGAAATAAGCAATTCATTTCGAACATCCCTCGTAAGTCAAAGACCCTTTGGAATATTTTTATGATACTTAGTAGAAATGTAGAACAGGACCAGATGATGTGTCACATATAAGAATGACAACTCTGCCTTTCTTACTTTTGGCATTATCTCCCTTTGTTATTTATGACAGTGATAATCCATTGATTTGCTAATATTTCAACGGTCACTAACCAAAGACCATTCTGGGGGCTAGGGGTCAAAATCTAGAACACTTTTGTAAAATACTCTATTGCTGTGTTAAAGTTTTTCATATGCTTATATCTTAGTAGTCAGTTGTCAAGAAGCATTCATATTCGGAACATAGGTGTCTGGAAGGGACATCTCAGTGTCCATAGGTATTGGCCCCTGGGTTCATGCACTGGGTGGGGCTAGAGTTCAAAAGCTAGGACACCTTTTGTAAAATGCTCTATTGCTATGTTTAAGTTTTTCTTATACTTATATCTTAGTAGTCAGTTGTCAGAACATTGGTGCCTAGAAAGGTTGTCTAAGCGTCCATAGGTATCAGCCCCTGGGTTCATGCCCAGGGGTGGGGCTAGGTTTTAAAATCCAGGACCCTCTTGTAAAGTTTTTTAGTGCATTTCTGTTATACCAGCATTGTAAGCACATCCTAGGTAATGCATCAGTTAACCTTGTGACATTGCTTTAAGCGTCATTTGGTGAAGGTCATTGTGACCTATATTTCATAGTCCAGTGACCTTTGTTTCATGGTCCAGTGATTTTGCCTTATATCTCTAAGACTATTTAATGGAAAAATGTCATACCTTGGATATTAGTTCCATGTGACACAAAGAGTGACCTTAAAATATAATTAGGTCAGTGTGACCTGTATTTCATGGTCCAGTGATTATGCCTCATATCTTGAAGACTATTTGATAGTGAAATGTAATTCCTTGGATATTAGTTTCATGTGACACTAAGAGGGACCTCAAAGTATATGTAGGTCAATTTGACCTATTTTTCATGGTCCAGTGATTATGCTTTATATCTCGAAGACTATTTGATAGAGAAATATCATACCTTGGATATTAGTTTCATGTGACACTAAGAGTGACCTCAAAATATATGTAGGTCGAGTTGACCTACATGTATATATCAGGTTTCAGTGATTATGCTTTATATCTCGAAGACTATTTGATGGAGAAGTGTCTTTTCTTGGATATTAACAAGTGACCCCAAAATATGATTAGGTAAGTGTGACCTATATTCCATGGTCCAGTGATAATGCCTCATAACTCGAAGATTATTTGATAGAGAAATGCCATATCTTGGATATTAGTTCCATATGACAAGAAGAGTGACCTCAGAGTATATGTAAGTCAATTTGACCTATATTTCATGGTCCAGTGATTGTGTTTATCTCGATAAATATTTGATGGAGAAATGTCAGAACATACTAGTTCCATGTTACACAAAGATTGACCTCAAAATATAATTAGATCAGTGTGACCTATATTTCATGGTCCAATGGATATGCTTCATATATCAAAGACTATTTCATAGAGAAATGTCATACCTTGGATTTTAGTTTCATGTGACAGGAAGAGTGACCTCAAAGTATATGTAGGTCATTTTGACCTATATTTCATGGTCCAGTGATTATGCCTTATATCTCGAAGACAATTTGATAGAGAAATGTCATACTTTAGATATTAGTTCCATGTGACACGAAGAGTGACCCCAATATATATGTAGGTTATTGTGACTCATATTTCATGGTCCAGTGATTACCCCTTATATCTTGATGACTTTTTGATGGAGAAATGTCATACCTTGAATATTAGTTCCATGTGAGACACAGAGTGACCTCAAAATATAATTAGGTCATTGTGACATATTTCATGGTCCCATGATTATGCCTCATATCTCAAAGACTATTTGATAGAGAAATGTCATACCTTGGATATTGGTTTCATGTGACACTAAGGGTGACTTTAAAGTATATGTAGTCAATTTGACCTATATTTCATGCTCCAGTGATTGTGTCTTATATCTCAATGACTATTTGATGGAGAAATGTCATACCTTGCATATTAGTTCCATGTGACACGAAGAGTGACCTCAAAATATAATTAGGTCATTGTGACCTATATTTCATGGTCCAGTGATCATGCCTCATATCTCGAAAACTATTTGATAGAGAAATGTCTTACCTTCGATATTAGTTTCATGTGACACGAAGTGTGACCTCAAAGTATATGTAGGTCAGTTTGGCCTATATTTCATGGTCCAGTGATTATGCTTTATATCTACCCTTCTTGTGTTTGAATTTAATTACTTGTCTCTGCTCTGTAACACCAATACCCTTCGGAATATTTTGATGATACTTGGTACAAATGTAGAACAGGACGAGATGAAATGTTGCATACAAGAATGACAACTCTGGCAGGATTGTGGTGGGGGTGGGGGGGGGGGGAAGGTGTGAATTGGGGGACATTTGTTTTTTTTTTTCTAAAAAACCTTTTCTTGTTAATATTATCATATAACTGCCATCTCCAGAGTCAAAGCTGCATACTTTGCACTTGTTGAAAAGAGGCGGTAGCACTGGTCAGGGGTACATGTATATGTGCCCCCACTGGGCACTTTGTCTAGTCAGTTATAGTGTTGGTCACAACAAAATGATAACTTGCAATACCTATTTATCACTGCAGCAAAAGTAACTATAGGAATTAAGATATTAGTCAGGATACAGCATTTCCTACAAGACTGCCTATGCACCAAGTGAAGACTCGGCTCATCTACACAGTCTGATCGGAGTTGTTTCAGGGCACTGTGGATAGCTAAGGATCCAAAGCATTCTCGGGCAAAACCTCTTTATCCTGCATAGAGTCTCAGTCTTATCAGTCTGCTGGCTGCACATGCAATTTTGTAGTAAATGCTGTGCCCTGGCTAAAATGATATTTCTGCAATGAAAGTGTCATAGCAAGTAAGTATTTAGCCTATTGTGCTAATCATGCCCCTGCTGCTTTACTCAGAAGACAAATTTCATTATACATGTACATTAATACAACCCCTTTTGTCGTAACTACTTATGCAACATTTATTTAAATTTTTTTTACAATATAAAAAAATGTTGGGCAATTTGAGGAGTTTTTCCTTGTACATGCAATAAGTGGTTGTAAATTATGCTGAAATTGACAGAGTACCGGTTAGTTACTTGTGAAATTTTGTGAATTTGATAAATGAATGTTGTTGTGAGACATCAGTAATTGAAATTCAGTGGAGAAAATAAAAAAGAATGTTTTTATTTGAATTTGTTTAAAAAAAAAAAAAAAGAAAGAAAAAACTGAATGCCAATTATTATTACTTTCGAAATTACATACAAGTACATATAGTTAAAAATAAAACCCATTTTTGGTCCTGTTTTTCATGTTAAGGTCAAATTTTGAAAACAGAATGCAGACATAGAAAAGACATTTATGATTTCTGGTTAAGCTTTTTTAATCAAAACAGATTTTTTTTTCAGATTTACATTTTACATGAACTCAGTCTTCGCAAAAAGTGCAGGACTGCCTGACAAAACTGGCATTTTTAGCTCACCTGAGCCATAGGCTCAAGGTGAGCTTTTGTGACCGGTCTTCATCCGTTGTGCGTCGTCCGTCTGTCATCAATTTACTTAAAAGACATCTCCTCCTGAACTGTTGAATGGATTTTGAAATAATTTTACAGGAATGTTCCTTGGGTGACCCTCAACCAAAATTGCCTAAATGGTTCTGCTCCGCTAAACATAATGGCCACCAGAGCTAAAAATAGAAAAAACCTTTAAACGACATCTCCTGCCAGGCCAATGGCCAGATTTCAAAATAATTCCACAGAAATGTTCCTCTCATGCCCCTTTACCAAAATTGCCTAAATGGTTTGGCTCCGCTAAACAAAATGGCCACCACAGCTAAAAATAGAAAAACCTTTAAACCACATCTCCTTCCAGGCCAATGGCCCGATTTCAAAATAATTTCACAGAAATATTCCTCTCATGCCGCTTTACCAAAGTTGCCTAAATGGTTTCGCTCTGCTAAACAAAATTGCTGCCAGAGCAAAAAATAGAAAAACCTTTAAACGACATCTCCTTCCAGGCCAATGGCCTGATTTCAAAATAATTTCACAGAAATGTTTCTCTAATGCCCCATTACCAAAATTGCTAAAATGGTTTGGCTCCGCTAAACAAAATGGCCACCAGAGCTAAAAATAGAAAAAGGGCATAGACTCATGCGTCTGTCAACAATTTACTAAAGAGACATCTTCTCCTAAATGGGTTAATAGATTTTGAAATAATTTTACAGGAATGTTCTTTGAGTGACCCTCTACCAAAATTTCAAAAGTGGTTCCGCCCCACTGAACAAAATGGCCACCAGAGCTCAAAATAGAAAAACCTTTTAACAACATCTCCCATGCCAGTAGCCCGATTTAAAAATAATTTCACAGAAATGTTCCTCTAATGCCCCTTTACTGAAATTGCTAAAATGGTTCCACTCTACTAAACAAAATGGCAGTCAGAGCTTAAAGTAGAAAAACCTTTAAACGACATCTCCTCTTAGGCCTATGACTGGATTTCAAAATAATTTCAGAGAAATGTTCCTCTTACGACCCTTCACCAAAATTGCTAAAATGGTTCTGTTTGCCTGAACAAAATGGCCACCAGAGCTAAAAAAAAGAAAAAGGGTGTAGACTGTCATGCATCTATCAACAATTTACTTAGGAAACATCTCCTCCTAAACAGGTTAAGAGCTAAAAATAGAAAAAAAAAAAACTTTTAAAGGACATCTCCTTCCAGGCTAAAGTCCCGATTTCAAAATAATTTCACAAAAATGTTCCTCTAATGACCCTTTACCAAAATTGCTAAAATGGTTCTGCTCCGCTGAACAAAATGGCCACCAGAGCTAAAAATAGAAAAAACCTTTACACAACATCTCCTCTTAGGCCTATGACCAGATTTCAAAATAATTTCACAGAAATGTTCCTCTTATGTCCCTTGACCAAAATTGCTAAAATGGTTCCCTTTGGCTTAACAAAATGGCCACCAGAGCTAAAAATAGAAAAAGGGCGTAGACTCATGCATCTGACAACAATTTACTTAAAAGACATCTCCTCCTAAACCAGTTAATGGATTTTGAAATAATTTTACAGGAATGTTTCTTGAGTGACCCTCTACCAAAATGCTAAAATGGTGCCGTTCAGCTAAACAAAATGGCATTCAGAGCAAAAAAAAAAAAGAAAATCTTCAGACAACATCTCTTCCTAGGCCAAGGGCCCAATTGCAAAATAATTTCACAGAAATGTTCCTCTAATACCCCTTTACCAAAATTGCTAAAATGGTTCTGCTCTGCTGAACAAAATGGCCACTAGCGCTAAAAACAGAAAAAACCTTTAAACAACATCTCCTAGGCCTATGGCCCGATTTTAAAATAATTTCACAGAAGTGTTCCTCTGATTAAGTCATAATCTCCTTGAGTGCTATGATACTCAGGTGAGCGATATAGTGCCATCATGGCCCTCTTGTTTCATTTTGTCCTGCAAAAACTTTTAAGTATGTCTGAAAAAATGTCCTGTGAATCTAAACAAAGAAAATAATATTCTGACAACAATATTCCTTCTTTTCTACAGGTACTTATCTGCCCTGCAAAAGATTACAGTCTGTCTGACAGCTGTCCTGCATCAGTAGAAAAATTTTTGCGAAGACTGTATTCTGTTCAGTTGTATACTACATGTATTCTGCCTTAGTAACCTACATATACATAACGTAATGTAAACTACATGTACTGTCTTCAAAACCCAACGTCATAATCAACAGGTCTGTTTTTAGTGTACTCACATGACTAAATACTGCTTAGTTTTAGTACTTCAGTGATGAAAACCTCTGCCATGTATCTTGAAAAAGTTTGTAAAGAGCGAAACCGATCAATCAATCAATAAAAAGTCAACCCATAAAATTGGTGGTCATTCATTTTTACTTTGCCTCTCCTAGATTTGTTTAATATTGTTTCCCATAAAAAATAGAGTACCAGATACATATATTTGAAATTTAAGTGTATTTCAGGTAGTTGAGGTATGTTACAACAATGACGGCCATAAAGCACACACTACAGAGAGATGTGTTTCTGCCGAATGATGAGAGGCTGATGGGTCATGTTCATGTCACGCAGGCAGGAAAGAAGAAGAAAAGCAGCAAAACAAGTTTCCTCTGTGCAGCTTGTAAGTTGGTTACCTCTTATGTTCTTTTTCTTTCAGCTTACACTTTCAGCCTTACAGGCACAAGAAAATGAGGGTAAATTTAGTGTACATGTAGCTCAGAATTAATCATTCCTTCAGGATAATATCTTCAGTTGCATGTGTAAAGTTGGAGTATCTGCATATTAAACTAATAAAGGCAATCCATCATATAATCCCCTCAGTATTGGTTGTGGATGGGAAAATGGGGATGAGATGCATGTGGCAGTGAACCAATTCTCTAAAACAAATCCGTCTCTACTTCTACAGACTATTTTCTTCTGTCATTCTGTCTAAATATGTTAATATGAATTAAATAGGTGCTACCTATATCCGTGCGTCCAAATTGTCATCACATGCTTCATACTTGGGTTGGCCAGATCTAACTGAATTTGATTTCAGACCTCGCTTGACTTCTGAATCCACTGCATGAATTGCGATATAACGTCCAAGTCATCAGTAGTATTTTCAGTAGTTCAGAGACATTGCCTCCAAATTTTTTTACTCGACCCGATCAATGAATTCGGGTCCTGCTTCGTTACTAGCAGCTCTGCCATGGAGGCTTCAGGCAGCCCATCTATTTTGTGGGCCCCGATGGGCGGGGGCCATGCTTTCCGAATACCGAAAACTAGTGTATGCCGATGACAGGTAATCCATTTTACTGCTTAAGGATTTTTCATAAGATTTTTTAACGTTTGTTCGTTTTTTATCTTTGTTTCTTTTTGGTCTTGTTTTTTAAGCGAGTCTACACAATATGATAAGCAGAAAAAACAAACAAAAAAAAAACAAACAAAAAAAAACAAAACAAAAAAAGAAACAAAAAAAAAAAAACAATTTACAAACCGGTCAGACAAACACATTATTGTGTTGGTTTTTAGATTATCATGTGAAAAGAGCGTAAAGTCTGTACGTTATCTAAAAATCTACATCAATTATGTGTACCTTATGCACAAAATGAATCCTGATTAGCTTGTAAATAGATGCAGAATGGATAGAAATAAAATTGGAAGTGGAGACAAATTTCAAAATGGCTGCGATTGCAAATTTTGTAGGCTGACGTCATAAGTCTCATGATTCAACCCCTTGCAATTGGAATACTTGGCGTTTTTTGGCTGTTGTTTTGCTATTTTCAGTACGGCCGCTGTGTCAATAGTCTCTGGCAAATCACGGAACGCTCATTGTTTTTCAGGATAAGAACCGAACCACTCAAGCGTTTGTTGGACCAGTACATTTTTGGTCACACACATCACTAATCACATTGGTAGTCTATAGTAGTGCATCTGCACGCCAACCATTCGGGGAACTGTTCCCGTTGGACTTATAATTCACTATCAAATTCATTATAAGTTTCAAATGTCAGTACACTCAAATTGCGTTGCTTATATGCGAGATTTCAGGAGAATTATATAAGTGATATGCCTGTTTTCTGATCCTATTATCATCTCCACTCTTTTTAGCTCACCTGAGCTCTGCTCAGGATGAGCTATTGTGATCACTTTTCGTCCGTCGTCCGTCCGTCCGTCCGTCCGTCCGTCCGTCCGTGCGTCCGTCCGTCCGTGCGTCCGTCCGTTAACATTTTCAAACGACTTCTCCTCTGAAACCGCTGAGCCAATTTTGCTCAAATTTCATATGGAGCCTCCTTAGGGTGGGGGAACGAAAAATTGCTAAAATGGTCGCGGTCCGTTGACCAAGATGGCCGCCACGCCCATATATGGTAAAAACCTTTAAAAATCTTCTTCTACAGAACCGAGAATGCCTTGGGGCTGAACCTTTGCAGGAATCATCGGGGACGGGAGGTCTACCAAAATTGCTAAAAGAATTGTCGTACGTTGACGTTTGACCTTTTTACGGCAAGGTCAAGTTTGCTTCCCTATGCATTTGTATGGGAAAAACCTTTAAAAATCTTCTTCTCCAAAACCGAGCATGCCTTATGGCTGAATCTTTGCATATATCTTTGGGAACAGGAGAGCTACCAAAATTGCTAAAATAATGGTCGTACATTGACATTTGACCTTTTTACGTTAAGGTCAATTTTGCTTCCTTATGCATTTGTATGGGAAAAATGACCAGAATTTCAAACAACTTCTCCTCTGGAGCCTCTGGGCCAATTTTGCTCAAATTTCATATGGAGCCTCCTTAGGGTGGGGGAACAAAAAATTGCTAAAATGGTCACGGTCCGTTGACCAAGATGGCCGCCACGCCCATATATGGTAAAAACCTTTAAAAATCTTCTCCTTCAGAACCGAGAATGCCTTTGGGCTGAACCTTGGCAGGAATCATCGAGGACGGGAGGTCTACCAACATTGCTAAAAGAATTGTCGTACGTTGACGTTTGATCTTTTTACGGCAAGGTCAAGTTTGCTTCCCTGTGCATTTGTATGGGAAAAACCTTTAAAAATCTTCTTCTCCAAAACCGAGCATGCCTTATGGCTGAATCTTTGCATATATCTTCGGGAACAAGAGGGCTACCAAAATTGCTAAAATAATGGTCGTACATTGACATTTGACCTTTTTACGTTAAGGTCAATTTTGCTTCCTTATGCATTTGTATGGGAAAAATGTTCAGAATTTCAAACAACTTCTTCTCTGGAGCCTCTGGGCCAATTTTGCTCAAATTTCATATGGAGCCTCCTTAGGTAGGGGGAACAAAAGATTGCTAAAATGGTCACGGTTCATTGACCAAGATGGGCGCCATGCCCATATATGGTAAAAATCTTTATAAATCTTCTTCTCTAGAACAGAGGATGCTTTGGGGCTGAATATTTGCATAAATCATCGGGGACAGGGGGTCTACCAAAGTTGCTAAAATAATGGTCATACATTGACATTTGACCTTTTTACGGCAAGGTCAAGTTGCTTCCTTATGCATTTGCATGGGAAAAAACATTTAAAAATCTTATTCTCCAAAACCGAGGATGGCTTGTGGCTGAATCTTTGCATATATCATCTGGAACAGGCGGTCTACCAAAGTTGCTAAAATAATTGTCATACATTGACATTTAACCTTTTTACGGCGAGGTCAAGTTTGCTTCTGTATGCATTTGTATGGGCGCCATACATTTGTATGGAAAAAATGTTGATAATTTCAAATGGCTTTTCCTCTGAAGCCTCCGGGCCAGTGTTGCTCAAATTTCATGCGGAGCCTCCGTGGGCAGGAGAATGAAAGATTGCTAAAATGGGTATGGTCCATTGATCAAAATGGCTGCCATGCCAATATATGGTAAAAACCTTTAAAAATCTTCTTCTCCATAACCAAATAAGCCCTGGGGTCCTAATCTTTGCACAAATTATAGGGGACAGGAGATCTACCAAAATTGCTCAAATGATGGTTTATGTTGACATTTGACCTTTTTACCTCCAAGGTCAAATTTGCTTCCCTATTTGTGTGGGCCATATACATTTATATTGAAAGTATCGAAGTGACTTGTAGATCAACAGTAGTTAAAATTGTTCTGATTGGAAATCTAAGATGGCCATCATCTGGTTTATATTTATAATATGTCCCTGCCACTGTGCTGTTTACATGTATAAAATCACGATTCTTCAGAAACCACTTAGCCAATTTCCACCAAATTTCACATTGATCCTTCTGTTGAAATGTGATTGATAGTTTATTCATGATCATGCTCCATTGACTGTCAGGCCCATATATTCTTCTTCAAAACTAAGAACTGCTCAAATGATGATATTTTCATTAGTTGCGATGATAGGATTGGATAAATGTTGCATAACATCTGCATGTCTGCAGTGGCTATGTCACTCAGGTGAGCGAATCGTGGCCCGTGGGCCTCTTGTTTAAAAAAGCGATGGGGAATGGGGATATTGTGAATACCTCCATCTGTCCATCCATCGGTACATCTGTCTGTCCATCTGTCCGTCATGCTATCCCCTCTTACCACTGGGTGAAATTAACCAAACTTGCTACATGACTTCCCCTCTTGGTAAGGGTATGTGAGAGCAATATTATTTTTTGGCCCAACATCTGTCCATCTGTCTGTCATGCTGTCTCCTCCCAAACCACTGGGCAGAATTTAACCAAACTTGCTACATGACTTCCTTTCATAGTAAGGGTATGCAAGAGTGAGTCCACCCTTCATGCTGTTAGCAACATTAGCACAGAGTGTGGCAATTTGCGATGGCATGCCATCAACTGTGCATTCTAGTTGTACATGTTTTTATTCTGTGTTTGTGACTAAATGAATTAATTAAATTTTGCTTAAACCAAAGTTGTTGTCTTTATGATTTGAATAGGGAAGGGTTAAAAATAATGCTGAAATATTAAACCCTCTTTTTGGGACTAAGAAATATATTAAATGACTTGCAGAAAAGAAAACAATGAATAAAACACTCATTTCACTTTCGCTGTTTAATGGACTACGTCAAGAGAAAGTGTGTCTTTGAACATACGCAAAAAGCACAGATTCAGAGTCATACTGCACATGTGCAATGTATTATATGAATCTTTGCTCCCCATTCATACTCTCTGTAGTATCCAATGATTCTATTTGTGGACAGCAAAGATCATGGCCCAGTTGTTCAAAGCTAAAGATGTCATTAGTTAACGATTCATTAAAATTTACATGGAGTGATACACAAATATGCTGAAATTTTTTGCTGAAAAAATGTGAGTACTTTTGCAGTGCAAAAGCTATTCACATTTTTTCAGCAAAAAATATCAGAATATTGTATACTGAATCCGCTAAAACAGTTAACGAAAAGACCCTTAATGAGCTTGTTAAGCTAACAACGCTTTGAACAACTAGGCCCAGATGTGCAGGCTGATCTGGTCCTTCACTGTCCTCATATGCCTGAAGACATATTTTCACATGGCGTGATCCATATAAAATAAACATTTATTGCATCACTGGCAAATAAAACTAAAGTTCTGGACACAGATGCTGTAGGTGGTAGGGTGGTGTTCCTTCCTGCTGTTACAAGTCCTTGCTGTCATTGGCTTTTGGCATTTGGGGCCTTTTCTTGTATATTCTGTTCATCTGTTCTGTCTTCCTCTCTCAAGAAGGTGCCTGGACTTGGCTGAAAAATTGTTGGTAGGGCTCTAAAACCTAACAAAGAAACAGATGTTAAAATGTGTTAAAAAGTCAGTGTGACATTAAATAAATTAGATATTATGTTAACCCATGAAGTGCCAGTCACAGCAGCAGATGAACTCTCCAATATTTTGTTTGTTGTTTTTATGCCCCCCCCCCCTATTCGTAGAATCGCGGATGGGCATTAAGCATTACCCCTGTCCGTCCCGTACGTCTGTC
Source organism: Anodontia alba (assembly GCA_964016985.1). NCBI lineage: Eukaryota > Metazoa > Mollusca > Bivalvia > Lucinida > Lucinidae > Anodontia > Anodontia alba. The sequence continues at coordinate 61,267,454 of OZ024826.1, read as the reverse complement.
CGTACGTCTGTCCATCCGTACGTCCCACTTCGTGTCCGGGCCATAACTCCCAAACCGTATGGAATATATTCATGAAACTTCACAGGTGCATACATCACATTGAGACGATGTGTCATGAACAAGGAAGACAACTCTTGCATTTTTGGTTTTTGAATTATCTTCCCTTGACTTAGTTCCATATAGTAAACCGTGTCCGGGCCATAACTCCTAAACCATATGGAATATATTCATGAAACTTCACAGGTGCATATATCACATTGAGAAGATGTGTCATGAACAAGGAAGACAACTCTTGCATTTTTGGTTTTTGAATTATTTCCGCTTGACTTAGTTCCATATAGTTAACTGTGTCCGGGCCATAACTCCTAAACCATATGAAATATATTCATGAAACTTTACCAGTGCCTGCATCACACTGAGACGATGTGTCATGAACAAGGAAGACAACTCTTGCATTTTTGGTTTTTGAATTATTTCCGCTTGACTTAGTTCCATACAGTTAACTGTGTCTGGGCCATAACTCCTAAACCGTATGAAATATATTCATGAAACTTTACCAGTGCATGCATCACACTGAGAAGATGTGTCATGAGCAAGGAAGAAAACTTTTGCATTTTTGGTTTTTGAATTATTTCCCCTTGACTTAGTTCCATATAGTAAACCGTGTCCGGGCCATAACTCCTAAACCATATGGAATATAATCATGAAACTTAATGGGTGCATGCATTACATTGAGACGATGTGTCATGAACAAGGAAGACAACTCTTGCATTTTTTGTTTTTGAATTATCTTCCCTTGACTTAGTTCCATATAGTAAACCGTGTCCGGGCCATAACTCCTAAACCATATGGAATATATTCATGAAACTTCCCAGGTGCATATATCACATTGAGAAGATGTGTCATGAACAAGGAAGACAACTCTTGCATTTTTGGTTTTTGAATTATTTCCGCTTGACTTAGTTCCATATAGTTAACTGTGTCCGGGCCATAACTCCTAAACCATATGAAATATATTCATGAAACTTTACCAGTGCCTGCATCACACTGAGACGATGTGTCATGAACAAGGAAGACAACTCTTGCATTTTTGGTTTTTGAATTATTTCCGCTTGACTTAGTTCCATACAGTTAACTGTGTCTGGGCCATAACTCCTAAACCGTATGAAATATATTCATGAAACTTTACCAGTGCATGCATCACACTGAGAAGATGTGTCATGAGCAAGGAAGAAAACTTTTGCATTTTTGGTTTTTGAATTATTTCCCCTTGACTTAGTTCCATATAGTAAACAGTGTCCGGGCCATAACTCCTAAACCATATGGAATATAATCATGAAACTTAATGGGTGCATGCATTACATTGAGACGATGTGTCATGAACAAGGAAGACAACTCTTGCATTTTTTGTTTTTGAATTATCTTCCCTTGACTTAGTTCCATATAGTAAACCGTGTCCGGGCCATAACTCCTAAACCATATGGAATATATTCATGAAACTTCACAGGTGCATATATCACATTGAGAAGATGTGTCATGAACAAGGAAGACAACTCTTGCATTTTTGGTTTTTGAATTATTTCCGCTTGACTTAGTTCCATATAGTTAACTGTGTCCGGGCCATAACTCCTAAACCATATGAAATATATTCATGAAACTTTACCAGTGCCTGCATCACACTGAGACGATGTGTCATGAACAAGGAAGACAACTCTTGCATTTTTGGTTTTTGAATTATTTCCCCTTGACTTAGTTCCATATAGTAAACCGTGTCCGGGCCATAACTCCTAAACCATATGGAATATATTCATGAAACTTCACAGATGCATATATCACATTGAGAAGATGTGTCATGAACAAGGAAGACAACTCTTGCATTTTTGGTTTTTGAATTATTTCCGCTTGACTTAGTTCCATATAGTTAACTGTGTCCGGGCCATAACTCCTAAACCATATGAAATATATTCATGAAACTTTACCAGTGCCTGCATCACACTGAGACGATGTGTCATGAACAAGGAAGACAACTCTTGCATTTTTGGTTTTTGAATTATTTCCCCTTGACTTAGTTCCATATAGTAGACCGTACAGGTGCATGCATCACATTCAGACAATGTGTCATGAACAAGGAAGACAACTCTGGCATTTTTGGTTTTTGAATTATTTCCCCTTGACTTAGTTCCATATAGTTAACCGTGTCCGGGCCATAACTCCTAAACCATATGGAATATATTCATGAAACTTTACAGGTGCATGCATCACATTGAGACGATGTGTCATGAACAAGGAAGACAACTCTTGCATTTTTCGTTTTTGAATTATCTTCCCTTGACTTAGTTCCATATAGTAAACTGTGTCCGGGCCTTAATAATAACTTCATGGTATACCTGTTACAATTACATATAAACCCTTTTTCTGAATGGCATTTGGCGGGGGCATCCGTGTCCTATGGACACTTTTTCTAGTCTTGTTTTGTTTTTCAGAGGAGATAAGGCTGCTAGGCAGACAATTCATTAGAAATATCAAGCCTTATTTTCTATAATGAATACGTAGTAATGATAAAAAAATTAGAATTTATCTGCATGATATTGAATGGTGCTTTAACCTTTACCACTTTCTGGGCCAATGCAGCAGACGACAAATTGATGATATTTTTTCTTATTTTCCCCAGAAAATAAGCTTTGACATTTCATGCAAATTGTCTCATTTAGAGACAATTTGAGACATGAAATGTCGAAGCCTATTTTCTGGAAAAAATAAGAAAAAAATATTGCAAAATGTCATCTGAAATTTTTACCAAGCCAACTGATCTGGATCTGCACTGTTTGTCATTAAGTTTATGAATTTAGAGCAATAATCTGGATCAAGTAATCTGATTGGCTGAAAATTAGAAGTGAGCGTGGCATCTTAATTTATTCAGCAGGACAAGGGTTAATTGATTTTTAATGGACTTTAGAATAAAAAAGCATAGCTCAAGATAAGGTAAAGTTTTAGTCAAAAAGTACATGTACCGTATTGATATTTTCTTATGTCTCTTTGTCTAATTCCACATGAAAAATGAAATCATATGAAGCAATATCAGTTAGGTTTTTAAGTCTGGGTCTTTTTAAGTCAAGATGATCTTGGGGACAACCATTATGATAGTAACTGAAGCCCTTTACTTCTTAGGACATACAAGTTTTTTCCTTTAGTCTTCCAAGATTTATCATCAAAGCTTTATTGATCTGAAATAGGTTTTGTTTGATTTTTAGCTTGCCTGAACAATGTTCACGGAGAGCTATTGCAGGGTTCGCACTAGTATTTTTTTTTCTTTCGCCACCATTTTCGCCAATTTGATTTTTTGTGTGCCATTTTCTATAACTTTGAGCCAGATTTTGAGCTAAATTTTTGCCGTTTTTCGCCAAAGGATTATCTTGTCAGAAAAAAGGTGTTCATTTACTGATTCCTTTAATTGCAGCAAAGATTCAAGAATCAGTATATATATATATATTTTTTTTTTTTTACTGGGCATGCTTAGTCCTCTAAGCGATTAACCAGTAGGTTTGTTTTTTCTTCCACCTCTGGCATTGCTGCCTCCGGTGGAGGTGTGTTTATCCGTCCTCCTCCGGCATTGCTGCCTCCGGTGAAGGATAGAACACTGATTTTCAAACCTTCTGCTGTAATTAATTAATTACAATGTCATGAATTAATAATAAGTCTTTGTTTTGCATATCGAATGTTGAAGACACAAAAATAGAACACTTTACATATAACGAAAGTTCTGAAAAGTGTTGTATAAGCCAATAAATATAATGTTATTAATGTATTATACTGTAAGAGAATAACGTAACAATATTCATTTGTACCCTGATAAAGTTTCTAACACAGCAGGTTTTACTGTTTTAAGGGAGCTAACTGCAATTGACTTAAAAGAGAGTTTACTGCAATTGAGTCCTCCGTGAAATCACCTGACCAGTAAATGACACCAAAATCTGACCAACCAAAATAGCTTACCAGTTAATGTATTGCTTAGACAAACAATATTACCTATGTACTTACGAATGCAGTTTTCATTGACAAATACAGGTATCACGATATTGTTTGTCTAAGTACTTACGCATGGGCGTGGTTATAGCCTTCTGACGGAGGAGTTAATTGCTTTACGAGTCGGGTCTATGCGAAATGGGGAACAGCATTTTTTTTTATGAATCGCGCCAATAAAAAAGAGGGGGCATGCTTATACAATAAGCGATTAACCAGTACATTGAACACCCTTCCGCAAGAAAATTGTAACTGCCAATCTTGAAGCAGTGGAAGGAGCGAATGACCGTAGCAAATACAGGTGTTTCATGATAAATCGCTACAATCTGTGGGGACTGAATGCGCGATCCGGGCCTAATGTGTCCGCCTCCGAGGCATTATTCATGTTGTTTTTTTTCGGGACGACGTTCGTTGATCGCCAAATAAAATTCAGGCTCGTAAGAAGGTACCGAAACATGCTTAATTTAAGTCGGCACTGTCAAAGTGTACTTACCGCTTTAATAAGCCGAACCGATTAATGACAATAATTATTTCTCGTGTAATCAATTTGTTTTCCATCTTTGTGTTTGACATAGGGTTCCACGTGATTAAATTCGGGGTAAATTTCCGTGACGTAGGCGATGCGACTCCGACATTAATTCCTGATTGGTAGTTTCGGCAGAGCGTCATGAATATTGAGGACGAAAGGCGTGGAAAGTGGGCGGTGCTACTGTCAAACTGCGCATCACGGCACGTGACCTTATATCGCAGGTTAATTTGATCAGCTACATGTACCGTTTTCTGATCGATAATTGAGTTGTTAATTGGCGAATTATACAGTCAAGGAAGGTGCGATAGACACGCGCGACAATTATATGGCTCAGTAGCGGGTAATTCAGACGATATTTTTTTCGCCACTTGTTTTCGCCAATTTATGATTTTTTGTGCCAAATTTTATTTTTCTGCGCAAATGGCGACAATGGCGATCGGTAACGCGAACCCTGTATTGTACTACTGTGGACGTCGGTGTCTGCATCTACGAATGTTAAAGTTTTTGTTAAAGCTTTTAAGACCTCATTATTTCCTAACCTTATCGCTGATTTGATTCATCTTTGGTATAATGATACATATTGGTCCAAAGTTTTGCGCAGTACTATTCCCACCACCCTAGGTCATGTCAAGGTCAAGGTCACAGACTTAGAATTTTCATGATAAAATTTTACGTCAAAGTTTTTAGGATCTCATTACTTCTAAACTATATGATGGATTTAGTTCCTATTTGGTATCATGATTGATACTGGTCAAAAGTTTTTATCAGCACCATCAGCACTCATCACCGTGACCTTGAGGTTGAGATCACAGACTTAGGATTTAGATATTAAGGGGGAACGCAACCTTAAAAGGTATTGTGCTTTAAAGTAAAGAACTTTACAAACAATGAATTTTGACACAAATTTGATCAAAATCGGTGGAAAATTAAGTAAGTTATAGACAATTGAATATTGTAACATTGGTGGAATGGGCGCCACCATTTTGAATATTTAATGAGGGTTCTTAAAAATTAAAATTTGTTTCATGAAAAGGTAGTTATTCTTGTAAAGTTGGGGTATTTTGGGGAAAGAGTGCTTGTCACTAGAAGTAAAAGATTACAAAAAATATGTAGCAAAATTGTTCTTAAAACCCTTTATAATTTGGTTTTGCATATTTACATGTAATTTGGGCTGTGTGTGTATTTTTAGAAAAGACTTTGTCATCGCTCTAGTGCCTACATTTATGAATGGATCTTAATATAAATTCACATAACTGTTGGGTATGATTATTTCTTGAGGAAGTTCAACTTTCAGGATGCTGGGCTCAGGGTCAAGGTAACTGTGGCTATTTTTAGAAAAAGACAAATTATACATTTATCAATAGATTTAAATATATCTTCACACGATTGTTGGGTATTATAATATCTCGAATGTTTACAATACTCTACCTTAATGTCAAGAACATATATGACCTTTACATTAAGGTCATAGGTTGTTTTTTTTTTTCTTCATTCACATGACTATTATATGTCATGAAATTCCCCAGTTCAGTTTTTACCCACACCAAGTAGTCTTGTGTGAGGGGATTTGTATTGCCTGCCATGCCTTGTTGTTGTTTTTTTTTTTTTTTTAAGTTGCAAATACAAATGTATCCATTCTTAAACCCAGATGAGTGCTCCAAGGCCTTGCGGTCCTTTTGTTTGATCCCCTTATCATATTTATATACCCATAATTTGATAATGTTTGACATAATCAAGTGTTAGGTTTTATATGGAAAGAACTTAAAAAAGACGGGCTAAAACAGAAGAACTGACAGAATGACAAACAGTGCAGATCCTATCAAACTACTCCTTTGAGGAGCAGTTTGATCTTGGTCTGCACAGTTTGTTCAGAATTTCTGTTTCAGTATTAGAGCAAATATGGTAAATGGTACTGGACTGCTCTTGGTTTTGTTACATTTATATTTCATTTTCTACTAGTGGCGACCGGAGTAGAAGGTAGTGGGCAGGTACGTGTTTACCTGGTCAAGAAAGCAGAGAGAGGGGAAGTGTACAAGAAGAAAGTATCATGGATGTTAAGAGAACTAAAACAGGTGGATGGGAAGGATAAAACGAAGGTATTAAAGTTTATTTATCTAATATGTCTTTGTATATAACAGTTCTAGATAAGAGGGATTTGCAGCACAATTTTAATGAGTATCATGTAATAAATTGAGCCTCAATGTGAAGAAATGTCCTTTGTAACATCACATTTAGCACCAGTTAACCAGCGTGTACTTCCATGTACATGTAGTTCTAGTCTGATGGGAATGAATCTTCCCATTAACCCCTAAAGTGCTAATCACGGCTATTGCAGACGATACTTTGCTTACTTTTTTTCAGAAAAAAAATATGGATCAACATTTCATGTGAATTGTCTGCCTAGAAGAGGATTCACATGAAATTTGTCCGAAAAATAACAAGATCATAAAATGTCTTCTGCTACAAAGTTGCTTAGGGCTTTAAGAGTAACCAACATTTTTGAAAGATTTCAAATACCACAGAGGTAACTTCCTGTCTACAAAAGTTGTCACTCTTTGCAAAATAACAGTCACCTTATAATGTCAAGGGCCCAGTTGTTCAAAGCTAACGATATCGTTAGTTAGTGATTAGTTAAAATTTACATCGAGTGATACGCAAATATGCTGAAATTTTTTGCTGAAAAAATGTGAGTAGCTTTTGCAGTGCAAAAGCTACACACATTTTTTCAGCAAAAAATATCAGAATATTGTATATTGAATCCGCTAAAAGAGTTAACGAAATGACCCTTAACAAGCTCGTTAAGCTAACAACGCTTTGAACAACTGGGCCCAGATTTTAAGATAATTACTGTACTTACCCTAAGATTTTGGACAGACAGACCTGAGCAAACAGTGTAGACCCAGATCAGGTGCCACAAAGTCTGCTCAGGGTCTACACTGTTTGTCACTCATCCAACAGGTTTCAGACATCAGCATGTACATGTAGCCAGATAGACTTGTTCAAATTTTAGAACAAATGTAGTAAAGCATTAAGGTGACCAAATATTTAGGGTAAATGTGGCATGGTTACATGGATTATTACACGAGACAATTATCTATAGGTAATAAATGATGAGAATGAACTTGTATGTAGACACTATTTATGGCATTAATATTGCTGTTGACCCATAAAGTGCCAGTCACACAACTGCAGCGGACAACTTTTAGATTTTTTCTTTTTAATTTTTTTTCAGAGATAATAAAAAAGTATTGACATTTCATGTGAATTGTCTGCTTTGCAGACAATTCACATGAAATGTCAATACTTATTTTCTAGCAAGATTTTTTTTTTAGACTGAAGTCTGCTACAAATTTTGCAGGGCACTTTAAGGGTTAAATATTTTATGAGACCTGTTGGTATATTGTTATCACTAGTGGTTTTAGGATTGTGGGTGAGTTGAGGTCATTCTGATTCCTGGTAAGCTAAAGAGTGGATTTTTGAAAAGTTACAGGGACTGGATACACTTGCTAGATTTTCCACCATTTTGTACAGGGGAGACAACTTTCGTAACTTCCTGTTTGCTTTCCTGCACAGCAGCAACCTTCTGAAAATGGGTCTACTCTAAACAAGATCTGTCAGCAGACAGGATAGCTCACCTGAACTTGGGCTTGTCAATCAAATAAAAAAAATAATGAGGTCCTAAAAACTTTGATGTAAAATTTTAACTTGAAAATTCTAAGTCTTTGACCTTGACCTGGACATGACCTAGGGTGATGGGGATGGTATTGTGCAAAATTTTGGACCAATATTTATAATCAAACCAAACAGGAATCAAATTGGTGATAAGGTTAGGAAATAATGAGGTCTTAAAAATTTTTAACGAAAACTTTAACATTTGTGGACGCCGAATCCAGCGCTGTAGCGGCCGCCGACGCCAAGGGTAATACAATAGCTCTCCATGAACATTGTTCAGGTGAGCTAAAAAGGAAAGAACTTGCTCTGAAGGGGAGCAAATTTTTTCTTTTTACTGTGGGACTTATCATTATAGCAGTTCCAATACCAAACCAAGTTAATATACCATTTTGACGCAAATGTCTGTCATGGGTTGACACGTCGTTAAACCTGAACTCACCATCATCATCATCCTTTCATAGTGGACCTCTTTTCAGAAAGGCGGCAAAACAATTTTGACTGTTGTCTCCCCTGAAAGCTGTGAAGGGAATAATCATAGCTCTAGATAAAAGGGATAGTCAGATAATTTTCTTATTTCTCCAAGAAACATATCTTACGGATATGTATGAGAAAGTTTTGTTGGCGTACTGCCGATGAATACCACATAATATGTTTTTGTGGAGAAATAAGAAAAAAATGAATATTTCTGATGAAAAAATTAAAGCCTTATCTAAAACTGCCATAATAAACCTAAGTATTGGGACAGATAGGCTGTTGCAAACAGTGTAGTCCCAGATCAGATGCCGCATAATGCAGCATCTGATCAGAGTCTACACTGTTTGCCATACATACAGCTATATTTTAGACACATTAAGAGGTAGTGGAGTGGACTATTTCAAATTTTAGCACAAGTATGGTAAGTAGATAAGGTGTCCCAGTACTTAGGGTAAATACGGTATATAAGGTTTGTATTGTATTTTTTTCTGTTTTGATAACTGGTGAATACGAGCTTTGTCACTTTAGCATTTCACAAGTGCGTAGCTCTTAGTAAATAAAAGGGATTTATGTTATTTCTAATTTCTCCAAGAAAACACATTAATATGTGGGTACTATGTGAGGCTGTTTTAACTTCATAATACATTAACCTATAGATAATGTGCTATTCTATTCTGTTTTCACACCTTCCACAGAAAAAACGACCTTTCAGTCGTTAATTAAAGTCTTAAACCAGAAGGTCCCTTAGGCAGTTACCTGTGTGACGTAACTCTTCCCGCTCAATTGACCACGTGTCAGTTTCTTTTCTGTGGACAAAGAAATTCAACAAGGATTATTTACCTGTGATAGAAATTTGGATTATTTCTTTCCTCACGGATAAATTTATGTATCCTTGTGTTTCTTTTGTTTATTTATCACTCCTTTCACTTTCTGTGTTATTATTTAAAATTTTCAATTTTCGATTTCATGTATTTTTGACTGGTCTTTTTCCACATGCGTTTTGGCGACTCTCGCTTTTCGGCACAACGCTCGTGCGCGATCGGTTCGATAGTCGTGTTTATATATGCAGAATATTTTTGTTCTTTTCGTTCCAGGTTATTCAGCAATTACGATATGTTTTTTTTCCTGGACTTTTGTTTGCAGAGATCTTCAGTTGGCTAAAGATTCTCATGGTGGAGAAGCTGATTGTAAAGAACTTGTCAACCCTTGATGGGTTATAAGACAATTCTTTACTGATGGGAGCCCCACCCCATATGGCTATACTGCCGGGGTAAGACCCATCAAGGTGGCATCTTTGGGTACTTAGTATCCTTTAAAGTCTAAGTCCACCAGTCACCAGTCACCAGTCACCAGTCATCCAGTCACCAGTCACCAGTCACCAGTCACCCAGGCTCCAGTCAATCAGCTTCACCAGTCACCAGTCAATCAGGTGCCAGTCAACCAGGCATCAGTCACCAGTCATCCAGGTGCCAGTCAACCAGGCACCAGTCACCAGTCACCAGTCACCCAGTCACCAGTCACCAGTCACCAGTCACCAGTCACCCAGTCACCAGTCACCAGTCAACTAGTCTCCAGTCAATAATTTAATTATTTTCTGGAAAGACTTAGTTTCTGACATATTTCACCGGACAAAATAGTCACGTATACTAACTTCCGGTCATTATGTCTAATTATTAAAAAAAAAAAAAAAAAAAAAAAAAAAAAAATTTTTTCACTGGGCAAAGTATCAGTAATATTTCTGATACTTATACCCGGTCATATTATTATATTATTTCTGATTTTTCACCAGGCAAACTTTTACAGAAAGTGTCTGGTCAATTTTTGCCTTATAATTAATTATCTTCGGGAAAAAGTTTCGAATACTTGTGCCCGCTCAGTTTTCATATATAATCTCCCTTTTTCATCGGACTAGAGTTACGAATACTACTATCCGATCAATTTGTCAAATTTCTTGTAACTTTACCGGGCAACAGTTACGAATATTAGTGTCCGGTCATTGTGTCGGGTAACTAGTGTCAAAATAATGATTACTAATTCCCGAACAATCTATTATCGTTCATAGAGCTCCATTCACGTTTAAGTCAATGGATATAGGTTATTAAGTGAAATACATAATAACTTTTTATACAAAAAATTCTGTACAGTCTTTCCCAAATCAGACTAGAATTTTTAATATTCCATTGACTTATTATAGGTGTGTAATTCCATTAATATTTTAAATTAACTTATGTTTTATCTCTTTTATCCGCTAGAAAGAGTTAAACTTCCGACTATAACAAAATTCTTACCGGGCAGCAGTTCGTAGACTAGTGCCAGGTCATTCAAATGATGTTTTATCTCTTTAATTCGCTAGACAGCGTTTAAATTCCGGCTCTAACGAAAATTTCATAGGGAGGCACTTCGTAGAGTAGTGCCAGGTCATTCTAACGAAATTCCACCGGGCAGTAGTTTCGTACACTTTGTGTCGGATTACTAGTGTGTTCCAGGCTCAACATATATTCATATATAACCACTATAGACATGTATAGTCTTGGATTATAGGTTATTGAATGACAGCGATGGGTTCTAATACCTAGTAGCCATTTATATTGTTGAATTCTGTCCAGTTACTTTTGAACTTGACTTAAATTCTATATATATATTTATTATTGAAAATGAATTAAGAATTATCGGTTACGATCAAATTCGCAATTCATTCACTAAGTGTAGAAGATACTTCCAGCTATAATTATATCTCGTTTGTTCGCTACAAAGAGATTAACTTCTTACATATTCACCTTATTCGGCTCTAGGGCAAAGGTGAACTATAAAACTATCGTTATTTATAAGAAGAAAAATATACACGAAATATAAAAATTTTTCTTCTTTCCTCCCCTGTTTTTCTTCTACATGCTCCGATATTTAATCAGCATGTAATCTAAGGAGTAAATTGACAAGAAAGTAGCAATCGATCTTTTCTACTTTCTATTAATTTTTCATTCTTAAGGTATCGGAAATTTACACCAACCAGATAAATAAATTAACAGTTTATTTATTTATTCACTACCTCTCTAGATTACTACGATTTAAAATTCTAGTTGAGGTACATATTTTCCTTTTGCCTTTTCTACATGGAAAATAGTTGATCCGATAAGCCATTATTCTATTTTATACTATCTTTTGATTGATTATATAAGAGTCTAGGTCAGTCGTGCTCTGTCTAAACTCTGCTATAAAATAATAAATAAGAAAAAAATCTTATATTTAGGCATAGATATAATTCGATACGTTCTTTACTTTGCCTGTTTTATTTTTTCTTCTGGATCATTTAAGACTACGATAGCAATATACCAGATATTTTTGCCTCAGTAAGAATCTATTACGCTGAAGATTCTTCATATTGGAATAATAATTTTATTATGATTATAATTCTAGACCCAATTAATCCTCGTATATTATAGGTCTACTTTATCTTATTGAGGAATAGTTTTGCTTCGACTAGCTCTATACCTCTAATATTTTATTTATAACTAGAGTCCATGTCAATCAAAATTTTCTTGCACTTTGGTATTGACAATGGATACATATTTAGTAAAGGCATTAATTATTCAGTACGTGACAGATTATTATTGCCTAAATTAGATTTTATATACAATACTTTCCTTTTGATATTTTGTTTTATTGACTTTGTAACTATTCAGAAACTGCCAAAGTCAATCATTTCCTTCCTCTAAACTTACCGAAGCTCTAGATTATGTTGATATATATTTTTGATATATGCTTAGAGGTTAATTAACGAGAGTTTACCTCATAATAGCAGATATTATTATAATTATATTAATCAATCTATAGTCTAGGCTTAGACAAAAGGGAAAACATCCTTAATTACGAGCCGGTAAAGAATTAAGACACTCTTAATTATCTCTTTACCCCTCCTTTATGTTTACATTCGTTAAAGGGATCATAGTAATTCTCGCTAAGAGTTCAAGTTCAGTTTGCGAATAATGCAAAGATTAATATCTTGATTTCCAGTCCGCATCAAAAATGGTCTATATATATAGATAAATATCTTTCCGAAACTGGATATTTATTTATTTTTCCACACAATAAGTCATTTCAAGATGTCGATGTTTTTGAAATGCACTGCTTCAATTTATAATATAAAATATGTTTATATTAACTTCACAACTTAGTAAGTGCTGCACCTACGTTCCTGGTCAGATCTTACTTTTGTGATACGTTTTTGAACATACTGAAAGTTTTCTCCGATTATACATTCGGTAAATAAACTTTCGAGTAGTATTTATGCCTTTAAACATTCAGATTATTTGATAATTGTTGGAGATAATATATTATTCCGATATTTATATATCTATCTTCATTATTTATCTTTCTCATCTTACTTTTAAATTAGATTGACCTTCTCGCTACGTTCCAGGTTTAAATCTAGACAACATTGTGGAACAGTCACTTTTTTATTTCCTAAACAATATTTTAATTTTTTTTTTTCTCAGTATTCAGAGCATAACGACTTCATGAATACTTGAAAATAATTCAATTCTACGCTTGTTTAACTAAGCCTAAAACAAGCCCTAGTTTTTTAGAATGGATATTATCCTTCGATTCAGTTCATGGAGATACATCCTTTTAGATCCCATTATCTCTATTTCAATCATTCAAAATTCTAATGACTAGGTACTCCTTTTCTACGTACGAATACAGAATATCGAGTCACTGTTGCTGCATATTGGTTAAAGATTAAACAAATTTTATCTTAAACCTATATGACGTTAAATTAATTATTATCTCTTTCATATACATTTTTTTACCCTTCCGTCAGGGATCGCGGTAATAATATTATTACTCTCTATGGTTTACACATAGATCTCGAGAGTATATATATGTATTTTCTTCCTGAACTCATTTGCGAGTACGTAATTTGATATTTCAGGAATTACCAATTATGCAGACATAGATTTTATTCTATTAATATTCAATTCTAAAAATTTGATTGAATGTTTATCTATAAAATTTCTGGGCAGTAATTTTATAGAGAGTTATATGTTTAATAATTCCTTGCTTAAATAATAGTTACGCTTAACCTATGATTTATAGCGGGAATTTTGTTCAGTAGTATAATTTTTATTTAGTATTAATATATTTCTTACTATTCTTAAATATGCGTATAGAATAGTAATACTATCTCTTAACTTATAAATTAAGTGTTTTTTGAGATTATTAATCAGTATTATTGTATAATCTTTCTTCAGAGATTATCACACTATTACCTTTTCTCTGAGTCCTTCTCTTTTTATGAACATTTTGATTCGTATCAAAGTGGATTTTTAACATTTCTTGATTTCCATGATTATTTACTCAGGAGTATTTTTCATGGCAATCTTCTGGTATAGAAAGATTCTATCCAGCTTATTTATTATTGCTTAATCTTATCAATACGGTAAGATTTAGCCAAAATATGACCGTCATACAGTTTGCTGCGATCAACCTTATTCTTATCTCTTTTATTGTCTGTCAAACTCTTTAGTTATGATGTTGACAGTTTATTCTTTATTTTTTTGTCAGGACATCAAACGCTTTTATATGTCTATGACAAAACTAATTATCAATGGTTTAAGTTGTTTTTTCTTCCCAGCAGTTATATGCAAACTCTGTATTATTTTATTGCTTGACTAAAAATTCGTTATACAATTAGTCTAGCAATAGTTTTAACCATTATGTTTGTCTATACCTTTTTTCTTCTGATGGATAACTTAGTTATAGTTAAGTTAACTCCATCTACTTTTATTATCTCCCCTTCTTTAATTTGATCAAGGGAAATAATTACACATTATGGTTATTTTAAGTCTGTGTCTGTTCATCGGAAACTGTCCTGTCGCTCCAATTAACAGAATTTAATTAGTTTATAATTCTAATAGCTTAGACTATTACAATTACATAGCTTCACATATCTAGAATTTTATCCAAAATATCTACATATGTCAGTTATCTATAGGAAACTCCACCGAGTAGACTTTTCCTTATTTATTCAAGATCCTACATAGACTACTTACAGTGTATGGTCTTGGCTTTTTGTTTTACAAATTTTGTTTTCAAAATATTTCTATATTCCTAGCTTACTTTGCGATGGAATATTTATGTTATGTCTCAATGACTCCCTTTTCTTTTTGAAGCCAATTGTTGTTTCCCAAAAAGAAAAAAAGAGGGGGGGGCCGATGTTAGGTCTCTGAGACTTAAGAACTGGCTTCCTCTAGAGTCTACTAATATATATAAGGTTGTTAGATCATAACACCTTAAAGCTATTTTGTGAATCTAGACCATTCTTTCTATTAAATATAGAATTAGAATGTATCTGATTCCTTTGAGTTTCCTGAGTCTTAACCAGAAGTGGTGAGATATTATTGGTGTTAGAATTAGGAGAGCACCTCCCTCCTATTCTGCAAATTCTAGCACATTATCTATAGGTTAATGTATTATGAAGTTAAAATGAAGTTTTTTAAAAGTAAAACATATTTTAACGAGTAATACTTAACCTATAGATAATCAATTATCTCCCTCCGCCCACCCTCGCTTATCTCTCCTAATTGTGTCTATTGTTTTACACATAAAAGAAACTGACACGTGGTCAATTGAGCGGGAAGAGTTACGTCACACAGGTAACTGCCTAAGGGACCTTCTGGTTTAAGACTTTAATTAACGACTGAAAGGTCGTTTTTTCTGTGGAAGGTGTGAAAACAGAATAGAATAGCACATTATCTATAGGTTAAGTATTACTCGTTAAAATATGTTTTACTTTTAAAAAACTTCATTTTAACCTTGTCCTGCTGAACACTGATATTCGCTGCCTTGACAAACAGTGTAGATTCAGATCAGTAGATCTTGATCTACACTGTTTGTCATTCAATACCTGAATTTGTATCATCCTGGATGAAGTAATCTGATTGGCTGACAATTAGAAATGGGTGTGGCTTCTGAATTTATTCAGCATGACAAGGCTTAAAGGAGCAGTTTGACCAAGGACTGTTCGTTATCTGTTCAGCCAGCATTTTTAGATGCATCATCAAGTATCAAAACAGGCTTGTTTCTAACCCTTCTCATGCTGAATAAATTAAGATGCCATGCCCACTTCTAATTTCCAGCCAATCAGATCACTTGATCTGGGTTTTTGATAGAAATTCACATTTTTCATGACAAACAGTGTAGATCCAGATGTTGGCTTCTGAAGAAGCCAACTGATCTGGATCTACACTGTTTGCTAAGACAGGGCATGACGTGTTTAGCAAGAAAAGGGTTACATGTAAATTGCAATATAAGAATTAAGATGCTGTAATATTTTAATGTCTACACAGCATCAGAATGTTACAGTGAATGTGGAATCCTGAAATGCATACTATAGATAAGGTACTTTTACAGCCAAAAAAACACACACACACAAACATATACACCACAACCTCTGTATAACACTATTGTTGGGGTCCAAAGCATAAACCGTGTTAGTTATATAACCGTGTTATATCTAAGCAAAAATGTATAGATTATATAGAAAAATGACCATTTATGGTCATTTTTCTGTATAATCTATACATTTTTTGGATCCATCTTTGTTGTATCCAAAACCGTGTTAAAACGAACCGTGTTATAAAGAGGTTAATGTGTATGTATATATATAAAATGATATTTTCTTCCCCAGACAATTGAGGACCTCCTTATTCCTCCACAAAAGCATATATTGAGACACATCTAATGAGTACCCCTTATATATGTTTTTGTGAAGAAATAAACTTTCTTTCTAGAGCTATGATGAGGGTGGTCGGGTGTGGCGAAGGTGTCGTGTAGCTTACATCACCGGGCGTCCAACTGATATTGGCTTACAGTTGGGCAAGGCCTGCTATCCTTGTAGCAGGTAAGGGTAGAGGGGAAATGTTTTTATTTCTTCAGTTTCTTCACTTTCATTCCTTTTCCTGTTTCTTCCCTGTCCCTCTCTTTCATCTCCTCTACTGTCTATTCTATCTCTTTTCTCCCTTTCTCTGGGAGACGACACAAAATGACCCACAAGGGTTGACGTGTTGTTAAACCCCAAAACAATCAATCAATTTCTAGAGCTATGAACCATTTGTACAATTTTGTTTGATTCAGGACACAGTAGAGTTTGACCTGCTGTTTGAGAAGGTATACAAGTGGAGTGCCAGTAGTGTGGAGGACAAGGAAGCTTTCATTACCTGTTTGTGGAAGGTAATAATTCAGGGCTTTCTGAAGTACTGACAGTATACTAATTTGTTCACAAACATTATGTTATAATGCTCAGACTATAACCAATGAAACAATTTGAATTTAACTAGGTATGATGTTCCTTGGGTAGTCTTCAACCAAGTTTATGTTTTATGCCCATCTGCTATTTTCATTGGTTGCCACAGAAACAATACATTTTTTTTAAAATAGAAAATATTTAAAAAGCATCTGCAAAAGCATAGAAGTAGTTTGAGCCAAACTTGCCAGTAACAATCCTTGAGCATGTTTATGCTTTCAGATAGACTTATAATGGGAAAATGATTAAACTTTCTCTGTAATAATTAATGGTCTGAAATAGACTTAATTTGGCAGTCAAAAAGTCTTGTAATGGCAAATTGGTTATGGTAAATGATGTCTCTTTTGAAACAGCTTAAACTGGATTTGGTAGCAATGCTCTTTGTGTGGTCCTCTACTAACTTTCCCTTTAATGTTTAGCATGCTGGGAAAAAAATCAGCAAGAATTTTGAAATAATTTTCTTATTTTTCCCAGAAAATAGGGTTTGACATTTCATGCAAATTTTCTTCTTGTTTGTTTCCCTTCTTGATTCAGTGGAGAGGGGAGAATGACCATAGAAATTATTTCATGATCAATCTCCACAAAAGTTGTGTGGTTGAGCTGGGGCTCGAATGACTGGTGGATCTGCAGTCAGACACACTACTGATTGCAGTGAAGAGCCTTGCAACAAATTTTTGCCTTGGGAGACAGTTTGCATGAAATGCCAAAGCCTGTTTTCTGGGAATAATAAGAAAACTGTCATCAGTCTGTCATCTGCTGAATTAGCCCAGAGAGTGGTAAAGTGTATGGAATTTGTAGAAATCTAAGAAGTTTGAAATTGTAGACTATTAACCATGTATTATATTATTATAAAATTGTAGAGAGATGCATGCTAGATCTTTTGGGCATTTTGTTTTTGGTATAAGGCTGCTAAAATGCCCTACCTGACTTTAATTTCAGCTGGAGTACTATGTCATAAAAATGTACATAATTGTAGATGCCTCACTCTGTATCCTTCCAAATCATGTGACATCCTAACTTCTTCACAGCTGATAGCAGACTTGCCTCACTATCATATCACTCTAGTCTACAGTCTTGATATATTCGTTCTATTTACCCTACCCCCACCCCCCATCCCCAACACAGACAGCTATGTTTTAGATTGTTCTGAATATACATAGTTATAAGATAAGCCACATCTTGAGAAAAAAGGTCTTATTGTTGACTTATTGTTGAATCAGTCTTCCATTGCTCATGCTTGGCCCCTTAGTAAGGCCACATGTCTAGTTCTTTGACTGAAGTTTACCCTTGACCTACCACTTAAGTGAGCAAACAGCATAAATTCTGGTGAGACTGCACAGATGTGCAGGCTATAATGGCATTTTTCCCATGACATGGCTCAGTTGGCTTTTGCACATTGGGAACCCTTTTCATTAAGTAAACAATCATATTACGGAAAGGTAATATAAAATAGCATCTATTTTAACTGGATTTGGTTGGCTTTATTTTGAAATAATTTCATAATAAATTTACTGAATAATCTCTTTGATTCTTTGAAGTACAGCAAAGTAAATAAGCAGAAGGATTTAAAACTGAAAATACAGGCATACACATGTGTATTAAATGTACACTGTACATGTATTTTACTGCGTACAATTGCTTTCTGATTGTAAATCAATTAAAATAAAAGTCATTTGCGGACTTAATTATTTTCAAATAAATTCCTTTGTTCTATATTATATGTGTTAACAGGTATTTTAATGGATGGTTGTCAGCAGCCATGTTGGCTGGTAAGAACTGTTTTTGTCACTAGCCCAAACTGCAGGTGACAGCCTGTTCTCAGCAGCCACCTTCTGTCTAAAAATGTCATAACTCATCATGGTTGGAGAAGTCAGGTTTATTTGTAAACACCTTTGTATTCTAGATAGTGTTTCATAATTTCAGTTATCCCAGAGATATTTAATTGGTAAGCCAGAATTTATCAATGTGCCAGGAAGATTGTTGGAAGGTAAGAAACAAATATTGAAACCATGTAACATTATATTAGAAGTGATTGATCATTTAGAGATTTTGGCATTGATTATTTTATCTAAAAATAAGGTTTGAAAGTAAAATCTGTTTTGCAAAAAATGCCCTGACAGAAGTAATTTTTATTTGAGATGAAAAAAACAACAACAAAAAATGGAGGTATTTTTGTAATATGTACATAAAAATAGAGACTGCTGCAATAATTCTAATTCAGCTGATTGTATTGTAATTTTATATTAATCTGTAGCCATATATTGCCATGAATTCAGTTTTTTAATGGTTGAACTAATTTTATATGTAAAGGAAATAATGCTGGGCAATTCCAGAAATGATCTGAAATATGAAATAAATAAACAATTAGTTCCACCAGGCTTCTGTGACCCACATGATGGATTTTGAAAAAAAAAAAAAGATGGAAAGAAATATTTCCTCTGACATTGATTTACCTCAACAAGGGAGAGTTTACGTTGACACATATACTTTATATCTTATAGTTGGCATAATATGCTCATCCCTCTTTTCAGTGACATGTCTGAAATATTTTTTTCTGTTTTTTATCAAGAAATCATCAAACCTTCTAGTCGTTCAACAAACCAGGAAGAAGGAGCATTAACTGCAATGGATGAGGACTATCAGGCATTGACAGCTAAAGAGGAGTCGGATTTGGAGACACTGATGTCAGACACACAGACTGCAATTAGTAATGCTGAGAACTTTGCAGAGCATCTGTCAAAACAGTTGTCAGTACTTGATGGGGTAAGGTTTCTGAGGACTTGTTATAGAGGAATATTTGATGATAATTCTAGGATAATTTTAACATCTCCATAAAAACATAAGTTGTGGGTGCTCATTAGAAGTGCTTTACCAAAAGAGTACTCACAACTTATGTTTTTATGGAGAAGTAAAACAAAAATATCCCAGAATATCACCAAATACTCTGCCATAACAAGTCCTAAGATCCTATTCATCATAGTAAAAATTAGGTATAAAAATAGTTGTAAATACAAGGTTTGTACAAAAAATTTGTGGACATGTTCAAAAACATACGATATTGGTTGTATCAGTTTAAAATGATATACTCACTGAAAAGTTAAACATTCACTGACTGCAATGAAAATTTCATGAGAATTGATAGACTAGTTTTTGCACTGCAGGGTGAAAAATAATGTAGTTTAAGCACCATAAATCACTTTGATGTATTCTGTGGCATCACTGTTCTGATGGGTTTGGAATCATCCATGAAAATCTATTGAAGTACCAACAATTTCTTAGTTTTTCATATACAATATGTAAACTAGTTGTATTTCTTAAATGTTTTGGAGAATTTTTATGCACACATTGGCAATATTTCATAGTTTCATGTGATATAGACTGGTATGTATTCCTATGTGTTAAAATTACTGGAAACTCAACTTTTATTGCCTAACCATATCTGAAGTAAACTAGAAATCTACAGTTTCCAGTTTGAAAGAAAAAATAAAAAAATAGAAGAAAGTATTTTCTTACTGGTACAAAAAGTGTATTTTAATGCAATATGTTACCATAACAAAAGCATATTTAGTTGATTATTTAACTGGTTTATGCTCGAGTATTTGTACAAGCACCAAAACAAGCTCCATGGAATCTGGTGATGTCGTCGTAGTTTTATGTTCAGAAATATGCCATGCTACGTCAAATTTTCAGTATTTCCTAGATGCCTTTTTATTAGTTGTTCAAATTTCACAAATATAGCATATGGAGACAATTATTTTGAATTAATAAGTTTCAATATCATGAGACAACTCAGTACAGAGATATTAACAAACTCAGTAGAAGCATTTTGTTGGCAAAATCAGAATTTCTGAAGTGCTACATGGCCGACACCCTGTGTTGCTATGCCAACATGTATTAAAACTTTCTGATGTATCCTACTAATACTTATTACACTACAACCTCTTTATAACACGGTTCATTATAACACGGTTCTGGATATAACACGGTTCAAAGATGGATCCCAAAAATGTATAGATTATACACTGTACATTTTTTGTTTGGATATAACACAGTTGCTTAACTAACACGGTTTATGTTATGCACCCCAACAATAGTGTTATAAAGAGGTTGTAGTGTATATCTGAAAACTCAATGCGAATTGATATACAAATTTTACTTTTGGCCAATTCTCATGAAATTTTAACAGCAGGAAGTGCAGTTGCATATGCAGTCCAAGAACTTTTTGGACAAACCTTGTAAATAGAGTATTTATGAATATGAACTGTTTAAATAAGTCTTAAGGAGATTGGATACACTGGGTAGAGTGTCTGTCAAGTATTACAAGGAAGACAACTTTTATGACTGTTTGTTTTCTGAACATGTCCCTTTAGAGAAAAATGGTCTTCTCTTAAAAGGAAAGATTCTTTCATTTAAGATTAGACCCCTTTTGAGAGGGGAAGCAAATAATTTGACAGGGTTGCCACCCCTATGTGTATATATTCCCCTTAAGGAAAATAAAAACATTTTCAACAATTCGTTTTTTTTTTTCTTTCCATGCATTTAAAGTCTCAATTGCCAATACAAGCACCGTTAAACATTTCCTGTTCTTTCCTAAAATATTTTAGCTATGATTTTTTGTGTACATGATGAAGAACATTAAAATCATATGTTGGCTCATGCAACTCTCAACCTTTGTGCAGGTGAAGAGATATTTATTTTAATATTTTTTATCTTAGGAAAATAAAATAAAGCTTTACTTTATGGTCTGTTTCATGACCTGTAATGGTATTAAGGTCTTGATGGAAAGTTTGCAGATGCATTTGGTTGAGGGCAGGTGAAACCGAACATTAATATTTGACCTTGACCTGAACCTGTACTTCGGGGGTGGTCGGGTGGTGCGAAGGTGCTGTGTATCTTACATCACCGGGGCGTCCAACTGATATTGGCTTACAGTTGGGCAAGGCCTGCTATCCTTGTAGTGGGTAAGGGTAGAGGGGGAATGTTTTTATTTCTTCTGTTTCTTCACTTTCATTCCTGTTCCTCTTTCTTCCCTGTCCCTCTCTTTCATCTCCTCTACTCTCTCTTCTATCTCTTTTCTCCCTTTCTCTGGGAGACGACACAAAATGACCCTCAAGGGTTGACGTGTCGTTAAACCCCAACACAATCAAATGAACCTGTACTTCAAGGTTCATTGAATTTTTCAGTTTCTCTTTAGCTACAAAGGTTAATGTTTTGATGTATGTTTGGTGTTGTGCATCACAACCTCTTTATAACACCCGTGCTGGGATCCAAAGCATGTTAGTTAATCAACCATGTTGTATCCAAACAAAAATGTATAGATTATATAGGAAAATGACCAGAAATGGTCATTTTTCTATATAATCTATGCATTTTTGCTTGGATGCAACACTTTTTGGTTCTACCATCAAACGTCTTATGTTTGAAAGCCTCTTATAAAGAGGTTTCAGTTTATCTGCTTTTATTCAGGCAAGGGACAGGTATAAACAAGATAATTTGTACAGGTATCCGCATGATTAAAAACCATGTAAACATATGCTAAAATTGTCTTTGATGTATGTTTGGTGTTGTGCATCACAACCTCTTTATAACACCCGTGCTGGGATCCAAAGCATGTTAGTTAATCAACCATGTTGTATCCAAACAAAAATGTATAGATTATATAGGAAAATGACCAGAAATGGTCATTTTTCTATATAATCTATGCATTTTTGCTTGGATGCAACACTTTTTGGTTCTACCATCAAACGTCTTATGTTTGAAAGCCTCTTATAAAGAGGTTTCAGTTTATCTGCTTTTATTCAGGCAAGGGACAGGTATAAACAAGATAATTTGTACAGGTATCCGCATGATTAAAAACCATGTAAACATATGCTAAAATTGTCTTGGGAAATTAATACACTTTCAGGGGAGGCAATACTGTCCATTTTTTGGCTCCCTTCTGAAAAAGGTCTGCTCTAAAAGGATAGAATTTTCTTCCCCTTGGGAGCAAAGTCTTTCTTTTTAGAGTAGACCTCAGAAGAGGCTTGATGTGCAAGAAAGGAAACAGGTAATGATAAAAGTTATCTCCCTTGTAAACAATTTGCAGAAAATCTATCAAATGTATCCATTCCCCAGAAATGACAATGGTTTATTATTTTATTCAGGCAAACATACATTCCATAATGGGTAGTGAGGACCAAGTATTGAACCTAATGAGGTTGTTAGATGATGGTATACAACAAGCTGAAGTTATTGAAACTAAACTAGACTCTTACGACAAGATTCTCCAGGTATTTTGTTCAAGCGAATGTTTACATTTTTAAGTGCAATCTGTCTAAGGATTTGTCTCCCTTCTCGAAGAGGGATACTCTTAAAAGAAAGAATTTGCTCCCAATGGGAGCAAATTCTTTCCTTTAAGAGAATCCCCTTCGAGAAGGGATTCGCATTACAGGGAATTAAATCAACCTCTGCTGAAGTGACCTCTTGAAAAGGGAAGCTAAAGCTCCAGCCCAGAGTGGTCTCTTTAAAGGGTATTTATTCAGTTTTGCATGAGATATGGCTGTTAAAAATCAATTGATGTGGGTTATTACCCATGTGGACTTGGAATTTCCATCCACAAAGCTGCTGCCCACAAGCTAGGATGTAGTGAAATCTTCTTGTAGTTTCAGTGTAACCAAATTCTGAGTGGTAAACATGGTTTAATCGGTGTAACCATGTTATTAAGTTATGCTAGTTTAAGAAAGTGACATCAGTAAGCAAATGTGACCAGTGACATTTAAGAATTATTATAAGTCCCATAAGATATAGATGTGAAAAAAAGGGCTTTTGGTCTTTATTCCATTGAAGATACCCTAAAGGGGTAACTGACAAGCAGTGCAGACCCAGATTAGATGCTGCAGAACACGCTGTCTGATCAGGGTCTCCACTATTTGCAAATAGTTCAATCATTTTTCTTTAGGAATATCTACATCATATAGCCTGACATATCTAAAATGGAAAATGGACTCTTCCAATATATAGTGTGCGTGTCCGACTGGAGACCAGGAGGTTGCGGGTTCGACCCCCGCCTAGGTCGGCAACATTCTTTCTTAGAGAATGATCATGAAATATTTTCTACAGTCATTCTCTCCCTTCCACTGATTCAAGAAGGGCATTTGTCAGTTTCTGGCGAAAGAATGTGCACAATACTGGTTAACCCCTCAGAGGACTAAGCCTGCCCAGTAAACGCGTGGTTAGGTAAACTGACCGCACTCGACATGACTCCATAGGGTTGACTGGGCAGTAAAACCTCAACACAAACAAATATAAAGTGTGGGAGAGTTTATTCAGTCTTTAATGGGTGATATATAACCATAATGTAATTATACTACAATCTAACTTCAATGACTCAAAAGTCTTTGGAACTATGCAAATTTGTTCTAGACATAGGTAGTTCGAGCCACTCAAGGTTAATCATAGCACCAGGTCAGGAGGCAAATAGGTATAATTTAGGGATGTCTTTTCTATCTTCTATAAAGCAATGGTATGTTAAAATTCTACTAATGAGTACACACAACATACATATTCAGGAAATTTTCCTAAAATATCCCTAAATATTTGTTTTCTTGAGCTATTGAAAGAATTTCCTTGGGCTTCAAAGCAAGTTTGAATTAGCTGTAGATGACTCATTCGTTTTTGAGTCATCAAAGTTTTGCTGTATTTTGTTTTCAGGCAGTGAAAGAACAGATGGAAGTGATGAAGGATAAAGATACATTGATCAACGTCAGAAACATGAATCATGAAAAATTGCTGACAGAATTAGAAAGCTTGGTGGTGAGTAGAAACAAACGTGTATTAGCCATTGATCAATGTCAGAAACATGAAAAATTGCTGACAGAATTAGAAAGCTTGGTGGTGAGTAGAAACATACATGTAAATTAGCCATTGATCAATGTCAGAAATGAAAAATTGCTGACAGAATTAGAAAGCTTGGTGGTGAGTAGAAACAAATATGTAGTAACCATGTCATAGTGTGACGTCCCTTGTTGCTGCATAACCCTCTGCTGTCAGAGCGAGTGAAGCATGCATCCATTAATGGGAGGGGAGGAGAAGACGCTTTCTTTTCTCCAAGTAGTATATGCTATTGAGTAGCGAGAATGTAAACAATACTAATACCCTGCTGCTGCTTAATCATTATTATTCTTATTTCCTAACGTTCACACTTGATAAACTATGTGATGATACAGAGAGGAGAGTGATAATAAGATGAAAGCTTAAAACTGAGGTATCTAAAGTAGTGTAACAAAGGTTATTGGTAATGTGAATAATGACTTAAACTATTGGTACGATGAATTACCAAGTATCATCTAACACTAGTGTCAGCACAGACGTGCAAATTTCAGACAACCCTCTTTATACTAACACTCGATACACAAAAAGTTTGTTATAATGACAATTTGACTGTTATGAAACCTTCAGTTAGAGGTACCAATTAGTCACAAATTATGCAAGAATATTGTATTTAATAATTTAAAGAATTAGAATCCCCTCAGTGAGGCAGTTCTAACAAATATCCAAAACAATTGTTCTATGAGGAAATAAGAACAAAACAAGACCTTTCTTACGTATCAATCTGCTTATTAAATATTCTGTACAACGGCAAATTCATTTTAAAGGCAAAGTCTTTAGGAACATGCTGTCATTGTAACAAGGGTTCACTGTACATTATACAGGCTGTTACTCTACAGCAATACTGTGCAATAATAAGCTATCACACTATCATGCAAGTCACAGAACTGCTAATCAGGAGGGGTGTTGGGTTATATCAGTGCCCTAGATAAGGTTTTAAGCAATTGGATATTTTTAGCTAGTTTTACCCACCCATTTTTCATTGCATTGGGTATCTGAATGTGTACCAGTCCCCCACAAATGCAGAAGCCTGAAGATGTCCACAGTGGCAGCTAGTACCAAACCTGGACCCACACTGCAATACAGAACACATTACATTGAGACCGCAAAGTTTAATTAGTTAAGACTTAACCAATAATAACACTTGCCGATATTTTTCTTTTCAAAAACATGTTCTGGTACTAGAATTATGGCAGGATATTTTTTGGACATTGCGGAAAAACTATTACAGTAACTCTTTCCCCGCTAGTGGCAACTTTTATCATCTGCTTATAACTTTTTCAAACAGTTCGGATTCAGATCAGGCCGAACAAAACATCAGGCCTAATCTGGATCCAAACTGTTTGACACCCTGATGGTGTTCCTGAAAGATTTTTTTGAAAAAGTCAGTTTTAAACAAATAAAAAAATCCACAGATGACAAAAAAGCAAGCAAAATTACCCAGCATACAAAGAGTTAAAAAAACTGCAGAATATTCAGCTAGATGCCTGTACTTGAGAGCTGCAGTTATTCTAGGGCTTTACTTGAATAATACTGGCTCCCCTATGAAGTGTTTTAAGAAGACTGGATACACTTATTAGATTTTCTGTCCAGGGAGACAACTTTTGTGACCTCCTGTTTGCTTTACTGCATACCAATCCCCTTCTGAAAGGGAGTCTACTCTGTAAGGAAAGAATTTGCTCCTGCTGGAAACCCTAGAGTGGACCCATTTTCATTCATGTATCTTACGTCATTGGAGCATTCAACTGATATTGGCTTACAGTTGGGCAAGGCCTACTATCCTTGCAGCAGGTAAGGGTAGAAGGGGAATGTTTTTATTCTGTTTCTTCACTTTCATTCCTTTTCCTCTTTCTTCCCTGTCCCTCTTTTTAATCCATCTCTTTCATCTCTTCTATATGTCTTCTCTCTTTCTCTGGGAAACACACAAAATGACCCACAAGGGTTGACATGTCGTGAAACCCCGACACAATCAATGGACCCTTTTTCAGGAGGGGACAAAAATAATTTTGACAGAGTTGCTTCTGAAAGTGTACTAACCTTACCACTCTTTTGGCTAATTCAGCAGACACATTGGTGATATTTTTCTTATTTTCCCCAGTAAACAGGTTCTGACATTTCATGCCTATTTCTGGGAAAAATAAGAAAAGTACTTTTGCATGTTCTGCTGACATTTTTACTCAGAGTGCTAAGCTTTAATGAAATCTTGGACTTTTACTCTGTATACATTTGTACTACAGAACCAGCTTGACCTGGATGCTAAATATGTGAAATCATTGAAAGAGGGAGATTTGTCCACACCTAATGGTATACTTGACTGTACAGCAGCTGCCTATCAGTTACAGAGATGTGTTCGAGCTGACATACACCCAGGTAACAACTATACACAAAAATATCTACATGAGGTATAGTAAAAGAAAATGTACCTATCTGTGTCTATCTGTGTTTCTATCAACCTACATATTGTGCACAATATGATCAGGACCGTCTCTGTTTATTTATACTTTATGAACAGTATCCAGTGATTCTGCAAGCATTTAGCATTGCCTTGCTGATGTGGTTTTAATTCTGTCATCCACCAGAGGTGGAGTGAAACGTATGATCTGCAATGTCAGAAAACAAACATTCACATCAGCCTGTGAATTTATTCAGTCTGATCAGAATTTTCACTGGGCACATCTTGGATTGCCAAGGATGCAAAGTTTCTTCATGCTTTCAATGAAGATCTTATCAGACTGTAGAGGTGCAGCTTGATTTGAGTTATTGTTGTGCACATATGGCAGAAGGTACGTTTTCTCTCATTGTGACTCATATTGCTTTTTAGCCCAGCTACCTTTCTCTGTGATGTTGGCCTCAACATGACTACTTCTTTTGTGTGATCACTTGAACTGGGCAACAGATTTTTATCAAACTTGCAGGGATATATTTTTGGGACATACTTAATAGCTGATTGGTTTTTGGTGACCTTGACCTAATTTTCAAGGTCACAGTACTCCAAAGATTGTCAAATTTAAGCAGAAGTCAGCTTGTGTGAACTCTTTGATGAATTGATTTAAGTCAGATTTACATAGCTACATCACTGGGACAGTGTGTGGAGTTGATTACATTTTGGTGATCTTGACTTATAAAGTTGGAGATAGGGGAGTCATCTGTTTTCTCTGACGGTAGTTTATAAAGCCTAGAAGAAAGAAAAATACCAAAAATTTTGCTTAAGAAAAAATATCTTCATTGAAAACCACATGGAATATATGTCACAGTGAGTGAAAACCAAACAACATACCTGTACAGATGTGCAGGCTGCTGTTAGTTTGTTCACATATGAGCCGGGGCACTGCATTTCTAACAAGCTTGCTTGTGTGTCCAGTGAAGACTCAGATCAGCTGTGTGCATCGATATACAGTTGACTCTTGCTATCTTGAACTCGTTTATCTCAAATAACCGCTTATCTCGAAGTAAAAATCTGGTCCCTGCCTAAATATGAAAATCTAACAACATGTAAAAAATATTGTGGAAAAGAGGAGAAGTTGCTCCTAAGGAGCAATTTCTCCTCTTTTCCACAATATTTTCAATATATCTCTAACTTCAAGAGTCCAATTACACATATATTTGTTAGATGTGGTTAATCGAATGAGTTTTTCCTCAATTCTGCAAATCTGATATGTCGAAGTATGGATATTTCGAAATATTTCAGAGAGTCCCTTGGAATTCGAGATAACGGGAGTCGACTGTATTCTAAGCAGAACCTCTGCCATCCACCTAAAGAATGCTTGGCTGTTTGGCTACCCACAGTGTGCAAAGCAATGACTGATCAGCCTGTGCATTTGAGCAGGATGATCTGAGTCATTGCTTGGTGGTCATTGAATCTTGTAGCAGTTGCTGTGCCCCCAGCTCATATTGGTTTTTATGGCTTTTTCCTCGACACAACTTGTATATTACATAGCTCTAGTTAAGGCACTTTTTTCAATATTTGTCTTATCTCTCCACAAAAAAATATGTTGTGATACTCATTAGAAGTGCCTCGCTGAGGCACTTCTAATGAGTACCCACAATATATGTTTTAATGGAGAAATAAGAAAAATATTAACCTGATACCCACACTTATCTAACCTATATATATTATTTCAGCTCTCCAGAATATGTCAGCAGTAAAAGAACAGCAGAAAAAGTTTGCCAATTATTCCTCGGACTTCTCCAAGCGACTGGCACATCATCTTAATAATCTTTTTATTCATCAGGTAATGTAGTGATTCTTAAAGTGCCATTCATATAAGTCCTTGACTTTTTTCTGAATCCCAGTTGAAATGTGTTCATGTTGATATATATTGTGTCTGTATTTATACAAATAGAAATATGTTTAAACTAAAATGGTAGCAGACATTATTTTTTTGATTTTTCATGAAGAAACTTTGCATCCTTAGTTGACTAGAATGTGCCCAAAGAAGATTCTGATCAGACTGCCCAAATGTGGAGGCTGATCTTAATCTTTGCAGGGTGCATGTGTCTGAAAGTGTGTTTTCTGACATTATGGCTCATGTGTATTAGGGATTTCTCTGTTCATTGACATATCCTACAATCTCCAAATATTCTGTGAGCAGGTAATAAGGATGCTGCTCAGATTGCATGAGACCACAAACTGATCTGGACCTTTACTGTGCATGTGACATAAAAATAAGTCAAGATACCCAGGAAATCTTGCAGTTTGCATTATATGACATGTGAACAAAATGTTTGATGTCAGCCTACAGCACTTCCATACTGAATCATGGAATCCATTGCCCAGAAGATATCAACATATTTGCAAGCTAAACTGAGCCTTCACTGTTCACATATTAGCAGCAAAGTCAGAAAACATACCCTTGGGCATGTGAGCCCAGTGAAGATTCAGATCAGCCTGCATGTTCGTGCAGTCTAATCAGAATCTTTGCCGAGAGCATATTGGATAGCCAAGGATGCAAAGTTTCTTCATGCAGACAACAAAGACTGATCAGACTGTTTGGATGTGCAGGCTGATCTGAATCTCTGTTTGGCACGTGTCAGATGGTACGTTGTCTCACATAGAGGCTGATATGTCATAGTGGACATTTTTTAATAATGTGAAACATAAGTTGCAGTACAAGTAGTACTTAAATATTCAAGTATTTTTATATCACTTGTATTTATGATTGTTTTTCAGGCCAATGAGTCTGGAGAGACGTTAAGCCGGCATGCCTCGGAATTGAGATTACCTCAGCACCATTCTAGTCACCGAGATTTAACACCATACACAGACCTCATGATGTGGTTAAAAAACTCAGATCCCAAAAGTTTCAAAGAACTGTCAAAGGTATCATAGCTTCAGATAAAGCTCTTTTTTTTTACCAAAAAGGAAAAATCATATACAGTAAAACCTTGATGACTTGAACACCGATGGCTCATTTACCTTGGATAATTTAAACTCGTTTTTGAGTCCCTACGAAACTTTTCCGACAGCTCGAGAAAGCAAATATTTAGGGATATTTTAGGCTTTTTTCCTATTTTGTAATGAAATTGTATGTTGTGTGTACTCATTAGAATTGCCTTGTCAAGTCAATTCTAATGAGTACACTCAACATAACCATTATTGTATAGAAGATAAAAAAACTTCCCTAAATTATCACCATTTTCTTCCTGCCTGACCTGGCGCTATGATTAACCCTTAGTGGCTCGAACTACCCATGTCTAGAATAAATTTCCATGGTCCCAAAGATGTTTGAGCCATTGAGGTTTTACTGTATTGTGGGTACTCGTTAGAAGAGCCTTAGTTAGGCACTTCTGATGAGTACCATAACATATATTTTCTTGGAGAAATAAGAAAAAAAATTGTGGATACCCTCTCTTGTCTTGAGCTATGGGTTATCCGGGGCATGCTGTATAAAGAGCACACTGGAGTCTTATTATAAAGCTACTCATTACAACACTACTTTGGGTATACACCACAGCCTCTTTATAACAAAACTGCTGGGATCCACAGGAAAACAGTGTTAGCTAAACAGTTGTGTTGTAGACAGACAAAAATGTATTATTATATAGAAATTAATGCATTAATCCAGTAGACAGCCTATAAAATTGTTTGTACATTTTACAATATACTCTACCGTGAAAGTATCAGCACTGTATCATCTTTATCGATAGATTGTCCTTCAGTCAGTTTGAAGTATATTTAACCCTTGTCCTGCTGAACCTGGATATACCCTGCCTTTGCAAACAGTGTAGATCCAGATCATTTGGCTTCTGAAGAAGCCAACTGATGTGGATCTGCATTGTTTGCCATTCAGTATGTGAATTTGTATCAATTATTTGGATCAAGTAATCTGCTTGGCTGAAAATTAGAAGCAGGCGTGGCATCTTAATTTATTCAGCAGGACAAGGGTTAAATTGATGGAAATACAATGCAGTCTGTTGTAGCTCTTGATAAAGCTTAACATTCTGGGTTAAATTATCAGCAGATGACATATTGAAATGTTATTCTTATCTTTTGCAGAAAACAGTTTTTTTTGTTTTGTTTTTTTTTGGAAAAAATGAGAAAATGTCATTATCTCTGTTGTAGGCTCTCAATAATGCTCAACATTCCGGGTTAGATTATCAGCAGATGACATATTGAAATATTATTCTTATCTTTTCCAGAAAACAGGTGTTTTTTGTTTTTAAAAAATGAGAAAATATCAATTTTTCGTCTGCTGAAAAGCCAAGCGAATGGTAAAGGTTAAAATTGTTTTAGATGATTCTTATGAGGTCTTTGGTCACAGGTTTTGCATGAAAAGATAAACATAAACTTTTACCTTTGTTTGTTTGGCTTTATTAGATTAAAACCATACAAAATAACTTTTTTTAAAGGGGCTAGATACCCCTGCTAGATTTTATGCCTTTTTTGACAAGGGAAAACAACTTTTGGGACTTCCTGTTTTGGTTGCCTGCACACTAAGCCCATTCTGAAAGGGGTCTACTGTAAAAGGAAAGAATTTGCTCCCAGGGGGGAGGAAATCCTTTCCTTTTAGGGTAAACTCTTTTTCAGAAGAGTGATAAATAATTATGACAGTTGTCTGCCTTGAAAGTGTAATTATTTCCCTTAATCATGTGATGTTGTTCTGATTCAGGTCTATTCTCAGAATCTGTCCAAGTTGTACACAAGAGAAATACAGGAATTCTTGGATCTTGCTAGACAGGCCATGATGGGAAAAGGAGATAGAAGTAAACTTAGTGAGTTCTAGTTCTTTTAATATAAAAACATAGACACTGACTCCATTTACCACTTTAATGCTAAGCATGCTGGATAAAAATCCAGCAAATGACATTTTGAAATATTTTCTTTTCTTTTCTGTTCTTTTTTTTTTTTTTGCAGAAAATAGGCTTTGACAATTTATACAAATTGTCAATTTGCATGAACTGTTAAAGCCAATATTTTGGGAAAAAAATAAGAAAAATATCATCAATTTATCTGCTGAATTAGCTCAGAAAGTGGTAAAAGTTAATGGACATGCATTTCAGATTCCTGTGTCAAATATGAGGGTGAGTAAATAAGTAACCAGCCTAACTTATTTTCAGTTGAGATCCACCTCTTCTTTTTTCAATGTAATTGCCCTCTAGTGGGATGCACTTAGACCAACGGTGTTCAAGTGCCATCAGCCCAGAACTGAAAAAGTCAGGGTCCTGTCCATTAACCCACACCTCAACTGCCGTCACAACTTCTTCATCAGACCGAAAATGAAGTCCACGGATATCCTTTTTTCAAGTTTGGGAATATGAAGAAGTCGCTAGGAGCTAGGTCAGGCGAATAGGCAGGATTTGGTATTAATTCATACCCATTTCGCTCTACAGCATCCATTGCAACTTTGCAAGTGTGGACTCACGCGTTGTCCTGTTGCAGCAAAACACTTTTAGAGAGTTTACCTCAGCGTTTTTCACGGATGGCGGTTCTCAGCTGGTCTAACAAGTTTGCATAGTACACTCCAGTTATTGTACTTCTCTTGGGTAAAAAGTCCGACATAATAACGCCCTTTGCATCCCAAAATACTGTGGCCATCACCTTGCCAGCAGATGGTTGCGTCTTGAATTTCTTTGGCCTCGGGGACCCAGGCCCTACCCACTGACGACTCTGAGCTTTATTCTCTGGCTCATAATTATGAACCCAAGTCTCATCTACAGTCACCAGACACAAAAGAAAATCATCTTTTGACCTAAAATGCTTCAACAAGGCACTGCATACTGATGCTCTGGTTGCCATTTGCTCATCGCTAAGGGATTTGGGGACCCAACGGGCTTTTAGCTTGCGCATACCTAAACAATCATGTAAGATTGTTGAAACGCTACCATGTGAAATGCCTAATGCCTGCGCTATTTCTTCCACCTGAATTCGCCTATCAGAGTATACCAGATCCCAAACTTTCTTACACATTACTTCGTTGGTGGCATCCAGTGGGCGTCCAGACCTGGCTTCACCTTCTAAAGATGTTCTACCGGGTTTGAATTTCCCTACCCAGAATTTAACCAGAGCATAAGATGGTGCAGAAGACCCATAAACATCGGCTAACTTGCCGTGTATTTCCTTGCCCGTTTTACCTTTTAAATACAAGTACCGAATTACAGCATGGTACTCAACTTTAGATGAAAAGCATGCCTTTGCAACACTAATCATGTTTGACATTCAATATCTTATTAAAGAATGACTCGATACGTTTGCAATTTTGTACCCATGTATAAATCATATATTGAAACAAAGCATGAAAATGGTGACCGTCTTGGTCCATCGGAAATGGGATAGGCTGGTTATTTATTGACACGTCCTCGTACACAGTTTCCAATAAACTTCTGCAAGGGACTGGATACAGTTGGTACTTTCAGGACTTCATGTTTGCTTCCCTACACACCTAGACCCTTCTAAAAAGGTGTGTACTCTAAAACAAAAGAATTTGCTCCCAAGTGGGGAGCAAAGACAATTCAGCCAGAGCAGTTTCCCCAGAAAGTGTATCAGTTTTCCTTACCTGTTGGAAGAGGCTGGATGTGTAAGGCTTATGTCCAGGTTATGATTCCCCTCTGTAATTCAGAGATATTTTGTCACCACAATAAGATTATTATCAAAAAAAAGTGGCAAGCCAGTTTTCTTTTTCAATATAGATGTATACTGAAACCTCTTTTTAATACGGTTCATTGTAAGATGGTTTCTGATCTAGTATGGTTTGCAGGTGGACCCCAAAATTTTGTATTCAAACAAAAACATGTAGATTATATAGAGAGATGACGATTTATATTCATTTTTCTGTATAATCTATTTATTTTTGTTTGGATACAACACTTAAAAAAAATGTGTACATTATATTGAAAAATGACACTTTATTGTCATTTTTCTATGTAATCTAAGTAATTGACATTTTAAAATATTTGTTTTATTGCACTGATATTTGTAAATAGTGTCCCAAGTTGGGATATCAAAAGACACGAGCGTGAGAGCACCTTTTGATATCTCAATGCTGGGCAATATTCATGAATAACAGTGCAATAATCCCTTTATTATATAGTCATAAATAGTTTCTGTAATTTATACTCAAGTAAGCATCTATATGTATCTAATATTGGTGTACTTTCAGTCAAAGTTGAAATTCCCTGATCAGGACCAGTTTAATGCAATTTTCTTAGTTTATAGTGATTAAATGAGCATTTGAATAGTGGAAATTTGATAAGTTAAGAGATACCATTATTATGCTTGTTTTAGTCTTGTACTTTTCTAGATTATTTTCTGTTTTTCAAGATCTGAGCACCAGCAGTGGTTTGGGAAAGTTATCTGGATCATCAACCAGTCTAAATAAACCTCCTGATAGGAGCAGGTCTGGGTCCATGCAGAGTGTAGAGTCCATTAATATTATCCATGGTTCCGAGAATGATCTCGCTATAAGACATCTCTTTGATCAGGTACTTTATTTCTCTATCTACAGTTGATCTTTATTTCCAACTCATAGGAGTCATAGGCAATCCTTAAAGAGCCAATCACAACTGCAGCAGACAAGAGTTTTGAATATATATATTTTTTTATTTTTCATAGAAAATAAGTCTTGACAATTCGTGTGAATTGTCTGCCAAGCAGACAATTCACATGGAATATCAAGACATATTTTCTGTGAAAAAAAATAATAAAAAAAATAGATGGTTATCAGCTACATATTTTACTTGGTGCTTTAAGAGTAAGGCTGAGTGAAGTCAGGCCACTATGAACCAACAGTGTCATAGTTCCAGATAAGAGGAGTAGACATAAAATTATTTCTCTTATTTCTCCACAACAACATACATTCTCCGTACTCATTAGAAGCATCACATTGAGGCGCTTTTAATGATTAGCCAAACATACATTTTTATACCCCGCCACACAATAGTGGCGGGGTATTATGGTTTCACGTTGGACATCCGTGTGTCTGTCCATCCATCCGTCGTATGTCCGTCTGTCGTCCGTCCGTCCATCTGTCTGTCCGTTTTTCATTTCCGGATGATAACGAGTAAACATCAGTGGATTTTCACCAAACTTGGTATGTGCATTGATATTGTGGAGATCTGGTTTGGGATTGCTAATGGGCAAATTTTGTCAAATTTTTAAGGAGTTATCTGCCCGAGACACGCCCATATTTTCGTTTCTGGGCGATAAACTTGAGTAAATAACAAGGGATTTTAATCGTACTTGCTGTATATATTGACATTAAGGAGATCAGGTTTGGGATTGCTAATGGGCAAATTTCGTCAAATTTTTACGGAGTTATCTGCCCGAGACACGCCCATATTTTCATTTCTGGACGATAACTTGAGTAAATTACAAGGGATTTTAACCAAACTTGCTATATACATTGACATTAAGGAGATCTGGTTTGGGATTGCTAATGGGAAAATTTTGTCAAAATTTTAAGGAGTTATCTGCCCGAGACACGTCCATATTTTCGTTTCTGGGCGATAACTTGAGTAAATAACAAGGGATTTTAATCAAACTTGCTATATATATTGACATTAAGGAGATCTGGTTCGGAATTGCTAATGGGCAAATTTCGTCAAATTTTTATGGAGTTATCTGCCCGAGACAGGCCCATATTTTCGATTCCAGACGATAACAAGAGTAAATCACAAGGGATTTTAACCAAACTTGCTATATGCATTGACATTGAGGAGATCTGTTTTGGAATTGCTAATGGGCAAATTTTGTCAAATTTTTACAGAGTTATCTGCCCGAGACGCCCATATTTTCGTTTCCGGATGATAACTTGAGTAAATAACAAGGCCTTTTAACCAAACTTGCTATATGCATTGATATTATCAAGATCTTGTTAAGGATTGTTATCTGTCCATTGATATTATCAAGATCTGGTTTAGGATTGTTATCTGTCCCTCCATCATTTTCTTTCCAGACATTTTCGCAACGATAACTTTAATACATAAACAAATAATTGCTATGGCAGGGTATTATGCTTGTGGTGCTTTTATTTGTGGAAAAATATTGGAAATAATTTACATGAAATAGCAAATGCTGTTTTCTGGGAAAAGTAAAAAAAGATTTTCAAGATGTCTTCTGCTGAAAATTTTACCCAGAGTGCAAAGCATTAAGTACATGTAGTTTATTATGACCCAGCTCCTATTGTTCATCATCTATCTGTAGTTTTACAGGATCATCTCTTGAATGATCACTCTGATTTTATTTGAATAAAAGAGATCAAACTTCAAGGTTTTATTTTAAATTTTATTCCCGACTAGTTTCAGTTATTACAACCTTTTCCAAGGGACATTGTTAATTGTAATACTTCGATCAGCATATGATTCTCTGGTGTAATTTTACTTGACACATTAAAATACTGTTGGTATTAACACACCGTACTATGGGCAAATTCAGCAGACGACAAACTGTTGATATTTTTGATGATATTGTTCTTATTTTTCCTAGAAAATAGGATATGACACTTCTAGCAAATTGTCTCTTTACAGTTTGCATGAAGTGTCAAATCCTATTTTCTAGAAAAACAAGACAAATATTTCATAATGACATCTGCTGAAAGTTTTACACAGAGTGCTAAGCCTTAAGGTATTGTTGGTATAAATAGTTGAAACCTATAAACTGTGGCTTTACCTTAAGGGGAATAGATGTACTTACAGAGAAGGTAACTCTTGTCAACTTTGTTATTGTCCCCTTTCTGAAAGGGATCTATTCCGTAAAGAAAAATATAATGATAGAGAAACAAGAATAGATATCTATATAGGTTTAGATAAGAGTGTGTATCAGGTAAATAATTTTCTTATTTCTCGACAAAAACATATGTTGTGGGTACTCATTAGAAGCACCTCGATGAGGCACTTCTAATGAGTACCCACAACATATGTTTTGTTGAGAAATAAGAAAAATATAGATACTTTTTTGTTGAAAAACGCGCCTTATCAAGAGCTACAACACATATAGTTTGTGTAAACAATGGCTCTGAATTAGTCTATAGAGCTACATATACAAGTAATGTCGAAGATTGTCTAATTGTAGGTATTTGATAAAGTGTTGAGTGAGCTGGAGCCAGTCTGTCTTGCAGAGCAAGATTTCTGTTGTAAATTCTTCCACCTTCTCTCTGAGGTACAACCAACTACAATGCAGGTAAGAGGGACCAGTCATAATACTTGGATCAGCATTCAGTTGTTCATAGCTGCGTTAACCCTTAACCCATTCATCCCTGAGTTTCTGAAGTGGACTTTTTCATCCTTGTAATTGGACATGTCCACTGATGCAAATAGGGGTGTCAGTCTAAAATCCAAAGCAGAATGGCAAACAGTGTAGATCCTGTTATGAGCTGTCTCATCTGGATCTACTGTTTAAACAGGTATCTGTTTTTGTCTGCCAGGATGAAAGGGTTAAAGTGCCAAGCAAATTTACAACAGAGGACATTCTCATTTTTATCGCACATGCTTTTGCAAGTTTTTGTCCGTCAGTCCATTCGTTTTTCTGTCAACATTTACCCTGGGTGTCTTGTGAGCGCAACGCCTCTTACAGTTTTTTACTGATCATTTTGAAACTTTGCATTTGTTTTCATCATGGTATGAAGATGTGCTGTGGTTTGGATATAATGTTGGATTATTTTTTGCCACTTTTCCCACATTGTGAACTTAGTCATTTTTCACCCTTTTGTGAACTTAGTCATTTATATAAACAGTTGGTACCTTTTGTGAGCACAACTCCTCTTACAGTTTTGTACCGATTATTATGAAACTTTGCTTGCATTTTCTTCATAGTATGAGGATATGCACGTGGTTTGGATGTGATTGTTAGATTATTTTTTTCCCTTTTTTCCACATTGTGAACTTTTTTCACTCTAATATATAGACAGTGGGTACCTCGTGAGCACAACTCCTCATTCAATTTTATACTAATCTTTTCGGAACTTTGCACAGGGGGCAGGTGCGACATCAACTTCACCAAAGTTTGATCTTTTTTTTTATTTTTCAAAGAAAATATGACACGACATTTCATGAGAATTGCCTGCTAAATATTAAATATGTGACAGACTAGAATGTGCAGTCTATGGCACGCCATTGCAAATCACCAGGATCGTTTTTAATGTGGCTAATAGCATGATGGACGGACAGATGTACTTGCTCTTCCACACCATTACCATGAGGGGAGGTAGTGTAGCAAGTTTGGCTAAATTTCATGCGGTGTTTGAGATAGCCTGATGGAAGATGGACTGACTCTGGACGGACCGACCAAAAAGAAATTTTGCTCTCGCACTCCCTTACCATGAGGGGAAGTGATGGAGCAAGTTTGGTTGGATTCTGCCTAGTATTTTAGGAGAAGATTGCGTGATGGATAGATGGACGAACGTCTGACACACAGAAAAATAATGTTGCTCTTGCACACCCTTACCATGAGGGGAAGTGATGTTGCAAGTTTGGTTGAATTCCGGCCAGTGGTTTAGGAGGAGATAGGGTGAGGGACAGATGGACAGACACACGGACACACAGAAAAATAATGTTGCTCTCACACTACCCTACCATAAGGGGAAGTGATGTAGCAAATTTGGTTGAATTCGACCCAGTGGTTTAGGAGGAGATAGGGTGATGGACAATGGACAGACACACGG
This sequence comes from Anodontia alba, assembly GCA_964016985.1. NCBI lineage: Eukaryota > Metazoa > Mollusca > Bivalvia > Lucinida > Lucinidae > Anodontia > Anodontia alba. The sequence continues at coordinate 61,228,498 of OZ024826.1, read as the reverse complement.
ACAGATGGACACACAAAAAAATAAATGTTGCTCTACACAACCCTACGATAAGGGGAAGTGATGTAGCAAGTTTGTTTGAATTCCGCCTGGTGGTTTAGGAGGAAATAGTGTGACAGACAAATGAATGGACGATGAATGAAAGGACTCACAAAAAAATAATATTGCTCTCCCACACCCTTATCATGAGGGGAAGTCATGTAGCAAGTTTGGTAGAATTCCACCCAGTGGTTTAGGAGATTGCATGATGGACAGACGGACGAATGGATAGATGGACTAACTTATCCCTATGGACGGACATATGGATGGAGGCTTTAACAATATTCCAATCGCTTTTTTTAAAAAGGATGGGGATAAAAATCAAAATATGGTCTGCTGCAGTTGTGATTGGCGCTTCAAATGTTGTTAAGCCAATATGTTTTGTTTAAAGGTAAAGTTAGTGAGGAATATATGATAAAATTGTTGGTATAAGAAAACAACAAAAGATTTAAATTTTATATAACATTATAATATATAAATGTATATATACAGTATGAAATTTTAAATTTTATATAACTATTGTTTATTGTGAAAAGCAGTTGTCTTATATTTTCTGAAATTTCAATGATGAGAGCTATCATGGTTTTGCGATAATAATATTTACAAAAAAAATCTGGAAATGTATTAATTTAAATGATAACATCAAATACTTTTGTTCGCATACTGTATATATAAATGTATTAAACTCCTGTTAATCCTTAAAGCACCGGTCATATCTACTACAGATCACAGTCTCATTCTAGGATTATTTTTCAGAGATGCTAGCAGGTGATTCACATGAATTGTCAAGCCTTGTTTTCTTTGAAAAATAGTAATGCATGCATTAATAAAAAATAACTGTTGCATGCTATGATTTTGCATGGCATTTTAAAAGTTAACTTGAATGAGTTTATGAGGTGTCCAGGTGTTAGCTCTCCTGACAGGATCATGAGGTCCCGGATTTGAATCCTGTCGGAGGCAGAATTCAGCACATGACTATACAGCACTTCACTTCACAGAGCCTTTCATTATCACCCTTCCATTGTCTTGATATAACCTAAATAATGTTGAAAGGGACATAAAATAGCAAACATGAATGAGGTTATGTTGTGATAACATTACAGGATGATGAAGAAGATGAAACAATAGACACCGGGGATATCTGGATGAAACAGAAACCCAAGATAACTGTAGAGTAAGTAGTGCTTAACTCTGACACTTAAGGGAACCAGATGCTCTTGATCAATTTTCTACCATTTTTTACAAGGGATACAAGTTTTGTGACTTCCTGAATGTTTTGCTGTGCACCAGGCCCCTTTTGGAAAGGAAGCTGCACTAAAGGAAAGAATTACTTCCTAAGAGGAGCAAATTTTTTTCTATTAGAGCCAGACCATTTCTTTATATCTGACTACGTATACTACCATTACTACAGTCAGTCATATAGACCGTTACTCACAGGGAGCCAGTTTAGCAGAATGGACCATTAACCCTTGTCCTGCTAAACCCGTATATGTCCTGTCTTTACAAACAGTGTAGATCCAAATCAGTTGGCTTCTGAAGAAGCCAACTGATCTGTATCTGCACTGTTTGTCATTAAGTATGTGAATTTGTATCAACAACTTGCCCCTTCCGCTGATTCAAGAAGGGCAGTTGTCAGTTTCTGGTGAAAGAACGTGCACAATACTAGTTAACCACTTAGAGGACTAAGCCTGCCCAGTAAACCTGTGGTTAGGTAAACTGACCCCTCTCAACATGACCCCATTGGGTTGATTGGGCCGTAAAACCTCAACACAAACAAAATCAACAACTTGGATCAAGTTATCTGACTGGCTGACAGAAGTGGGTGTGGCATCTTAATTTACTCAGCATGGCAAGAGTTAAGGTTTTGGTAGTGGGATCTTTAATCTGCTCAGGGGATTTGTGCTTCACATAGTCACTCCATTTAACATTCCAATGTTTAGGACATTGTAATGTTGTAACATCATCCCTGCCAATGATGCTAAAAAACAGGTTCGGACCCAGAAAATTTCTCAACCCATCTTCGGATCAAACCCCATATTTCTAGCAGCGGATGCCATTGCACTTAGTTCTGTGCTACCATGCCTCTTTTCAGGAGGGAGAAAAAATAATTTTGAAGAGTTGTCTGCCTTAAAAGTGTGTCAGTCCCCCTTAAGTATCTTCATAGCTGTAGATAAGGGTTTCAAAAAATTTTTTTACCTAGTTAACCCAGAGAACACATGTCATGTTTTTCACAGAGAAATAGATCAATTGCATATTTGGTAAAAAAAGTATTTTCTGAAGTTGTGTATTACGGTTAACCTTTGTTACAATGACAGCATTTGTTCCCCAAGATCAACATTGCCATTAAAATAAATTTGCTAGTACCAAAATCATAAGAAGAATGATATGCAGGAAAGGCTTTGTTTTATTTTTATTTCTTCATAGAATCATTCTAACAAATATCCAAAACATATGTTTCTTGAACTATTAAATACAGTGTTCTTACATAATTTCTGATTAACTGTCACCTCTTGAAGGTTTGGTGCCAGTCTAATAATTATTGTTATTGCAAATTTTGTCATCGTATTGAAGTGTCGCCATAAAGAGGGTTGACTGTATTTGCCTGCACATAGGAACCAACCGATGCTTCTAGATATCTGGTGTCAGGTAATAAGAAGCTATCTATGAAATGGAAATAGTATGGACAAAGAAATTGCAGGAATATGTTAACCAGTTTTGAGGGAGACAGGGAGGCATTTGGATTGAATGCCAGTTTCAGTAAATGATAAGATTATCAGCAGGTGCTGATCCGTCTTTAGTTAGTTAGCTTGTTGGAGGAAGCTTGTAGAGAATCACCACTCTTCAGCTTTCTCACATACTAAATATATATATATATGCCCTAAATATTTGGACTCCTCGAATGAGTCCATTTAACTGCCTATGGTTTGTCTAAAATAAAGCGAGAGAATAAAACATTTGATTAAACATTATATACTCAAAGGTTCTCACTCTTTATTCTATTTTATGATTTAAATCAGAAGTCAATCTATGGCCATAGCTCCAGAGAAGGCATTTCTTTTCAGCCCTGAAGTACTGATATTTTTCTTCTTTCTCCATTAATGTTGTGGGTATTCTGTACAAGCAAGGCCCCTCTAATGAGAGATCAGAACATATGTTTTCATGGAGAAATGCCCCGGTGGCTCACTTGGATGCGCATCTGACTGGAGATTAGGTGGTTGCGGGTTCGACCCCCGCCGAGTTGGCAACATTGTTTCGTGGAGAGTGATCATGAAATATTTTTGACTATCATTCTTTCCCTTCCACTGATTCAAGAAGGGCAATTTGTGAGTTTTTGGCAAAAGAATGTGCACAATACTGTTTGTGTTGAGGTTTTAAGGCCCAGTCAACCCAATGGGGTCATGTCAAGTGCAGTCAGTTTACCTAACTACACTTTTACTTGGCAGGCTTAGTCCTCTGAGCGGTTAACCATACTGTGACAATTCTTTCGCCAGAAATTGATGACTGCCCTTCTTGAATCAGCAGAAGGGAGAGAATAACTGTAGAAAATATTTCATGATTATAGCTCCACCAAAGAATGTTGCCGACCTGGCAGGGTCGAACCTGCAACCTCCCGATCACCAGTCGGATGCGCATCCAACTGAGCCACCGAGGCACAATACTGGTTAACTGCTTAGAGGACTAGGCCTGCCCAGTAAAAGTGTGGTTAGGTAAACTGACCTCGCTTGACATGACTCCATGGAGTTGACTGGGCTGTAAAACCTCTACACAAACAAATTGATGGAGAAATTTGCAAAATAATGGCATGTATATGGATACTCCTCTTTTCTAGAGCTATAGTTGTAGTTTGAGTAGCTGTGATTGCAGATTTATTATGCCCTGTAGCCTAAGAGTAATGACCAGACTTAGTCGTGGAAGCAGCAATATTTTGAGCACATGTTAGCAGTGCTTCCCCATGTATAACTTACTACCAATTATTTTCAGGTGTGTGGATGATGTACATCCAAGGTATTGATAGTTTGTCCTGTTTATGTTCTCTGTTCTTTAGTTCTCTTATCTGACTATTTTCACTTTGTGTCACTTCTAGACTGACTTGGTGATCTGGGCTCCAGATAAACACACAATTCAGCTTCTAATTAATCCACAAACTGAGCTGTGAAAATTGTCTATGGACAATTTGCAAATAGCAAAGGCCCGGAGCAGACTGTGCATCATCACCATATATTGCTGCAGATAATGGGGATTATCTGGTAAATAGTTCTCTTTTTTCTGCTGGAAAACATGCATTGTGGGTACTCATTAGAAGTGCCTCGATGAGGCGCTTCTAATGAGTACCCACAATGTATGGTTTTGATGCAGAAATAAGAAAAATATTTATGCTTTTTTTTGTTGAAAACAGCATCTTATAATTTCTGCTTGAAAATATACTTTGTTGGTACTCATTTAAAGCATCTTGCTGAGGCTTTTCTAATGAGTATCACAGAGTATGTTTTCATTGAGAAATAAATAAATATCCATACTTTTTGGTTGAACAAAGCAGCCTATTTGGAGTTATATCTGTCTGATCACGCCTTTGGTAGCCACTGACATAATCATAGTCAACAGTAGATCAACAAACAGTCTGAACTGTAATCAAAACAGAAGTGTCTCAGTGTCTGTGTGGTTAGTGCTCCTGACCAGATCAGAAGTTCCTAGGTTTGAATCCTGCTAGAAGCACAGAGGCTTTCATTATTACCCTTCCATTGTCTTGATATGACTTAAAAATTGTTGAAAGGGACGTAAAACACCAAATCACCATCCTGTAATCAAAGCATGCATTTGTGTTGGCTGTTCCTCTTTGCTATCCCGATATGTCTTAAAGACCATTCTCTTCTGACAAGATAAATATAATTTCATGTATCATTGGATTTCTTTAGGTCTGATGGCTTTTAATAAAATCCCAAATGATTTATTCAAGGAGAAATAAGAAAAGTACTACATTATATATACAGCATTTCCTCTCCCCACACCCCTTCCAATAAAACTTCATCTGGAGCCCCAGAATCACCATTTCTCACGTCTCTTCTCAAGTCTCTAGATAGCAGTATGGAAGCCTTCACACACTGTCACATATACCGGTATTTGTAGAAAATCTGACAACTTTAATAATTGTCTGTAATAATACATGTATTGTGGCATTTTCAGTCTTATTTATGCATGGAGGAACTAGATAGAAAAATATCTGTCATACATGTACATTTATTTTTCACATTTTAAGTTTTTAGATGTGATTTTTTTTATCGTAAAATGAGTCATGATTATTACAAAAATTGCATGAGTGTACTTTTTGTCACTATTTTTAAATAGAGAAAAATGAAAGCTAATTATGATATAATGTAACCATGATAGTTTTATAAAGTAGTTGAATTTTCAAGTGAAAACTGGTATATTCAGCTTTGCAAACTACATTGCTGTTATATGAAAGGTCTCAGTAACACAGAGACTCAGATTTTCATTCTTTGTGTCCAAAGGCTTTTATTTGCATTAAATTTTTCTAAATGTTTCTGTGGCATGTCAGTAATATTTTCTGGAAGAGCTAGAAAACATGGTTAATAGGAATATGGAAGTAATTTTAGGTAATGAATTATCAGTTTGTCTTTTTTGTCATCAAGTGTAACAAAGACTGAATTCACCTGTGGTATAAGGAAAACTTTAACACAGTTTGAACTGATCAAGTGTGTGATAGGATCATTCAAACCATTGTTGCAGCTTGTCACTCAGACTTTTCTGCAATACTTCAGTAATGATGAGTCTTTCAACCCTGCATTTCTGAAAAAGACTCTTCTACTCTGCATTTGGACTCATTATTGCTTTCAAAATGGTGACAGATGTAAATCAAGAACAGAATGGCAAACACTGTAGATCCTGATTGATTACTCATTATGAACCATCTCATCTGGATCTGCTCTGTTTACAAAAGCATCTTTGTTGGTCTACAGGGCTACATATGGTTGAAGTGCCAAATAAAATTGTGGCAGATAACAGTTTATTTATTTTTTTTACTTTTCTGAGAAAAGAAAGTGACATTTCATGCTAGGCAGACAATTCACATGAATACCAAGCCTTATTTTCTCCAAAAATAAAATACATTATAATAAAATACATTATAATAAAAACCCCAATCAAAATGTCATCTGCTGCAGTTCTGATTGGTACTTAATGAATTTACCTTTCAGCCCTGTAGACAAGAACAGATTCCTGAGCAAACCGTGTAGATCCAGATGAGACTACCAGTAACAAACCATCTCATCAGGATCTACATGGCTTACCATACTGTTTTTGATTTTTTGACTGACAACCGTATTTGCAGCAGTGAGCAAGTCCTAAATCATAGATGGAAAAGTCTATTTAGAAACTCAGTTTTGAAAGGATGAAGCCACCAGAATAGCGTGCTTCACAAATTAGGCAGCCAGGTTTCTGCTTCATATGCAAAAGCTACATGCTTCATAGCACAAGATAAGCTTCTTTTTCAGCCAAAAATTAGTGATACACCACAACCTCTTTATAACGCTATTGTTGGGGTCCATAGCATAAACCGTGTTAGTTAAACAACCGTGTTATAACCCAAGAAAAATGTATAGATTATATTGAAAAATGACCATTTATGGCCATTTTTCAATATAATCTACACATTTTTGGGACCCATCTTTAAACTGTGTTATATCCAAAACCGTGTTATAACGAACCGTGTTATAAAGAGGTTTTAGTGTATTTTTTTTCTTATTTCTCAATGACAGTATATGTGGGGGGTACTCATTAGAAGTACCAGGCTCCTTATATAGAAAGTCAGTGCCTCTGACTGCAGTTCTTGGAGTCACTAGTTTGAATTTCATATTATTCATGAAATAATTTTTAAGGGTTAACAGACAGAGTTTCAGGGTACTGAATTATCCTCAGAAAGAGAGTACTCTAGGCTGAATGTTTGCCTCCCCTTGTAAAGGAAAACCATTTGAAAGGGAGGTAAAACCTGAATAAGATAAGCAAACAAAGCCCACTTTGAAATGGAAGGGAAATACTTTCTAGTCAGAGTGATCTTCCTTGATTTTGCCTTCAGAATATTAAACTTTTACTTACATTTGCTTGCATTCTACACTTCTTGAAGCTTACAATCTTTCCAAATTCTACTGATTCTCTTTTATCTGGTTGAGTTCTCTGCCTAGCTGAGTTCTTTTTCTGTGTTTTGATTTACCCTGTTTTCTGATTGATTTTAGTGAGCTTTTTGTTCTGCTGTTGGGTTCAGTATATTTCTGCTACTCCATGGAGCTCTCTCCTAAAGGGTAAATTGTTGCAGTGTTTGTGAAACATTTCACTTGTATAAAAGTATGCCTGAGTTATAACAAGTAAAACAATACTGTATCACATGTCAGACTTTGTGGATGATCTGTAATATCTGGGCCTTTACATTCAGCATGTGCCTCAAAGACCTATTTTTATGCCCCACCAGTCGTAGAATGGTGGAAAGGGCATATTGTGTCACCCCTATCCGTCTGTCCATCTGTCCTTCTCCATCCATGTCCGACGGGGGTGGTCGGGTGGTGCGAAGGTGTCGTGTATCTTATGTCACCGGGGCGTCCAACTGATATTGGCTTACAGTTGGGCAAGGCCTGCTATCCTTGTAGCAGGTTAGGGTAGAGGGGGAATGTTTTTATTTCTTCTGTTTCTTCACTTTCATTCCTGTTCCTCTTTCTTCCCTGTTCCTCTCTTTCATCTCTTCGACTATCTCTTCTATCACTCTTCTCCCTTTCTCTGGGAGACGACACAAAATGACCCACAAGGGTTGACGTGTCGTTAAACCCCAACACAATCAACCATCCATGTCCGAGATGGCGTTAGGGATTTGCATTTAAGTTTTTCAGGCGAGGGCATCCGTGTCCTTTTGACTCCTTTCTATTTTTGTCTTGTGTACATTTGTAAATACAGTGGAACTCCTACTAAGGTTTACCTGTCAACAACAGCCACCTTCCTATAACATACATTTTTCTGATTTCCCAAAGTGCTTTTTATACCCCCGCCATTCAAAGAATGGTGGAAAGAGCATGTAGTGTTACCCTTATCCGTCCTTCCGTCTGTCTCTGTCCTTGCGTCTGTCTCCATCTGCATCTGGTGTTAGCAATTTGCGTTTGTTTTTCAGGCGGGGGCATCCATGTCCTTTGGATACATTTCTAGTTTACTGTATATTAACCTCTCTACAACAGCTACCTCCCTGAAATATCCAGGTGGCTGAGCATTTAGCGCTTCTGACTGAATCACAAGGTTTAAATCCTGATGGAGGCGGAATTCATCTCATCACTGTATGACTCAGAGCCTTTTATCACCCTTTATATTTTAACCTTTAGCTGGCTAAGCCGGCCAACTGAAAATTAGGTCACAGGTTCTGTCCCTGCTGGGTCTGGCAACATTCTTTCGTGGAGAGTGATCATGAAATACCTGATTCAAGAAGGGCAGTTGTCAGTTTCCAGTGAAAGAATGTGCATAAGTACTAGTTAAGCACTTAGGGGACTAAGCCTGCCCAGGAAAAGTGTGGTTTGGTAAACTGATAGGCTCAACATGACCTAAATAGTAAATAGTGTTGGCTGGGTCATTAAACTCCAAACAAACCAAATTTAGTTGGCTAAGTTTGAATGTCAATAGACACTATTTCAAAGAACTGTTTGGATTTTCTCAGAAAATAAGGTTTCACATTTCTTTCCTAATCTTGTCTTGTCAGGCCTTAATTTCTGAAAAAAAACAACAACAAAAAAAACAAAAACAAGAAGAAGAAGAAACAGCCCTCACTTGTAATCTACTTATTACTTATAGTGAGAACTAAAGGCTTGCTGATCATTGAACCTGCTAGTGTCTGTCATTGATGACAGTATTAAATAAAAATAAATAAATAAAAATTTAAAATAAAAATGTCAGCAGACAAATATTTTTCCGTTTGTTGTACTCAGAAAATAGGACTTGATAGTTTATGCCAATTCTCTCCTTAAGAAGCAAATTAACTCTTTCATTACTGCAGACCAGTACAGATACCTTTGCAAACAGTGCAGATCCAGATGAGATAGCTTGTAATAAGCCATCTCAAGAGGATCTATGTGTTTGCCATTCTGATACTGATTTTTGACTGAAACCCCTAATTGCAACAATGGATATGACCAAATTCAGAGATCCATTTCATGAACTCAGGGATGAAAGGGTTAAAAAGCAATTAAGAAGAATTGTGAAGCCCTATTTTCTGAGACAGTAAGAAAACTATCACATGCTGTGTACTAAATTCAAAGAATATAAACAATACAGTTTGTGTGTTTGAAGTTTTTCAGCATTAATCAACAGGATTTCTGCTACTATTATAGGGAGTACATTTTGGTGAACTTAGGGGCAGGTTTAACACAGAAACGGCCCTCTATGCAGTTGTAAGTTGATAGCAGTGACCTTTAGGCTCTGAGTTCTTGATTACAAAATCAGTATTGAAATTTGACATTTTGATCCCTGTCCCAGACTCCAGGTGTCAGGGATGAAAATCATAATTGAGTCGGGGCATAGCATTTCCTACGAGATTGCATACTAATCCAGCAAAGACTCAGATAAGTCTGCACATCTGCACAGTCTGATTAGTTTTTGCTGTCCACTTGAAGACGCTTTGGATCCTTGGCTACCCACAGAGTGCCCTGTGAAGACTAATCAGACTGCATGCATGCACAGGCTGATCCAAGTGTTCACTGGGCACACATGAAATCTTATGAAATGCGCCCCAGCTCAGTTCTGTTGCATGACAATGGAACATGATGAAGGTATATAGCAAATTTATGATGAAGGTATATAGCAAATTTATGATGAAGGTATATAGCAAATTTATGATGAAGGTATATAGCAAATTTGGTTAGTCCATTCAGTAGTGTAGGAGGAGATAGAGAAAGAGACAAAAATCAGTGCCAAGGATTGACCTTTTGACCCCTGTCCAGGACCTAGCAGATGTGGATGGTTGAAATCCATCTGACATTGTTGGAAGAAATAGAGTAATGAACAAGTGAAAGGATTCAGGCAATGACAGTACCACACTTTCTTTGAAAATAATGTGGGAAATATAGATATCATATTTAAGTTATTGGCGTTGCTCTTGTTTAGGTGCTTTTTTCAATCTGAGGGTATTGATATTTTTCTCATTTCTCCATGAAAACATATATTATGGGTACTCATTACAAGTGCCTCAGTGAGGCACTTTTAATGAGTACCCACAACATATGTTTTCATGAGAAATTAGAAAAATATTTATTGGATATCCACTCTTATCTAAAGCTCTTTAGTAGGTTCAAAGCAGCAACAATAACTGGGTAATCTTAACAGGACTACCATACTTAATCTAAGTATTCAGATAGATATTCCTGATCAGACACTGCAGAATGTGTGGTCTGATTAGACCCTACATTGCTTGTCACTCATCTGTCAGTGTGCAGACACATAAACAGGTAGTCACATGGACTTTCAAATTCTAGAACAAATACAAATGTGGTAACAGTGGTACCCCTGATCAGACATCACATTCTGTGGCGTCTGATCTGGGTCTGCACTGTTTGCCAATTATCCGTTTAGTGGTCTCCAGTCTTCAGTGGGTTAAGATATCCAAATATTCAGGATAACATGGTTATCAGCTTTTATTGAGCTGGAAACGTAAATGTACAAAACTGTCTAAACAACAAAAATCAAATGAAACAGTAAAAGTCAAAATGAAAAAAAACAATATATATAATTAATAATTGATCCTTTTTAATTTAGAACTCGGAGCCTATAGACCTGCACATGTTGCATTTGCTTGCCGACCCCTTTGCACTGCTGCAGACCAAGAACCAAGCTTGTGTTGCTTCCTCTGTATGTGTGTGAATATTGTACCTTTCAGATTTTGTTTCCACACAGTAAATTTTATGTATTGTAAATTTGAGAATGATGTTTTGCCTTTAGGTTGGTTATTTGAGAAAAAATAGTATGATGTAGAATACATATACATGTAACTGGATTTTTGCATGCTTCTCTGTCGGAATGTGCTTTTGTATGCACATTACAGTGTGTGTGTGTGTGTATGTGTGTGTGTGTGTGTGTGTGTGTGTGAGAGAGAGAGAGAGACAGACAGACAGACAGTCAGAGATTTTATATCCTGCTTTTAGTGCTAGTTATATGTAAGAACAAGATGAAAAAATCTGTTCTCTTTACTACTTACTGTACACCTGTAAACACACACACACACACACACACACATGCACGCACACACACACACACATGCACACGTTTTAGATAATTAAGCATGGAAGTATGAAATAATGCTGTTGAAGTTTTTTTGTTGTTTTTTTTGTCATTTGCAACATTTCTTTACAAGATAACTTCTAATCCCTAGTACAGTGATATATAGCTCTAGCTCTTGTAGTAGTGAATTTAAAATTTTTAATTTGAAATTTTTATTGCTGGAATAATAATTATGCCTGTTCATTGTGATTGAAACTGCATATAGATTGACCAAATTGACTTGTCACTTTTATGGTTTCATTTAATATTTATAAGGATCCATATCTACTGTAGAATTTAGACATGACAGTCAGAAAATCCTGCACCATGTGAGCTACAGGTAATGTCCGTTTATGCAGTAAATTTATGCTTTTAAATATCATAATCAAAGAATCAAAGTGACATATTGATTTGATCAGCTTTTACTGTAATGTATTTTTATTTGATTTTTATTAAGGTGACTCAAGAAAACACCTTAAAGAGAAACAAATTCTAAGTTGAAAACATTTTAGCTCCCTTTTCATGGGAGACCCACTCCAGCAGAATAGAATTTGGTTCACTGAAATTGGAAACCTGTCTCAAAGGAGACTGTTCTTAAAGGAAAGAATTTGCTCACAGTGACAGCAAATTATTTCCTGTGAGGATAATCAGTTTGAGAAGAGAGGCAAATCGTAACTTTGTAGTCAGAGTGATCTCCCTAGGAGATGTATTCATTTTGGCTTGTTTGTGAAGTTACATTAGCCTGAAAATTTTATGCCAATAATATAATAACTTCCATGAGCAACACATGTCCTCGTCTGTATGTGTGTCGATGTTTGTAGTTCACATTTTCAGTTCTGTTATATAGCTCCAGATAAGAGGAGTATCCAGAAAGTCCATTTTTCTTATTTCTCCACAAACGTGGTTCTAACGAGAACCCACAATACATATTTTCATGGAGAAATAAGAAAAATATCTACCATATTCGATCTAATTACCGCACATACCCCTATAAGCGCACAGTCAAGAAATTCCGAAGTCTTCAGATTACAGCCAGTGTAATTTTTCTTTACTTCTTATTAAAAGCATATGTTGTAGGTACTCATCTGAATTGCATCGACTTGTCGATGCAATTCAAATGAGTGCCCACAACATATGCCTTTATAAAAAAAATCAGAAACAATCACATAATCATCATCAAATAAGTCCTGTTCTGATCTTTTTTATAGTGTATCCTTAGTAGGTAGATACATATTTTACTACAAATGAGTGTTCCCAGTAATTTTAAAAAACCTAAGCGCACAGTGCGGTAATTAGGTCGAATACGGTATATAGTCTGGTTGAAAAATGCATCATCTGGAGATGTATTGTTAGGAATTTTCTGTTCAGCTGAAAAACATAATTGGAATGTGCTCCCCAATGTTTTAAAGCAATTTATAGATGTTGTTGAAAAGTTTGCTCCAGTGAATGTAGTTTTAGCTGAAAGCAAAGTTGAAATCCTCTTTTACCCACCTCCTTCACAGTGAAATGCTTGTGTATAGCTGCACTATCCTGTTTTGCGTTTTATTGACTAGCTGTGTAATTGTCAGAAGATTTCCAAAACATATTGTATGGAACAAGGTACATTGTTTCAGGCTTTCAAGTTGGCCCTACTTTTCTTTCTATTCCAACTTTTCCCCTACCTATAGATATTCTCCTATCTTATCCTCACTGTTTCATAAAAATGCTCTACTGTCCCTACTTTTTGGTTAAAAAGTGATTAAAATTGCTATATTTTCTTCACTTGCTGGCTCACTCACTCAGTTCACAACGTGCTCTGAATAAGCTATGTTAATTGCCCTGTGTCCGGCGTCTGTCGTCCGTTGTTCACAATTTGCTGCAAGTGATATTTCTGCCGTAACTACTGGGCAGGTTTTAACCAAAGTTGGTAGGATTGTTCCTTTGGCAGTCCTATAGCAAAATTGCTCAAATTGTCCTCTCCGTTGCACAAAATGGCCACCTGAGCTAAAAATAGAAAGTACTTCAAACGACATATCCTCTGTAACTACTGGGCGGATTTCAATCAAACTTGATAGGATTGTTCCTTGCTCAAACCATTCTGCTCTGCTGCACAAATGGCGGCCAGAGCTAAAAATAGAAAATACTTCAATTAACATCTCCTCTGTAACTACTGGGCAGATTTTAACCAAACATGATAGGATTGTTCCTTTGGAGGTCCCCTCCCAAAATTGCTCAAATTGTTTTGCTCCACTGCACAAAATGGACACTAGAGCTAAAAATAGAAACAAAAACAACTTCAAAAAATGTCTTCTCCATAACCACTGGACGGATTTCAGCCAAACTTGATAGGATTGTTCCTTAGGAGGTCCTCTATCAAAATTGCTCAAATTGATCTGCTCCTCTGCGTAAAATGGTCTCCAGACCTAAAAATAGAATAAACTTCAAATGATATCTCCTCTGTAATCACTGGGTGGATTTCAGTCAAACTTGATTGGATTGTTCCTTGGGCTGTCCTCTACCAAAATTGCTCAGATCATTCTGCTCCACTGCACAAAATGGCTGCCAGAGCTAAAAATAGAAAACATTCAAACAACATCTCCGCTGTAACTATTGGGCAGATTTCAACCAAACTTAATAGGATTGTTCCTTAGGAGGTCCTCTGCCAGAATTACTCAAATCTTTCTGCTCCTACTGGTCTACTGTTTGCTTTTGAAGCTACATAGGAACCCAGCACATTATGAAACTTTGTAAAATCACCAGCACCCCATGCTATTTATCAACCAGAGCAAAAAATGGAAAAACCTTTAATTAATAACTGGGCCAATTTCAAACAAACTTTACTGGATTGTGCCTTGGATGGCCAGTAATGTCTTGAGATCTACATTGCATTGGATAAATCATTATAAGCCAAGACTATGGCATTTAAATATGAATATCAAGTCTTGCACTTAAAGCAGATGTTCTGAGGTGAGCCATTTCAGAGGCTGCGGCCTCTTGTTATAAAAACAAGATTAGAGTTTTTTTGAGTAATAGAGTGGTAAACTTTATAAATATACATGCATATAAATATTAATTCCTTTTTATTAGCTCACCTGAACAACGTTCACAGAGAGCTATTGTTCTACCCCCGGCGTCGGCGGCGGCATTGGCATCCACAAATGTTAAAGTTTTTATTAAAGTTTTTAAGACCTCATTATTTCCTAACCTTATCACCGATTTGCTTCATCTTTGGTATGATGATACATATTGATCCAAAATTTAGTGCAGTACCATCCCCACCACTCTAGGTCATGTCAAGGTCAAGGTCACAGACTTAGAATTTTCATGTTAAAATTTTATGTCAAAGTTTTTAGGATCTCATGGCTTCTACACTAAATGATGGATTTTGTTTCTTTTCTGGTATTATGATAGACACTGGTCAAAAGTTTTTATCAGCAACATCAGCACTCATGACCGTGACCTTGAGGTCAAGGTCACAAACTTAGAATTTAAATGTTTTTGTTGGTATGATTATACATATTGGTCCAAAATTTTGTGCAGTACCATCCCCACCACCCTTGTCAAGCTTAAGGTCACGGACTTAGAATTTTCATGTTAAAATTTTACGTCAAAGTTTTTAGCATCTCATTACTTCTTAACTACATGATGGATTAAGTTCCTATTTGGTATCATGATAGATACTGGTCAAAAGTTTTTATCAGCACCATCAGCACTCATGACCATGATCTTGAGGTCGAGGTCACACGACCTTGAAGTCGAGGTCACTGACTTAGAATTTAAATGTTTAAGTTTTTGTAAAAGTATTTAAGGCCTTATAATTTCCTAACCTTATCACCGATTTGATTCATCTTTGATATGATGATACATATTGGGCCAAAATTTTGCGCATACCATCCCCACTACCCTAGGTCATGTCAAGGTCACAGACTTAGACTTTTCATGTTAAAATTTTACATCAAAGGTTATAGGATCTAAATACTTCTAAACTACACGATGGATTTAGTTCCTATTTAGTATCGTTATAGATACTGGTCAAAAGTATTTATCAGCACCATCAGCACTCATGACCATGTCCTTGAGGTCGAGGTCACAGACTTAGAATTTAAATGTTAAAGTTTTTGTTAAAGTTTTTTAAGACCTCATAATTTCCTAACCTTATCACCGATTTGATTCATCTTTGGTATGATGATACATACTGGTCCAAAATTTTGCCCAGTTCCATCCTCATCCCCTTAGTTCATGTTACTGTCAAGGTCACAGTCATGTCAAAATTTTTATGTTAAAATTTTACGTCAAAGTTTTTGGACCTCATTACTTCTAAACCAAACAATGGATTTAATTTATATTTGGTATCATGATATATATGTATACTGATCCAAAGTTTTTATCAGCACCATCAGCATTCATGACCGTGACATTGGGGTCGAGTTTGCAGACTTCGAATTTTATTAAAAATGTTAAAGTTTTCATTTAAGTTTTTAAAATCTCATTATTTTCTAACCTTATCACCAATTTGATTCATCTTTGGTTTGATGAATTTTGCACAGTGGATCCCCCCTCCCCAGGTCATGTCAAAATCAAGATCACGGACTTAGAATTTTCCAGAAACAAAATGTTAAATATCAGGCAAGCTATCCTGTCTGGCGACAGGTCTTGTTTATGCCCCGCCCATTCGAAGAATGGCAAAAAGGCATTAAGTTTTACCCCTGTTCATCCATCTGTGCATTCATGTCCCCTCAAACCGTATTCAGTATATTCCTGAAACTTTACAGACTGCTAAATCATATCGAGATAATGCGTTGCAACAAGGAAGATAACTCTGGCTAATTCAGCCATAACTCTTTACCCCTGTCATTCTGTGCGTGTGTGTGCTAAAAATTGTGTCCAGGCCATAACTCCTAAACCATATGAAATATATTCATGAAACTTCACAGGTGGCTTAGTCATATCAAGATGATGTGTCATAAACAAGGAAGACAACTCTCACTACTTTTTTTACATTTTATGCATTTATGACTTATCATTATAATCGTTTCACTACAGAACCATGTTAGTTCACCATTTTGACGCAAATGACCCTCATGGGTTGATGCGTCGTTAAACCTGAACTCATCATCATCATCATCTCTCACTACTTTGATTTTGAAATTATTCCCCCTTGCCTAAAATCCACGTACTATAATGCTGAAAATTCATGACCAGCTCATAACTCTGAAACTGTATGGAATATATTCATGAAACTTCACAGATGGCTAAATCATAATGAGACAATGTATTGCAAACAAGAAAGACAACTCTGGCTAATTTCTTTCTTGAATTAACTCCTCTTGCCTTCCGTACGTTCCTGTATTCATGTCCAGCTCATAACTCCTAAGCAATATGGAATATATTCATGAAACTTCACAATGGGTCGCAGACAAGGAAGACAGCTCTGGCAAATAAGTTTTTGAATTATGGCTGTGTCATCACTCTCTATCCCTGTCTGTGGTGCTAAAAAATTGTGTCCGGGCCATAACTCCTAAACTGTATTTAGTGTTAGGAGGCATCAAGGCAACATGCAGATTCAGAATTGCTAAAGGCAATCTGATCTGATAGCCACCATGGCACAATGTAACATACCATGATCAGCCTAATCCAGTGAGCGATTTCTGGCCCACTTGGGCCTTTAGTTTAAAAAAAAACTACATGGTAAAATAAGAAAAAAAACAACAACCTATTTTAGACATCTTTCAGGAAGACATTTTTACCTGCTATTTTATCCAAAAGAAGTAATTGTAAATCTTTATCATGATTCAGTGCAAAACCTTTTGTCATAACTAGCTATGCACCAAAGGTTTTATTCTATTCATTAGTTTAAAAAACTTATCTAAAACTTTGAACAGGTCTCTTTGACTGTCTGGTGCTGCTTCTTAACCCTAGTCCTGATGAATCCGGATAAGCCCTGCCTTTGCAAACAGTGGAGATCCAGATCAGGTGGCTCCTGAAGAAGCCAACTGATCTGGATCTGCATTGTTTGCCATTAAATATTTGAATTTGTATCAACAAACTGGATCAAGTAATATGATTGGCTAAAAATTAGAAGTGGGTGTGGCATGTTAATTTCTTCAGCATGACAAGTGTTAAAGCTCTGACTGATTGGCATATAGTGTATACCTGCTTGTAACTGCTCTCTAGAAGCAGTTGGAGTAGGTTGTGCAGTGTATGCTCAAGTGTGGTAAGTAAAATAGATCAACCTTTGGTCAATCGATTGTAAATGTAACATTATTTCAAGTCTATTCTTCATCTGGATTCTTTGTACACTTTGTTTTCACACCATCTAGGGTGAAAAAAATGGACCCATTTTTTTATAACTAGTATTTCAACTGTATGCTTGCCTGGACTCAGGAGGTACAAATGAGCAGTACTTAATTTATTTACTTTGAATATTGGCACACCTTGACTCCTTACCATACTTGTCCTAAAGTTCAAACAATCTGTACTACCTGTTGATGTGTCTGAAAGACTCCTGGATGAGTTAGAAACAGTGAAGACCTTGTGGCATCTGATCTGGGTCTACATTGTTTACTCAGCCATGTCTGTTCCAGTACCTAGGGTTATTACAGTGGGTCATATCACCTCCATAAGCTTATACTGTTCATAGGCATAGTACTTATTAAGCATCATGTGTGTAACATGCGTAAGAAAAATATTTGCAATAAAGCAACATCAGCTAATATAAATTACTTTGCTTTATCATAGGGGCTGCTCTTAAAGGAAAGAATTTATAGTATCCAAAAAGGGGGATACTCTTAAAGGAAAGAATTTGCTCCCTCTAGGAGCAAATTCTGTCCTTTAAGAGTAGCCCCTATTTTGGAAGTGTTACTGGGGGAATCTTTAAAAAATTTCCAGGGTGTGAAGAAAAATAATTCTATTTGGGCTATGTCACTGCTGTTTCTCTATATCTTATTGTTTGTGAGAACATGTAGGTAAAAATAATAAAACTAGGTGTAACTTACAGTAAAGCACATTTATTAATGTTAATATCTAGTTGTTATATATATAACTTTTCACTTCATTTCAGGCGACAGATTAATGAGGAAGTCAGGTAGGTTTATTGTTTCTCTGCTTATAAGCTGATTTGCGCCTGCTTTAGAAATCTGTGACACAGGGGTCTAGTTTTCTGTCTGTTTGTGCATCCATCGACATTTGACCATAGCATTTAGCTCTGCATATGAATAATGTTACGAGCCAGGCGTAACGAGAAAGAAATGAAAGTGAAACCAGCAACAAGTTTTAAATTATTAACAATATTTATTCCACAAAAAAAATAAGACAAGATTCAGAACAAAAGAATGTAAGTAGACAGTACCTTTCAAGTTTATGTCACAAAGTCCCTCTGAAATAATCCATGAGAATTTATAAAACAAATCCTTTGAATATCAGTTTCTGATCCCACAATTTAATGTTCCTGAATTCAGAATTTAAGTCCAGAATGAATAAAATACTAAAGTAATCCAGTATAGAATAATTTCCAGTGAAAGTATACAAAGATGCCCAGATGAAAATCTTTTCTCCTTATATAATATCAAAGAAGGTTCTAGAAAAAGAATTTACTACAAGCATCTCTTATTTTCTGGTTCCAATCAAGAAACTTCTAAATCTTCCATGACATTCCAAAAACAACTCAGTCCAGAATCAAGGCCGTAAACATCATGTTATTGTAAACATGTTGAACATTCCAGAAAGTTATTTTTGGAGACATAGTAAATAAAGCTATTTATGGAAACATAGTAAACATGTTGTTTAAAACAATTGAACACCCTGTTATATAACACTTCCCCTCTTCAGGGAAAAGAAAGATTTATGTAATAAAGCTTTCTTTTGCCATAAAATTATCATAAAATAAAATACTGATAAAGGCAATTATTATCTTATATACAGCAAGTTACAGGAAACCACAGATCAAGACATCATGCTCTGGACAAGGCATCAGGAATAATATTATCTTTTCCCCTGATATGCCTGATGTCAAGATTGTATTCCTGTAACAACAGACTCCATCTGAGCAACCTCTGATTCTTGTTTTTCATCTTATGGATGAAAGTCAGTGGATTGTGATCACTGAAAACAACAATAGGTGAGGACGAAGAAGTCAGATAAACTTCAAAATGTTGAAGAGCAAGAATGAGAGACAAACATTCTTTCTCTACTGTAGAATAATTCTTTTGATGTTTGTTAAACTTTTTGGAAAAGTAACAAACTGGATGATCCACACCATTGTCATCCTCTTGCAGTAATACACCACCTGCACCAACATCACTCGCATCTACTGCTAACTTGAATTCTTTATTAAAATTCGGTGCCAAGAGAACCGGCTCACTTCTCAGTATGGCTTTCAGTTTATCAAAGGCATTCTGACAATCACTGGTCCACTTAAACCTCATTCTTTTACTAAGTAAATTAGTCAGTGGCTCAGCAATGACAGAAAAATTATTACAGAATTTTCTGTAATAACCGGCCATACCAAGAAACCTCATCAGTTGTCTTTTGCCTGTGGGCACAGGAAAATTTGAAATAGCTTCAACTTTAGCCTCTATAGGTTTAACCTGACCATGACCCACAACATGTCCTAGAAATGTTAAAGTTGCATGACAGAATTCACTTTTAGCAAGGTTTATTGTCAATTTTGCTTCACTTAGTTTATCAAAGAATGCTTTGATAGTTCCAAGATGGTGATTCCATTCATCACTGTATATGATGGCATCATCGATGTAAGCATCGCAATGCTCGATTCCAGCTATTATGGTGTTGATTAAGCGTTGAAATGTTGCTGGAGAGTTTTTCATTCCGAAAGGCATTACTTTATAGTGATATAATCCATCAGGAGTAACAAATGCTGAGATCTCTTTGGCTCTTTCTGTGAGAGGAATTTGCCAAAATCCTTTCAGAAGATCAAATTTAGTTATATATTTTGAATTTCCAACTTTGTCAATACAGTCATCCATTCTTGGTATGGGAAAAGTGTCTGTTTTACTCAAATTATTGACCTTTCTGTAATCGGTGCACATCCGATATGTTCCATCAGGTTTTGGCACAAGAATGCAAGGTGAACTCCATTCACTTTGACTTGGTTCAATGAAATCGTTGTCCAGCAAATACTGAATTTCCTCCTTAAGATATTTTTGTTTTGTTGGGTTCATTCTATATGGATGTTGTTTGACAGGTTGTGAGTCCTCAACATTCACATCATGATAAATTTTGTCAGTCCTTGTAGGAATGTCCGGAAATAAGTGTTCATATTGATAAATTAACTGTTTCAGTTCTTTTCTTTGGACTGGATCTAGGTGTGAAAGTTTCTGGTCGAGATCCTTTAGAATGTCAGAATTCTGAAGTTTTGATGAAGCAGGATCAGATTTGATGAAGTTCATGTCTTCAGAGTTCATTTCACTTTGTTCCTGAGGGACTGAACTAACAACACTAATTGGTGTAACAGAAGAGCTATCCCTATCTATGTATTGTTTAAGCATGTTAACATGACATAACTGTTTTTGTTTGCATCTCCCAGGAGTGTTAACAATGTAATTTACATCACTAATCTGTTTATCTACAGTGTAAGGGCCGTAATATCTGGCTTGCAAAGGTTTGCCAGGAATAGGCAAAAGAGCAAGTACCCTATCTCCAGGCATGAATTTTCTTTCTTTTGCATTTTCATCATACCAGCGTTTCATTTTCCTTTGTGCTGACTTAAGATTGGTCCGAGCAGCCTCACAAGCTTTAGACAGTCTGTCTTTAAAATCTGATACATACTGAAGTAAGTTCAGAGAACTGTCATCATTTGAGAGAAATTTCTCTTTCAAAAGTTTCAAAGGTCCACGCACAGTGTGGCCAAATACCAGCTCAAATGGGCTGAAACCAAGAGATTCCTGAACAGATTCTCTAACGGCAAACAACAACAAATGAATGCCTTCATCCCAATCTTTTTCAGTGTCAAAGCAGTATGACCTGATCATATTTTTCAGTGTCTGATGAAATCTTTCAAGGGCACCTTGACTTTCAGGATGGTAAGGTGATGATTTAAATTGAGTAATTCCCAACTCATGCATGACCTGTTGAAAAATTCCTGACATGAAATTTGAGCCCTGATCCGACTGAACAGACTTTGGAAGGCCTACAAATGTGAAAAACTTTACCAAAGCCTTAACAATATTCTTTGTTTTAATATTCCGAAGTGGAATGGCTTCTGGGAAACGTGTAGAAGCACACATTATAGTGAGAAGATACTCATGGCCTGCCTTGGTTTTAGGCAAGGGACCAACACAGTCAATAATTATTCTGCTAAAAGGTTCATCAAAAGCAGGTATGGG
Organism: Anodontia alba; assembly: GCA_964016985.1. NCBI lineage: Eukaryota > Metazoa > Mollusca > Bivalvia > Lucinida > Lucinidae > Anodontia > Anodontia alba. Next base: position 61,206,848 of record OZ024826.1, on the reverse strand, counting down.
CTGTAAATGAGCTTTTGGTATTGTCTGGTTGGGTTTTCCTACCATCTGACAAGTATGGCAAGATTTACAAAATTGAGAAACGTCAGATTTTAACCCTGGCCAGTAAAAATGGTTAAGAATTTTGTGATAGGTCTTGTTTACACCTAAATGACCTGACATGGGAGTCTCATGGGCCAAGTTCAAAATTTCAGGGCGATAAACCCTTGGAACCACTATTTGGTGGTTAACAGTCCACTCGTCTTCTGCTGAGACATCAGGAGGACGCCATTTTCTCATTAAAATGTCATTTTTGACATAAAAACAGACTGGGACTTGATCTATTTCTTTCTCATCTAAAGCCCTTTCAAGCAAAGGCAAAATTTCAGGATCATTATGCTGTTCCTTACAAAGTTGTGACCTTGACACCAAGTCATGACCTTGACCTTGGTCATTTAATACTGAAGAGTAATGACTGGACTCTGACTTGTCACTTAAGTCTGTCTGCTTGCCAGACAGGCTGGGTGAAAGAGAATTTATAATCTCGTCTGTAAAAGACTGACCCAAAAAGGTATCAGTTAAATCAATTTCCCCATCATTCTGTTTTGCTTTCTTTGCCATGGCCCTTGTTACAGCACAAGATGGGTACAGATCAGGGATTTCCTGTTCAATGGGATCAGGTGGCTGATCAAGACAAGGTATAGTAGTCAAAAGTGGATTTACCACAACCTTATCTCCTGCTAAGTCATTGCCTAACAGTAAGTGAACATCTTTAAAAGGTAAAGAAGGTCGAATACCAACAGCCACTAAACCAGTTACCAAGTCTGAGGATAAATAAATGTTATGAAGAGGAACATTAACAAATCCACACTCTACACCCTGAATAAGGACACTTGTCCCAGAAGAAGTCTTCTCAGAAAAAGGCAGAATATCTGCTAAAATAAGGGATTGAGAAGCTCCAGTATCTCGTAAGATTTTAATTGGGGTAGACTGGGCATAGTCACTATTTAGTGACACAAAACCATCTGATAAGAATGGTTCATAAATCTCCATAACAGAATCAGTCTCAGGCCTTTCGGTCTGGATAGGATCTTCCTCCTTAACACATGACTGTGGTTTTGACCGTAAAGAGGTAAGGCCAGTAGGTTTAAGCCCCTCTTGTTTTTCTTTCTTTCTTTTCAAATGTAAACATTCAGATATAATATGACCTGTCCTTTTGCAATAATTGCAAATTGGTTGAGATAAGGGATTTTGATCTTTATTTTCACCAGAAGGTTTGGGTTTGGGAGTAATTGTTTGGCTATGACTACCAGGTGGATTACTAGGACTATGTTTGGATCCTGAATGTGGGAAAAATGATCTTCTAGAGGGATTTGACTTATTTATAAAGGAAACTTTATGTGTTAAAGCATAATCATCTGCAAGTCTAGCTGCAGCTTCCAAAGTTTCAACCTGTTTCTCATCTAAAAAGGACTTAATGTCTGAATTTATGCACCTTTTGAACTCTTCTACAAGCATGAGCTGCCTAAGTTTTTCATGATCAGAGCCAATTTTTTTCGAAGAACACCACCTGTCAAATAACTGTTCTTTAGTTCTAGCAAATTCAACATGGGTCTGCTCATTTTCTTTCTTACAGTTCCTAAATTTTTGCCTGTAAGCCTCAGGGACCAACTCATAAGCCTTAAGAATTAATTCCTTTACAGTATCAAAACTGGAGCTCTGCTGGACAGTCAGCTGAGTATAAATTTCTCGAGCCTTCCCAATTATAACACTTTGCAAAAGCAAGGTCCAATGCTCCTTTGGCCAATGTAAATTTTCTGCTACTTTTTCAAAATGAAGAAAATATTTGTCAACCTCTTTTTCTTGAAAAGGGGGAACTAATCTGATGTGTTTGGTAATGTCAAAATGAACGCCAGAGTCTAAAGGTTGCCGTTTTACCGTCATATTTTGCATTTCTAATTCTTTCATTCTTAATTCTGTATCAAATTTTAATTTTTCCCTTTCTATCTGCATTTGTCTTTCTTTTTCTTTCTCCCTCTCTTCCATTTCCATTCTTTCTTTCTGCACTCTTTCTTCCATTTCCATTCTTTCCTTCTGCATTTGTCTTTCTTGTTCTAATCTTAATTTTTCTAACTGAATTTGCTTCTGAATTTCAAGCTCTCGTATATGCAAACCTGTCTGAGTTACGAGAACAAGAGACAAAGCAGAAGAATCAAGAATTTCCTTATCAACCAAAAACTGAACCAAAATATTTTTTATTTCCTGTTTTAACATGGACTTGTTGACGGTAGTCAATTCATAGTGAGCAGCAATATCCAACAAATCAGACTTTTTGGCCAAATCTAACAGCGCCTGCGAAGGCGCAGTGATAAAAGCTTGAAGGTCAAATGACATGATTGCTTTTTGCTGGTTTTATCAAGTAGATTTTCAATCAGAGTTTATCAAATATTTTTATATTTACTGAGATTTTTTAAAAGTCAGTACTTGTTTTATAGCAAACAAATATTTTTTTTCCTTAAAAATCAATATTTGTTTTCTTTAAAAAGCTCAAACTTGTTTTAGCTCAAGAAAATGTTCGATCCCGGACGAGCCCCCAATTTCTGTTACGAGCCAGGCGTAACGAGAAAGAAATGAAAGTGAAACCAGCAACAAGTTTTAAATTATTAACAATATTTATTCCACAAAAAAAATAAGACAAGATTCAGAACAAAAGAATGTAAGTAGACAGTACCTTTCAAGTTTATGTCACAAAGTCCCTCTGAAATAATCCATGAGAATTTATAAAACAAATCCTTTGAATATCAGTTTCTGATCCCACAATTTAATGTTCCTGAATTCAGAATTTAAGTCCAGAATGAATAAAATACTAAAGTAATCCAGTATAGAATAATTTCCAGTGAAAGTATACAAAGATGCCCAGATGAAAATCTTTTCTCCTTATATAATATCAAAGAAGGTTCTAGAAAAAGAATTTACTACAAGCATCTCTTATTTTCTGGTTCCAATCAAGAAACTTCTAAATCTTCCATGACATTCCAAAAACAACTCAGTCCAGAATCAAGGCCGTAAACATCATGTTATTGTAAACATGTTGAACATTCCAGAAAGTTATTTTTGGAGACATAGTAAATAAAGCTATTTATGGAAACATAGTAAACATGTTGTTTAAAACAATTGAACACCCTGTTATATAACAATAACTATAAAGCCTGTAGTCATAAACATGGTGTACACTTCCTCCCAAATTTGGATGCCTGACATCCTCTATTTCACTTTATATTGACTGTCATATTTTAATGTTAAGCTTAGCAATTAGCTTCATTTCTGGTTAACAACATCAAATCTGACACATTTGCTCCCTAAAATAAATTCAAACAGTCAGGGCCCAGTTGTTCAAAGCGTCGTTAGCTTATAGCTTAACGAGCTCGTTAAGGGTCATTTCGTTAACTATTTTAGCGGATTCAATATACAAAATTCTGATATTTTTTGCTGAAAAAATGTGAGTAGCTTTTGCACTGCAAAAGCTACTCACATTTTTTCAGCAAAAAATTTCAGCATATTTGCGTATCACTCGATGTAAATTTTAACGAATCGTTAACTAACGACATCGTTAGCTTTGAACAACTGGGCCCTGGTATATTCTATGATCTTGACCTACATTTCACCTTTAATTTAATTGGTCTATTTTGATTTCATCAGCCTAATAAGCTCTGTTACAAAACTATATGAATATGACTGACAGAAAAAAGGGCCAGTAGCAATATGTGGGAAGTAAAGACACTGTTTGTTCACATAATTAGATGAAAGCCTTTGTTGATCAGGGAATTGATGGACATTGTAAAATATATTGACAAATTGAGATGGCTTTGATACTGTATGTGTATGCAGGCTGATCTGGGTCTTTCCTGTTCACATATAACATAAGGGCCCTTTTTCTCACCTGGAGGCTTAGATTATATTATACATGTACATTGTGCAAGGTAACAGATGTCATTAACAGTTGCACCACAGATATTTGAGTTTGAGCAAAGTGGGCAGCTATTGAAGGTGACTGCCATGCAAGAATAAGAACTAGAAACATGTAACATGAAAACTAAACAGAAAGCAAAGTAGGCAGTCGTACAGTGGGTGATTGTAATGCTAGAATTAACTTGCTGCCGGGGACCACAGAGCCTTACAAAAAAATGAACAGCACAAGAACCAGTACCTTAGAATGGTTGGTAAAAAAACAGCCCTAAAAGACAAAAGTATTTTGTATTTGTTTGCTGAATTCACCTTATACAAAAGAGTAAAAAATCTTCCTATTTTACTAATATTCAAAATTTTTTTTCATAGGAAATAAAAAAAATGTGATCTGTTTAACAGTTCGAGATATTTTGTATTTCAGAGCAATGCTTGTTGAGTTATTTCCAAGCCTTGAGGAGGACCTGGAGCAGTTTATCAACTTTGCAGACAAACTAGATGGCTTGTGAGTATAATAATCTTAATGGATTACAGATCCTAAGGAGACAATTTGCATGAAAGGTCAGCCAGATTTTATGGAAAAAGGAAAAAAAAATGTTTCAAAATGGCTGCTTAAATTTTTCCTTTTGCTAAGCGTTAATTTTTGTGACCTTTATGGTGTGTGTAAATGTAACTTGTTAAATGCTTGAGGTAAATCCTATATACAATAAAAGTGCTACAAGCACTGCACCATGCCCTACCGCTGCACTTACATCAAGCAAGTGCCATAACTGTCAAAAATAAAATCAAAGGGAAGGTGCATTAATCTTTCCCTAAATATTATCAACATTGATACATGTACATGTGTTAATTTTGGCTATGTTCAATGTTCAAAGGACAATAACTCCAAAGTAGGCAAACCAGAGTTATGGTTCATTTGTTCATTTATAATGCTTTACATTTGCATGCAGTTTCGTGAAAATATAGAGCGGATATGAGTACATAGTAGAAATGGCTATTTTCAATATCTACTATGTTCAGAGGGCCACAATTCCAAAAGTAGGTTAATCAGAGCTATGTTTTTTGTGTTCTGCACATTGTCACATGGTGCTTTACATTTATGAGAAATTTGATAATAATATCTCAAATAGTTTTCAACTTACAGACGAGTATATGGTAGAAATGGCTATGTTAAATGTTCAAAGGGCAATAATCCCAAAAGTAGACAAACCAGAGTTACCGATCATCTGTTCTGCATGTCGTCTCATAGTGCTTTACATTTGTGTGAAGTTTCGTGAAAATATTATGGATGGTATCAGAGTTATGGAGTGGACACGAATGATGGAAGCGCTGACGGATGGACAGATGTCCTGATGGATGTATACTTCTGTGTCTGAGTAGGTATGAAGTACCCTTGTGTGTCAAAAATTTGACACACAAGGGTACCTTGTACATAATTTTTTACACACATACAGTCAGTTTGTGTGTCTCTGGAATAAATCTCATCGAAATACATGGAAGTGTCCATAATTTTAAAACACGCAAGTATACATTCGTCAGCCTGGACAGACGGACAGACATTCTCACATTCAGGTATTTATTGGGTATTTCCTTTGTTAAAAATTACCCAACATTAGGTTAAAAATACCCAGCAGTAGTCTACTGAATAAAGGGAATAGTGTAAAAAAGTACCCAACATATGCCCATTCGTGGGCCCGGATGGACAGACGGATGGACAGACACTCAAAATTTCGGAGAATATATGGCATAAATTTAAGGGTGCTTTTCTTGTACTGTTCTGCATGTAAAAATTTTGACATAGGCCACCACCTATTTATAACATTATTCCTGGGTTCCAAAGAAAAAACATATTGGCTAAACCAGTGTGTTGTATCCAAACAAACAGATATAGATTATAGAGAAAAATGACATAATGATCATTTTTACACACACCAGAAAATTTATTTGTGTTGGGGGTGGAGAGGGAAGGGGTATACTGTTTCACATTGTCCATCGGTATGTCTGTTTGTCCATCCATCCATTACCTTTTGGTCCTAGCAGGTGGTATCTAATTAGTGCTGCTTATTAGCAATTTCTTGTTCTATATAATCTTTACTTTTATGTAAAACAAAAATGTATAGATTACATAAAAAATGACTATAAATGGTCACTTTTCTGTATACATGTAACCCATACATATTTATTTTGACACATCTTTGTGGTCCATACCGCATCCTTAAATCGAACCATGTTATAAAGAGGTTCCTGTATGTTTTGTAGCAACTCTATGTACATGTTGGTGAGGATGAGTCAACACGTAGTCAACACTCAAGATGCTGGATCATTTCTCAGTGTTACATTTGCCAGCTCACTTGTAAAAGTCAAGAGAAACTTCGACAAGTTCATTGTAAGTTATAGGGATTACATATACTGCTTTCATCCCTGAGTTTCTGAAATAGACTTTTCCATCTTTGAATCTGGTCAGAACTATTGTTCCAAATAGGAGTGAGTCAAAAATCAAAACAGAATGACAGTGTAGATCCTGATAAGAGATGGTTCATCAGGATCTACACTATTTACAAAAACCCAATTTGGTCTGCAGGGTGGAAAGGTTTAAATATGTCTTGACACAGAATAATGGTACTTTATGGCATATACAGACTGTACAGACATAGATAAGCCTATGCATCTGTGCAGTGTAATCTGTACAGTGTGCTCAGGTTCTACACTTTTGCATACATCAAATACAGATAATCATTGCTTGAGATGCAGAGAATAATAATCAGTGTTTAATATGAAAAATCTGTCATGAAGGAGCATGGTAATTTGGCAAAAGAAAAGACTATTCTTTGTACTTGAGTTTGTACAGAATTACCATATTCCATCATGACTAAGTTTTCTTAGCCATAGCTTGAGAAAAGATGGTTATCCAGATACATTGTAAATTTCATTTCTTCTGAAAAATACGGTGATTACTTCTTAGAAGTGCCTTGGTGAGGTCCTTCTGACGAATACCCACAACATGTGTTTTTTCTGGAGATGTAAGAAATATGTCAATACTATGAAAGTATGTATGTCAGTGTCATGGTCAAGGCCACAGACTTGGGAATAAAGTTTTTGTTCAAAGTTTCCACAGGTTCATATCTTCTTACTTCCTGTGTGGTTCTGCCACATTTGTTATGCATTTTGTTCACAAAATACTTGTTGGAATGGCAAAAGTTTAGACCCTGTACTGAAGTCACTTCTTTATCCGGAGCAATCTGGTCTTAGTCTGCTGTTTACATATGCTGTTTTGGCAGAAAAGTTGGTGAATGTAATTTTAGGACAGTTACCATACTTGTATGTATTCTCTTATTTCAGCTCATTATTTGGCTTGAATTTTTTAACATAACTGTATCACTGTACTTTTAATATGAGGATACCCTGCCTGTATTTAGTTGACATTTAAGAAATTTGATGTTTCAGTGTGTCTGATTTGTGTGCATTAAAATAACAAAGGTTCAGATTGAAACAAGTTCAAGTAATGTTTTGGATTGAATTGTTCCATTAAGATTGTGTTTATTTAACCCTTTCACCCCTGAGTTTCTGAAGTGGACTTTTCCATTTTTGAATTTTTTCCATCTTTGAATTTTGACACATTCATTATTGCAAACAGAGATATCAGAAAAAAATCAGCAACCTAATAGCAAACAGTGTAGATCTAGATTAGATGGCTCATTATGAGCCATCTCATGTGGATCTGCAGTGTTTGCAAAAGTATCTGTTTGATCACCTTCGTTGAAAGAACTTAAGGTAAAAAAAGCAACTTTAATAAAAGAAATATGATATTTTAAATTTGCAGCTTCTACAGATAAAAGCAATAGAAGAGAACAAAGTTTCAAGGAAGACCAGATGTGGTATCATAAGTTTTGTACATAATTTTGAGGTGAGTGTTTGCACACTGTTTGCTAGGGCTGGTGTGATTAATCAAAATATCAGTTGATCAGCTGGCAAACAATAGAGAAATGATTATCGATTTGGCATATTTTAACAATAGATTACTTTATACAAATGTTCTGTCATTTATTTATTTAAAAAAAACAACACTTTTTCTTCACGTTTTTACTTGTTTGTGAAGTTTCATTTAACTGGAAATGACCTGTGCTAAAGAGTATTCATAAGTCAGGTACAAGTTATTATAACAAAAAAAAAGATTCTATTTGGCAAGTGCATACTGATCATGTGTCCAAATCAGAATAGGTGCAAGGCACCAACTGACACTTCGCCAGTTCCAAGTCCTCACTAACTACAATTTATCATTTAATCTGGCTAATCTCACTGGCTTCAAAACATATCATTTAATCTGGCTAACCTCTCTGGCTACAAAACATATCATTTAATCTGGCTAATCTCACTGGCTACAAAACATACCATTTAATCTGGCTAATCTCACTGGCTACAAAATATATCATTTAATCTGGCTAATTTCACTGGCTACAAAACATATCATTTAATCTGGCTAATCTCACTGGCTACAAAACATATCATTTAATCTGGCTAATCTTACTGGCTACAAAATATATCATTTAATCTGGCTAATCTCACTGGCTACAAAATACATCGTTTAATCTGGCTAACCTCACTGGCTACAAAATATATCATTTAATCTGGCTAACCTCACTGGCTACAAAGCATATCATTTAATCTGGCTAATCTCACTGGCTACAAATCATATCATTTAATCTGGCTAATCTCACTGCCTACAAAATATATCATTTAATCTGGCTAATCTCACTGGCTACAAAATGTATCATTTAATCTGGCTAACCTCACTGGCTACAAAATACATCATTTAATCTGGCTGATCTCACTGGCTACAAAATATATCATTTAATCTGGCTAATCTCACTGGCTACAAAATACATCATTTAATCAGGCTGATCTCACTGGCTACAAAATATATCATTTAATCTGGCTAATAAGCTTTAGTTCCTTATATATACCAGTAAATACCAGCACATAAGTGTCTCCGTCTTGACGACTTACTTTGATTCTCGCTGCAGTACATACCTGTTTTGTTAAGCATTATTGTGTTCTCATTTTTGACATCAAAAATTGAAATGACCGACTTCTTAATTGTGATTTAATGCCAGTTAGCAACAAGTATCTATGGTAAGAGTGGGTGCAAACATGTTTTGAGTGTAGGTTAATGATGTTAACTATAGATATAGTTTTTTCTGGAAGCTTTATTCTGACTGATTTATAGATTGCTTCATGCATGCACTGTTCACATACGGCAACAATCGCATTTACATATATGTACACAAAGAAAATAACACAATCAATTTGCTAAATTTGGATAAGTAAACATGAGTTGAAAAAAAATGTTAATTCATGTGTGACCATGCATTTTATAGTGAATTTAAGGGAAAATCAAAATCTGTCAGCAAGCAGAAACTTCACAGGTCTTCTTTAAATTTTGAGCAATTACTAATCGATAAGACATCAATGTGAAAGAACCAATAATTGATTGGCATTTTGGCTTCGATTATTCAGCCCCATTATTTGCTCAGGCCTGTCTGTCGGAATACTTAGGGCAAATACTTTCTGATGTATGATATGTTATTTTGTTAGCTGTATGATATGTTATTATACCCCCGGCATACGAAGTATGCAATGGGGGTATATAGTTTTTTGTCTTTTCTGTGTGTCTGTCAGTCTGTCTGTCAGTCTGTTAACATTTATTTTGTGTCAAAGATATCTCAGGAACTACTTTACCTAGAAACTTGAAATTTTGTACACATGACAAGTATGACTAGTTGTATTGTGGGAAAGGAAATAAGGGCCATGGGGCCAGGTCCCTTCGAGTTATTTCCCTTTGTTGTTCTGGCTATACTGTTCGCCATGGCATTTATTTGTGTCAAAGATATCTCAGGAACTACTTTTCCTAGAAACTTGAAATTTTGTACACATGATAAGTATGACTAGTTGTATTGTGGGAAAGAAAACAAGGGCCATGGGGCCAGGTCCCTTAGAGTTATTTCCCTTTGTTGTTCTGGCTATACTGATGGCCATGGCCGGGGGTATTAGTGAGCATATGCTCACTTCATAGTCTAGTTTTGTTAGCTGTGAAGGTATATATACATGTATTGCATTATTCTGAACAGAACTTATATAAACTTGCAGGATTTTGCTAATCAAGCTGAGAACATATTCCGAGGATCTGAGCGACACACAGATCTTGATAAAGCCTATGCTAAGCTAGTGAGGATAATATTTAATAATATTAACAGAATATCTGAAGATCATCCTAAAACTCCAAGAGAGGTTATCATGATGGGTATGTTGAGTTTCTAAATATAACGGTTGATACCTAAGCTGCTTTTGATATAACCTTACTTTTTATTGTTTGAAAATACTATTTCCAAATGCAAACACTACTGATAATTTATTATCAGTGTATTATTGGTGAAAGTAGTGTTTAACCCTTTCACCCCTGAGTCTATGAAATGGACTTTTCCTTCTCTTAATTTGGGAACATTAATTATTCTGAGTGGCCAATGGTCAGGGAAAAGACAGGGACATTTTATTTTTCTTTAAAGCCAGGGAATTTTGCGAAATGGTTAGGAAAATTTTAAATTCCATGAAAGTTGGGGAAATGTCAGGGAATTTCCTAATTTTGGCCCAAAATTGTTTGGCTGTTGCAGGTATTTCATCTATTTTGAGTGATTGAAAACCTGGTAATATTTTTCTTGCTCACTCAGCATTATTACAAAATAATGTACATTTTAGAAAATGTGTGCCCCAAAACTTTAAAACATTTTATTTTTGAACTGAACAATTAGAGCAGTATATTTTATGTGCTAAAAATAGAATTAATCATTTATCTACTTCTAGATAAAGAAAAGACTGTTAATGTTTCAGCCCATTGGTCAGGGAAAAGTAGAATTTAGTCAGGGAAAAGTCAGTGAGCTGTCAGGGAACTTTGTTTCTGACTGAGGGTGGCCACCCTGTAATAAATGTTGCAAATAGGGGTTTCAGTCAAAGTCAATAACAGAATGGCAAACAGTGCAGATCCAGATGAGATGGCAAAGGTATATGTATTGATTTGCAGGGATGAAAGGGTTAAGTAGTTAAGTTTGCTAACCAGACTACATAACCAAATTGGTCAAGGGAGATAATTGCTTGATCAGTTTAATAGCAGATCTGATGTAAAAGCCTTAAAAGTTCTATGGTATATTCATTATTGTATATTTTCATGATGAAATATAAATGTAGAATTATTTGACAGTGACTTTGTAGAACCTTTAGCATAACACTGAGAGCATACATGTATATATAATGATGGAATTACTTTTGGGCATCAAAATACTTTTCCTTATTAATTTTTATAAGAACATAATTACCAATTCCAGTTTGGGAAAATTCAGTTTGTAATGAAATGTCAGAAGTAAATGAGCTGCAAAGCAATGTACCTTCTAACATGTGCCTTCAATGAGAACCTAAATCAGTCGGCACAGTTGCACAGTCTGATCAGAGTCTTCATTGCCCACATGAAGAAATTTGGCATCCTTGGCTATCCAAAATGTTCCTAGTGAAGATTCTAATCAGACTGCATGAATGGGTGCACATGTCTGAAGGCTCTGACATTGTTCCTTCTATTTCTGCCTTAAGGGTTAACATAGTAGATGAAGGATACCATATTTACCTTAAGTATTCGGACATCTTAGCTTGTAGTCATACTTGCACATAAATTGGAACAAATCAATCATTCTGCTGCAGTTGTAATTGCTGCTTTAAATGTTAATGCAAATATAATATTTGCTTTCTTTTATTTTACAGAGAATTACCACCATATGTTTTGTAAGTAAGATTTTCTTCTTGTCGTGAGTGCTTTAGCAACAGAAGGAACATAGGAATCACTTTCCAGCATTGCCATTGGCCTTGATGTTTAGATACTGCACAAAAACCATGCAGGTATTTTTGGGATACGTTTTTTCTTCTCTACTTTGAAACAAATGAAACAGTAAAAATATATACAGTGAAACCTGTGTAAGAAAGCTACCTTTGAGATTGATATCAGTGGTTGATGTGGAAAGGTGGCTGTCTTATAAAGGTACATTTCATGTAATTTTGCTAGCAAAATTACATGAAGACAGATGCTTTAAAGTCAGTCTCAAAGGTGGCTCACTTTCACAGGTTTCACTGCAAAGAAAACTCTAAAATGGACTGAAACAGAATAACTTTATAACTGTTTCAGTTGCTTCTGTAACAGAGAAAAAACATGCCTAAAAAAACCTGCATGGTTTTTGTGTAGTATATGTTGATGGTGTTGTCATTGTTGGCTTCAACAATGTTCAAACTGTGCTTTAGCTATGGCTTCTAGGCTAATGAAACAGACATCCACTATGGTGCACTCTGCCCACTGCCATCAACCATTAGTGGTCTTGACCTACTTTTCATTCTTGGCTGAACAATGTTTAGTCTGTGTATTTAGCAACATTTCTTGAACACCAATAGCAGTCAAAACAGAGCCATTTGGCAAATGTCTTGTTAATGTAAAACATAGCCATACCAAACTGACTCTGTTGTACATGATATGGTCACTTCTACATTTAACTTCGTTGACACAATTAACCCCAAAAATTTGGAGGAATTAACAGGTGGTTACTAATCCCTCCCCCCACCCCCCACCCCCAGCATTTATGTCGAGGGGTATATAGTTTTCGTCTTTCTGTCAATCTATTCATATGTTAGTTAGTTAAACTTTTAGGATCTGATTATTTCCAAACTATTGGATGGATTTTATTCATATATAGTATGCTGATAGATATTGGTAAAAAAATTTTTATGCAGTACCATCCCAACCCCCCTACATGACCTCAAGGTCAAGGTCACAGACCTAGAATTATTTTTTTTTTTGTGTGTTAAAGTTATTTGGACCACATTATTTCCAAACCATTGGATGGATTTTGTTCGTAGTATGATGACACATTTTGGTCCAAAAGTTTACACAATACAATCCCCACCCCCTGTATGACTTCAAGGTCAAGGAAACGGACTTAGAATTTTTATGTTATAGTTTTGTGTTAAAATTTTTAGAACCTCATTATTTCCAAAACATTTGATGGATTTTGTTTATGTACTGTTGATGGTAGATATTGGACCAAAGTTTTACACAGTACTATCACCAACCCCCAATGTAAGTTTTACATTAAAGTTTTTGGACCCTTGTTATTTCCATATCCTTTGATGGATTTGGTTTATGTATGGAATATGTATAAGGATATAGATTGGTTGAACATTTTACATCCCTGTCCTCTACATGATCTCAAGATCATGGACAGAATTTATATGTTAAGTTTTACATTAAAGTTTTTAGGTCCTCAGTATTTACAAACCCTGCAATGGATTTAGTTTAAATCTAGACAACCGCTTAACAGAAAGCATTCATATTTGGATCATAGATACCCTGGAGGGTTGGCTTTCAATCCATGACACACACTCCAGGGTCCATGCCCCAAGTTGGGGGTAGAAGTCAAAATTTAGGACCCCTGTAAAAAGTGTTTTGGTGTTTTAGCTCACCTGAGCTATGCTCAGGATGAGCTATTGTGGTCACTTTTTGTCCATCTGTCCGTCCGTGCGTCCGTTCGTTAACAATTTCAAACGACTTCTCCTCTGAAGCCCCTGAGCCAATTTTGCTCAAATTTCATATGGAGCCTCCTTAGGTTGGGGGACTGAAAAATTGCTAAAATGCTCGCGGTCCATTGACCAAGATGGCCGCCATGTCCATATATGGTAAAAACCTTTAAAAATCTTCTTCTCCAGAACCGAGGATGCCTTGGGGCTGAATCTTTGCATAAGTCATCAGGGATGGGAGGTCTACCAAAATTGCTAAAATAAATGTCCTATATTGACTTTTGACCTTTTTACGGCAAGGTCAAGTTTGCATCCCTTTGCATTTGTATGGGTAAAACCTTTAAACATCTTGTTCTCCAAAACCGAGGATGCCTTATGGCTGAACCTTTACATATATCATAGGAAACTGGAGGTCTACCAAAATTGCTAAAATAATGGTCATACATTGACATTTGACCTTTTTGCGGTAAGGTCAGTTTTGCTTCCTTTTGCATTTGTATGGGAAAAATGTTCACAATTTCAAACAACTTCTCTGGAGCCTCTGGGCCAGTTTTGCTCAAATTTCATATGGAGCCTCCTTAGGTTGGGGGAATGAAAGATTGCTGAAATGGTCTCGGTTAGTTGACCAAGATGGCAGCCATGCCCATATATGGTAAAAACCTTCTCCAAAACTGAGGATGCCTTGGGGCTGAATCTTTGCATATAAGTCACTGGGGACAAGAGGTCTACAATAATTGCTAAAATAAATGTTGTATATTGACATTTGACCTTTTTACAGCAAGGTCAAGTTTGCTTCCCTATGCATTTGTATGGGAAAAACCTTTAAAAATCTTGTTCTCCAAAACCGAGGATGCCTTGAAGCTGAATCTTTACATATGTCATAGGACACTGGAGGTCTCCCAAAGTTGCTAAAATAATGGTCGTACATTGACATTTGACCTTTTTACCGTGAGGTCAATTTTGCTTCCTTATGCATTTGTATAGTAAAAAATATTCAGAATTTCAAACGACTTCTCCTCTGGAGCCTCTGGGCCAATTTTGATCAAATTTCATACGGAGCCTCCTTAGGTTGGGGGAATGAAAGATTGCTAAAATGGTCGCAGTTCATTGACCAAGATGGCCGCCATGCCCATATATGGTAAAAACCTTTAAAAGTCTTCTTCTCCAAACCGAGGATGCCTTCGGGCTGAATCTTTGCATAAGTAATTGGGGACGGGAGGTCTACCAAAATTGCTAAAATAAATGTTGTATATTGACATTTGACCTTTTTACAGCAAGGTCAAGTTTGCTCCCCTATGCATTTGTATGGGAAAAACCTTTAAAAATCTTGTTCTCCAAAACCGAGGATTCCTTGTGGCTGAATCTTTACATATATCATAGGAAACTGGAGGTCTACCAAAGTTGCTAAAATAATGGTCGTACATTGACATTTGACCTTTTTACTGTGAGGTCAATTTTGCTTCCTATGCATTTGTATGGGAAAAATATTCAGAATTTCAAAGGACTTCTCCTCTGGAGCCTCTTGGCCAATTTTGCACAAATTTCATATGGAGCCTCCTTAGGTTGGGGGAATGAAACATAGCTAAAATTGACCAAGATGGCCGCCATGCCCATATATGGTAAAAACCTTTAAAAATCTTCTCCTCCAGAACCGAGGATGCCTTGGGGCTGAATCTTTGCTTAAATCATCGGGGACAGGGGTTCTACCAAAGTTGCTAGAATAATGGTCGTACAAGTTTGCTCCCCTATGCATTTGTATGGGAAAAAAACATTTAAAAATCTTATTCTCCAAAACCAAGGATGCCTTATGGCTGAATCTTTGCATATATTATTGGGAACATCTGCATGTCTGCAGTGGCTGTGTCACTCAGGTGAGCAAAGCGTGGCCCATGGGCCTCTTGTTTTTCTACCTTTCTATTATGAAAACAACTTAGGCAGATACTTGGTCAGATGTCAGTCAAGTTTGTGAAAGTGAAGTGAAAGTCAGCATGATCTATTTTTCATGGTTCAGTGATTTTAACTTATATCTTGAAAAATGTTCATGGTTAAGTAATTTAGCCTTATATCTTGAAGAGTATGAACACCTGACATTCTGATTATGAGTCAGTATGGCCCGAAGTTTGACCTCAAAATAATGTAGGTCATAGTGACCTATATTTCATGGTCTAGCAATTTCGCCTTTCAAAATCTTTCTTGTCTGAAACTAGAAGGCCCAGGCCTTTGATATTTGGTATATAGCTTTATCTAATGGATGTCTACCAGGATTATTCTGAGTGTAGCCCTGAGGTCAAAAATGGACCCACCCCAGAGGTCACTTGTTTTACAGTCTCATTTAAGGAAAAACTATAAAAATCTTCTTGTCTGAAAACTGGTAGGCCCATACCTTTGATATCTAGCTTCAGCTAGAGAGCCTTTACCAAGATTGCCCTTTATTAAGGCTCCATTCCCAGAGGTCACATGTCTCACATAGACTTGTAACGGGGAAAAAATTTAAAAATCTTCTTGTGTAAAACTAGAAGGCTTAGGCCTTTGACATTTGGTGCTTTGTGTTATATAGTAGACCTTTACCAAGATTGTTCACATTATAGCCCTGGGGTCAAAAATGGCCTCACCCCCATGGTCATTTGTTTTACACAGCCTCATATGGGGAAAAAAAGAACATTGAAAATCTTCTTGTGTGAAACTAGAAGGCACAGACCTTTGATATTTTGTATGTCATTGTATCAAATCTATATTTCATATGAAGTTTCTGTTTCACCAAATTAATTAAAGCTAAATTCCATACCATGTTACTGTAGGATACACAGACCGAAGGTTTTTCAAGCTCTACCGGATACCATAAGCTTGCTCAGAACAAGTAGTATAAGGTGAGCTACAGGACCATTGGTCCTCTGGTTTACATTTCCTGAAAATAGGTTTTGGCATTTCATTTACTTTGTCTTGTGAAAATGCAAATCACTGTTTCAGCAAAAATAATAACTTCCATATTCACCCAAACTGTTGGGACAGGCAGGCCTAAATAAACAACACAGAACAAGAATACAAGGACTGATCAGGGTTTACACTGTTTGCTACTCATCTAGTAGCAGTCTTTAGACACATCATAGATCAGCAGCTAGTATAATAGAGTTGTTCAAGTTTAAGGACAGATATGATAAAGAGTTAAAATGTCCCAATATTAAGGGTAAATATGGCATGTTAAAATTTTTTTATATCATATTTAACTTCAGTATTGGGACACAATTATCCACTTACCATACTTGTCCTAAAATGTGAAATAGGCCATTCTACTACCTGTTGATGTTTCTAAAATATTGCTGTATGTATGGCAAACAGTGTAGACCCTCATCAGATGCCACATTCTGCAGCATCTGACCCAGGTCTACACCATTTGCAAGGGCCTATGTGCCCCAATACTTAGGGTAATTACAGTAGTTCAAATGTGTCCCCTGTTAAAAATTTATAGGTTTATTTCTCCCCAGCTATCCTGTCCCATTTGAAGCTTCAGTGTCTAGAGACTGACAAGAAAGAGGCTAAGCAGATATACCAGGACTGTCTGAATGCTTACACTAAAGACAGGCTAGGTAGACCACTGGAGAAATTACATGTGAGTAGATTTAATGTCTAGAGAATAATAGGAAAACGGCTTAACAGATGCACCAGGACAGATATGCTGGTCGCCTATGTGATAAGTCCCCATTTCTCATGTACTGGCTCAAATGTTCTTGCTTATTATGCCCCCAACTTAGAAGAAGTTGGAGGGGCATATTGCTTCTGGGGCGTTTGTGCGTGCGTGCGTCCCTGCGTCCGTCCGTTACGCTTTTTGATGCATAGCATAACTTCTGAACCATGCATGATAGGGTTTTGAAATTTCATATATGGATTCTTCATGAAAAAATAGCTGACCCGTATTTTTTTTCCCATCAGGATTATGCCCCTTTCCTGAGTTATGGCCCTTTGAAAAAATATAGATGAAATCTTGTCAGCAAAATATCTCAAAAGCTGTTGAAGCTAGAGCCTTGAAAGCTGGTGAATAGATTGGTATTGATGAGTAGATGACCTGGTTAACTTTTGAATAAATTCTGAAAATTACTTCATGAGTTATGGCCCTTTATAACTTTGAGCATTTTTACAATTGCACACTTTAGTTTTGAACTGTGCATGCTAGGGTTTTGAAATATCATATATAGATTCCTCATGAAAAAATAGCTGACACATAATTTTTTTTTTTGTCTTATCAGGATTATGCCCCTTTCCTGAGTTATGGCCCTTTGAAAAAATATGGATGAATTCTTGTCAGCAAAATATCTCAAAAGCTGTTGAAGCTAGAGCCTTGAAACCTGGTGAATAGATTGGTATTGATGAGTAGATGACCTGATTAACTTTTGAATAAATTCTGAAAATTACTTCATGAGTTATGGCCCTTTATAACTTTGAGCATTTTTACAATTGCACACTTTTTGATGCATAGCATAAGTTTTGAACTGTGCATGCTAGGGTTTTGAAATATCATATATAGATTCCTCATGAAAAAATAGCTGACACATAATTTTTTTTGTCTTATCAGGATTATGCCCCTTTCCTGAGTTATGGCCCTTTGAAAAAATATGGATGAATTCTTGTCAGCAAAATATCTCAAAAGCTGTTGAAGCTAGAGCCTTGAAACCTGGTGAATAGATTGGTATTGATGAGTAGATGACCTGATTAACTTTTGAATAAATTCTGAAAATTACTTCATGAGTTATGGCCCTTTATAACTTTGAGCATTTTTACTTTGCACACTTTTTGCTGCATAGAATAAGTTTTGAACTGTGCATGCTAGGGTTCTGAAATTTCATATATGGATTCCTCATGAAAAAATAGCTGACCCGTATTTTTTTTCTTATCAGGATTATGCCCCTTACCTGAGTTAAGGCCCTTTGAAAAAATATGGATGGAATCTTTTCAGCAAGCTATCTCAAAAACTATTGAAGCTAGAGCCTTGAAATTTGAGGAATAGGTTGATAGTGATGAGTAGATGACCTGATTAACTTTTGAATAAATTCTGAAAAGTACTTCTTATGGCCCTTTGTCATTTTGGGCATTTTTTCATTGCACACTTTTTGATGCATAGCATAAGTTTTGAACTGTGCATGCTAGGGTTTTGAAATTTCATATTTAGATTTCTCATGAAATAATAGCTGACGCATTTTTTTTTTTTTCTTATTAGGATTCCTTACCTGAGTTATGGCCCTTTGAAAAAAATGTGGATGAAGTCTTGTCAGCAAAATATCTCAAAAACTGTTGAGGCTAGAGCCTTGAAATTTAAGGAATAAATTGGTAGCGATGAGTAGATGACCTGATTAACTTTTGAATAAATTCTGAAAAGTACTTCTTGAGTTATGGCCCTTTGTCATTTTGGGCATTTTTACATTGCACACTTTTTGATGCTTAGCATAAGTTTTGAACTGTGCATGCTAGGGTTTTGAAATTTCATGTATGGATTCCTCATGATAAAATAGCTGACACATATTTTTTCCCCATCAGGATTATGCCCCTTTCCTGAGTTATGGCCCTTTGAAGAAATATGGATGGAATCTTGTCAGCAAAGTATCTCAAAAACTATTGAAGCTAGAGCCTTGAAATTTAAGGAATAGATTGGTAGCGATGAATAGATGACCTGAATAACTTCTGAACAAATTCTGAAAAGTACTTCTTGAGTTATGGCCCTTTGTCATTTTGGGCATTTTTACATTGCACACTTTTTGATGCATAGAATAAGTTTTGAACTGCATGCTAGTTTGAAATTTCATATATGGATTCCTCATGAAAAAGTAGGTGACCCATATTTTTTTTCCTATCCAAATTATCTCCCATTTTAGAGTTATTTCCCTTTTAATAAAATAACATTGAAATCTTGTATATTTGTACTGTTGTTTCTGTCATGGGCAAGCAGTGTTGGAGTCAAGCAGTGTTAGCGCCAGGCAGTTGGGGGCATAGTGTTTTACAAACACCAGCTCTAGTTTTTGAAATTATTGTGTGATCTGTTGGTGCAAAAATGCTGGCTTTCCATACACACTGGTAGCTGTATATTATTTTGCAGTAGTGAAGACACAGATAAGCCTGCAGGCAGCACTTCTAATTAGATGTCCTGCAAAGTCTGATCAGACTCTTTGCTGAGTGCTCATATCTAAAGTGCATTATCTCAACTTGCAGCTCATATCTGGTACTAGATTAAACGAAGGGCATAGTCACATGTAAGATCTTCATGAGGGATAAACAGATTTCCTGGGCCCATGGCAGTTGTTAAAAAATTAATGAAGTTGTTAGCTAACGTGACATTGAAATTTCTATCTTGAAGTATGGCAAATACATTGATATTTTTTGCTGAAAAAAATGTGAGTAGCTTTTGCATTTCAAAAGCTACTCACATTTTCACAGCAAAAATATCAAAGTATTTGAAAATACCTTAGCTACAACAGTTAATGAGTTAAACAAGCTCGTTAAGCTGATGATGCTTTGAACAACTGGGCCCTGGACATTAGTGATATCTAGATTTGTTTGCACAAATGAGCCACAACACGCATTTCCTACAAGAGTCCATATAGAAAGGACAATTAAAAAGTTCTCAGCCCCTGTACTTTGGGTATGACCAAGAGCAGAAATTATGCCATTATTTCTCGATATAGTCTCCTTTTGCCTCGATGCACTTTCTCCAATGCTGTACCAGTTTGCTTATCCCTTCAAAATAGAAGCCTTCTTCCTGGTCCCCCAAGTACTCATCAACAGTATCCATGACACCTTCATTGCTTCCAAAATTCCTAGCACAAAAGTTAGTTTCAGATTTGGAAACAGATAGAAGTTCAAAAGGGCTAAATCTGGAGACTATGGGGGATAAGGAAGGACCTAGAAGCTGCATTTAGTCGCAGCAGCCTTAGCAGTTTGATAGATGTTGGCTGGTGCATTGTCTTGCAAGAGCAGAACACCTCTAGTCAACTTTCTTCTTTTCTTCACAATCTCCCGACGCATTGCCTTCGTTCTTCTGCATAATATGCACCTTATTATTATCGTGCGACTGTCCTCAAGATAATTCACTATGATAATGCCCTAACTTTCCCAAAAGATAGAGGCCATCACCTTCCTTGCTGAGGAAATTCTCTTATCAGAGGAGCGGGTGAGCCAGGGTGTTCATTTAAACCCTTGGGGATGAGTTTAGGAGAGGGAGAGCATGGTCTGGGTGTCCTAACATTGAGCTTGTGAGGAGTCTGATTATGTTTGACAGGAGAAGCCTGCGTGATATAGCTAGACAAATAGGCAAAGTTTAGAAACAGTTCAGTCTATCTTGACAGATAGGGATGTCCAAGGTGGTTCCCAAAAATGTTGACCAAAGATCAGAAGAAGAGCAAGCTTAATATATCCTGTCTCTCTATGAAGATGACCCTGAGGAGTTAATGCAACGGGTCCATCACTTTGATCCTGGGGCCAAAATGCAGAGTATGCAAGGGGTGGTCATGAATTGCCTTCGGAGACATGCCTTTCTTACAGAAGTACTTTATGACTGCTCTAACTTCAACTTTGTCCATTTTCTCAGTTTAAAACTCTGCTCCCAAATTCCTACTGAAGTCAATAGCTTAGAAATTTTATTCTTTGTATCAAAGATGTTGAATAAGATAAAATTATCAACTGATAAGTGTTTCATTTCAGTTTATTCATTCTAAAAATATAAGGCTGAGAACTTGACCTTATCTTGTATGCCCAGCAAAGACTCGGATCAGCCTGCACATTATTGCAGTCTGATCAGAGTGTTTGCAGGGTACTCTGTGGGTAGCAAGGATCCAAAGCATCTTGAGTTGGACAGTGAAGACATTGATCAGACTGCACAAATGCATAGGCTGAACTGAATCCACTTGGCACATATGCAGTCTTGCATGGAATGCTATGCCCTTGCTCATATATAACCGTTTAGACGTGTGTCCAGTGAAGATGCAGATTAGACTGTGCATGTGCACTCTCTGATCAGTGTTTGCTGTCTGGCTGCAGAAACTTGGGATCTAGCAAAGTCTGATTAGACTGTGGATGTACAGGCTGGTCTGATTCTTCTGCTGGTGCTTTGGCTCAGTTGGTAGAGTGTCAGCTTTGTGAGTTCAGTCCCTTCACCAAGTCATACCAAAGACTTTAAAAATGGTACTGATGAGGGGAGGGGGTGTGGGGATCATGTTATGTGTCTGGAGCATAATATTTCAGTGAGGCTGCACTCTACAAGTGAGCATTGAGCTCCCTGCCTCTACAAGTGAGCATTGAGCTCCCTGCCACATCCAGACAGCATCGTGAAATGACAGAAAGATTGTATTGAAAGTGACTTGAATTCGAATTAAATAAAATCTGAGTCATCTACAGGTACACATATCCAAAGGTATACTACCTCACCTTGCAGCTGAAATGTATCTATTGTCACCCTTAACCCTTTCATCCCTGTGTTTCTGGAGTGGACTCTTCTATCCATTCTTGAATTTGGAGTCAGTCTAAAATAAAAAAAAAAACTGCATGGCAAACAGTGTAGCTCCTGATGAGATGACTTGCTACAAGCTGTCTCATCAGGATCTACACTGTACAGATAATGGTTTTGGGCTGCTGGGCTGGAAGGGTTATGAATCAAACCTGTTTTGGAATTGATCTTGTAGACATTTGTTGAGGGTGTGAAGAGTCGTCTTAGTCAAGGGATCAAGCCAGAAGATGTTGGTTTCCAGTTAGCCTTCAGTAAGCAAGAACTGAGGAAAGTTATTAAAGAATATCCCAGTAAAGAGGTAATTATCTTAAATTTGTACCAGGTGATAGCAATGTTCCTGGTCTGTCATTCCCTTTCACTCCTACCTTTCCTTTGTTTACTCTCTCCTCTTCCAGCATTCTTTCATGGAGATTGATCATGAAATATTTTATACGGTCATTCTCTCTATTCAGCTGAACCAGGAAGGGCAGTTGTCTCTGATAAAAAAATGCGCACAATACTGACAAACAACTTAGAGCACTAAGCCTGCCCAGTAAAATTGTGGTTAGATAAACTGACGATGCTCGAGTGACTGTGCCATAAAACCTCAACACAAACAAAATCTCTTTCCTCCTCTACTAACTCTTCTGTCCCTTTTCTCCCTTTCTGGGAGACAACACTAAAACTTCACATGTTGTTAAACAAGAACACAGACTTGGTGGCTGTGCATCTTTGTTAATTATTGATAAGATGAACAACATTTCTCCCCTCTTACCCACAAACAATGTGATTCTGCTTGGATGTTGGCTGTAAAATGTCTATATTTGGAAGAGCTGTTCATTCCAAAATTTTGCTTATTTTTAATACAAATTTTTCGAACCCACATAGTTTAAAATATGGGGGATTATGGTTTCACGTTGGACGTCTGTATGTCTGTCTGTCTATCAGTGGTATGTCTGTCCATCCATCTGTAACTCATTTTCGGACATTAAATTGATTAAATATCCATGCATTTTCACCAAACTAGGTATGTGCATTGATAGTGTGGTCTTGCTTAGGATTGCTAATGGTCAACTTTATACCCCACCACATGATGTTGGGGGGTACTATGGTATCATGCTGGTTGTCCCTGTGTTTATCCGTCTGTCAGTCCATCTGTCTGTCATGTGTCTGTCTGACATTTCATCCATATTATAGCCTCCAGATGATAACTTGAGAAAATGTTTTCATTTCGGATGTTTACTTGAGTAATTGTGAATGGATTTTCACCAAACTTGGTATGTGCATTGATATTTTGGAGAGCTGGTCTAGGATTGCTGATTGGCAAATTTCATCAATTTTTGACAGAGTTATCTGTCCGTGACAGGTCTGTATTTTTATTTTGTCACATTAACAAGTAAATATCAATGGATTTTCACCAAACTTGCTGTGTGCATTGATATTGTGGAGATCTGGCCTGGGATTGCTAATGGGCAAATTTCCTTGATTTTAGACAATTATCTGCCCACACCTATGCATATTTTAGTTTCAGGACAATAACATCTAAATTTCAATGGATTTTCACCAAATTTGATATGTGCATTGATTTTAAGGAGATCTGGTTTTGAATTACTCATTGGCAAATTTTATCAATTTTTGACAGAGTTCTCTGCCCATGGCTTGATAATGACGGGATATTATCTTTTCACCTTTATATTGACAGAGTTGCTAGTGGGCAAATTTTGTCAATTTTTGAGAGCCTTATCTGCCCGACACATGTCTGTGGAAATGATAACTTGAGTAAGTATCTATCGATTTTCACCAAACATGGTATGTGCATTGATGTTGTGGACATCTGGTTTGGGATTGCTACTTTCCTCAATTTTTGACAGCATTATTTGCCCACCCCACAATAGTGGCACAGTATTATTGTTTCACATTTTTATTTCATGTGTATTACAACAACTATTTGTGATGTTTTGTTTTCAGGTGAAGAAGTCCTTAGATCATTTATATAAGAAAGTAGAGAAACATCTGAGTGAAGAAGAAAATCTGTTACAGGTAATTCCAGGCACTTTGAAGGGAAGAGCAACAAACCAGTAAGGGCAGACAACCCAAATTTGCAATCTTTCTTTGTCCTCTGTAGACATTCTATAGGGTCCAAAGATTCATTTGTGCTGTTACCACATAGGTAATATATATGAAGCCTGGAAGGAATTTGCTGTTTGCCTAACCCTTTCATTCTCTTGTTTCTGAAGTGGACTCTTTCATCATTGAATTTGGACATGTCCACTGATGGAAAAAGGGGTTTCAATCTAAAACAAATACAAAATGGCAAACACTGTAGATCCTAATGAGACGGCTTGTTAATTAGCCACCTCATTTGGATCTATACTGTTTGCAAAGCTATCTGTTTTGGTCTGTTGGATTCAAAGGGTTAACAAATGTCAAGGTCTTCTAGGGACATTAAGTGTTCCGTCTTTCATACATTTTTAGGTTCAGCTCTCTGTAGGCAGAGATATCAGATGAAAATTAGTTATATTTTTTCTTACTTTTCATAGAAAATAAAGCTTGACATTACATTGAAATTTACTCCTTGTCAAATCTTATTTTCTGTGAAAAATAAGACAAAATTTTTCCTAAATGTCTGTTTTTACTTATAGATGGCAGATTAAGGTTTTAACCCTTTTATCACTACAAATCAACACAGATGCCTTTGCAAACAGTGTAGATCAGGATGAGACAGCTCATAATGAGCCATTTCATCAGGATCTACACCTTTTGCCATGTTGCTATTGATTTTTGACTAAAACCCCTATTTTTGAGAATGAATGTATCCAAATTCAGAAATGGAAGATTCCATGTCAGAAACTTGGCATGAAAGGTTCAAGTTTTCTACTATGGAACAACTCACACAAAGTTCGGCTCTATCCCTATTCTATGGGTAGTTTAATAAACAAAGAAGTTTCCTTAATTTTTTCTGAAGTTTTATACACGTCCATAAAAAGAATGTTACATTTAATCAAAATTCAGACAAACCCTGCAATTCACCACTTACATTGTACAAGTGAGGGTGGTTCAGAAATTATGAGAAAGTTCTAGAGCTGAAGATCCTGGCCAGACTTTTCTGGCTTGAGTCTTTTGCTGTTCTCATATTAGACACATATGATATGAGTGGCAACATGAGAAAACATACCTCAGACATTTGTACCCAATGAATAGTCAGATCAGCCTGCACAGCCTGACCAGAATCTTTACTGGGTGCATTTCGGATGTCAAGGATGTGAAGTTTCTTCATGCGGACAATGAAGATTCTGATCAGACTGTGCCCATGCTCAGGCTGACTGGAGTCTTTGTTGGGCATACATCAGCAGGTATGTTTTCTGACATTGTGGCTCATATGATATGAGCGGGAGGCTACCATGTCATGACATCTTTTTAATATGGAAAACAATAATACACCACAGCCTCTTTATAACACTATTGTCTGGGGTCCATAGCATAATCCATGTTAGTTAAACAACCATGTTATATCCAAACAAAAATGTATAGATTATATTGAAAAATGACCATTTATGGTCATTTTTCAATATAATCTATACATTTTTGGGATCCATCTTTGAACTGTGTTATATCCAAAACCGTGTTTTAACGAACTGTGTTATAAAGAGGTTGAAGTGTATTTATGAATTGGTTCTGAAATAATTGAGTTATTTCTCTTATCCTGTAAGAACCTTTAATACCTGTATATTAAAAAACAGTAACAAAAAATAGAAAGAATTTTTGATGGTACTGAAGCTGTTTCAACCAAACAGTCATTGGCTGGCTAGGAAGAGCCCCCAGAAATTAGTCATACTCAGATTCTTTATTTTTATTTTTGTTTAAAAAAAAACAAACAAAAAAACACAGTCAACCCCAACTTAAATAGTCAAGCACTTAGGAGAAGAACTTAAATTGCTTGCTTAAGACAGATGTTTGCTTAAACTATCCCAGAAATTATTCACACTTGAAATCTTAGTTTTTTATGTCCAAGTACAAACCCATCTTAGACAAGCACCTCAGGGAAGGTATTGAACTGTTGTATTAGGCAAGTGATCGTTTGAACAAGTTGCTTTTTATCACGACTATTACTTTTGAATATTAAATCTTTGGCATTTTAAGACTAGTTGGCTGTATTTGAAGATCTCTGTCCTGTGAATGCATTGATTTAGTTGCTGTAGACTGATGCTAGATATTGGCCCCTACATATGAGCATCTTCATGAGAAAAAGGCTATTCTGATTTTCCGTCAAATCTACTTTTCAGTGCGAATGCCCAGTCCCTTGGCAAGGCTACATTTCTAATCATTTGGCTGAAGTTTCCCCTTGCCCAACTGCTTACAAGAGCTAAAAGCATAGGGTCTGGTGAGACTGCTTGGATGGCCTGGCTCGCCTGAATCTTTGCTATTTGCGCATGTTATAACAGCTCTGTTCCTGCAACATGGCTCACACGTTTCAACTGGTGATGTTTTTTCTAGAGATGGCTTTTCTCATGACATGGCAAAAGTGTTTCTGAACTCAATATTACCATCTGTATTGGTCTTCTGTTTACAGGTTGTGTGGGTATCTATGCAGAATGAGTTCATCAAGCAATATAAACACTATGAAGAACTGATCAACAAATGTTACCCTGATTCTAATATAATGCTAGAGTTTACAATAGATGATGTACTACAGTTCTTTACTAATATAGCTCAGACACACTGAGGCTGTTTTATGATAACACAACACAAAGTTGTAGATAAGCTGCTTTTTGTCATAAAAAAAAAACAACAAACAAACTAATAATAATTTTTTTATTTCTCCATGTAAACATATGTTGTGGTGCTTCACTGAGGCACATCTAATGAGATGTGTTTTTGTGGAGAAATAAGAAAAATAGTGTGTGGATACCATCTCTTATTTAGAGCTATTACAGTGGCTATAGTATAAGGTTGGAGTTTGTGATATACTTCAGTTATTTACTAACACTTAAAGTGCTAATCACCAAAGGAGAAAAGGAAAGAACTGTAGTTCTAATAAAGAAGGATTTCACAAGTTGTGTTTTCTCCAAATGGAAGGGACAAAGAAGAATGCCATATGTGTATGGCATAACAGAAGACATAGATAATTTATATACATTAATTTTTAGCAGGATTCTAGCTATTTAACCTTCCTTACCAGATTCTAAAGTAAGCAGATTAAAGAACCATGCTGTAGACTTAGAAAACAACAACAGCAACAACAAAAACACTAGATTGCACAGTTGAAGGCAAGCCATCGCAAAATCCCCAGGCTCCATGCTGATGCCCCAGGCTCCATGCTGATGTTGCTCTCGCACCACAAAGGGAAGTCATGTAGCAAGTTTAGTTAAATTCTGCCCATTCAAAAAACAACTCAGAATTAAGTAATTAATGTTCATTTGTATAAGGCCATGTTCATCTGTTGCAGCATCACCAATGGCAAAAGACAAGAGATGAAATGCTGTTAAAAACTAAATACTATTTGTCAAAATTATGCTATCTCTTATTTGAGGGTGTTCAGCAAATTGACATAGAAGACATCCACAAGTAGTTATCCCTTTAACCTTTGTCATGCTGAATAAATTATTAAGCCACATCCACTTCTAATTGTTAGCCAATCAGATTACTTCATCCAGGTTGTAGATATACATTAAAACCTCGGGTTATTGGTAGTTTGAATTTGCGAAATCGGTAATTTTCGGATATGTTCGGAGGATTTAATTCAATATCGTTGAAGTTATGGGAACATCTGCCTAAGCATTAAAGAAAATGAGCTGCTTGAAGGTTGAACTAATCAGCTTTTACCCTTGACAGGCTTACGAAACCAGAAAATAAAAAGAAAACATGAACTTACAGTTTTATTTACAACTGTCAACAATAACAAAAATGAAGGCTAAATGTAAAGTAATGAACCATTTTACTGACAAAATATTTAACCTTGCAAAACGTGGAGCAGAATAGGCAAACGCTGACAGCTAGCAAAGATTTGTATCAGTCTGCATTAAACTGGCTGATACAGATCTGAAAGGGCTAACTACACATTTCTAGCCAATTTTGTTTCGCATTTTCACCCCTACTTTCACTTTTAAAAATGTCCATAAATATTCCAGAAATTTGTCTATTTTTAGTTTTATCAGAATTGTTATTTTTGCTTTAACCGCACTACTACAGATCCTTCGTATTTACATGTTACATGAATCACTGATCGTATCTACATTGAAAATATCCAGTAATCAATGTCTGCTTGCCACATCTTGTTTTAAAGTCCTGCTTCATTAACACATCTGCCATGCGTCCCAAACTGATCAAAAAGTCATCTGAATGTTCACATTGCTCAAAATAATTTTGAAGTTTCGCACAAGCATCCATAGCTTCACTGAGGGATATTGGCAGCTCAGTATCTTATCAGTTGGCATCAATACGATTTCTCATTGTTGTCTGCATCTTGGGACTCGGTAGATCTGCTGCTGATGATGTCATTAATGATGTCATTGCCGTTAAGTTGTTCACTTGTTGGAAGGTTGTCATCTACTGCCATGTATTCTTGAATCATCGCCATAGATAAGCCCAGTTAAGCCAGTCTAGCCAGTGGAATATCGTCCTCGGGCTTGTTGTCGGTTCCGGAATTTGTCTGTGTGACATCATTTGAAGAGTCTGGACATTGGAAATTGGCATGTCTAAAACAGTTAGCAATCATTCTCGGCTGCACCATCTCCCAGGCATGTTGCATTAGTCTCATGGTGTCGAGTATGGAAATGGTAAACTCTTTCTTCTCGTTGATTGCTTTCATCTGTCGCAGAATGACTCTCTTTCTGTAGTGGGTCTTGAAATTCTGAATCACCTCTTGGTCCATAGGCTGGGTCTTGCTTGTTGTTTTGCGCAGAAGAAAGATGAGCTCAATGCACTTCGACAGTCCCTGAACTTGTGGATGGGCTGGGCAATTGTCATTGACCATGGCAATCTTTCTTTTCTGTCTTTGGAGCTTCTGGTCTAGTTTTTTCAGCCAGTCGGTGTAACTTTCGGAGGTCATCCATGCTTTCTTATTGCTGGTGTAGGGCATCGGGAGTGTCTTCTTGTTTTTAAAACACCTCGGGTTGGCCGACTTCCCAATGATCAGAAGCAGAAGTTTGTCATTTCCACTCATGTTGGCGCACACCAGAGCCATCAGTCTTTCTTTACACTTTTTGCAGCCATGACAGTCGTCTTGGTAGCAGACGATAGAAGACACAGTTTCGTCGGCATTGTAGATGTCGTGGGGGTTATACTGGTCAAGAAGTCTACGTAGGCATTGTTCCCATTCTGTCATGTCGGTAGATGCCTTATCAACTGACTTGGCCTCACCACAAACTTTATTAAACGTTATTCCATTCCTTTCTTTGAAACGCTCAAGCCAGCCAGTTGAAGCCTTAAAATTTTCAACTTCAAGCTTCTTGGCAAACTCTTGGCTTTAGCCATAAGAATAGGCCCAGACACAGGAACATTCTGCTCTGGGACATTTGAAAACCATTTCCAAATGGCGCTTTCAGCATCATCAAATGAGCCTATTTTGGCATTCTTTCGTTTTGGTTTGAATTTGGGATAGGACTTTTGGATAGAATTCACATTTTTAAGCCATGTGGACAGAGTGCTGGCCGGGATATTAAAATCCTTGGCAATCGCAGACTTGGATTTCTGTCCTTTCTCTACTTCTAAGATAACTTGGTACTTGGTCTCAAATGTCTGTGACTCGTAATTTCTCTTTACTCCCTTCTTTCCTGTTGCTGACCTGGCCATCCCCCCGTTACCAGGTCCTTCACCATGTTGCTCAGCACAAGTCTCCGACCCAGTTATTCCCCCATTGCTGGGTCCTTCACTGAGTTGCTCAGTGGTGACAGAGTTTCCTTCAGACATGCTGACAGGATAAGTGAAGAAACGAGGTGTAGATCAGGTTTTATGGCACTTGATAGACAATGGAAGGGAAATTAAGCTTAATTGGATGGAGGGATCAAAGATGTTGCACTTGTTGTTTTTGCTAAATGTAAACTGTGGTTAAGAATAAATCAAAGGATGAGAAACGTTCAAATTAAAATTCATTAAAGTTCATGAATGCCCCATAATTAAAACACTTAAAAACATCAAATAAGACGATCATTGCAAATGCTCTAATTAAAAAACCCTTTACTCAAAGATCATCGCTTTATTTTAGTGGGATAGTTAATCCGGTGTAAATTACCTGTAGCGAATAAACCCCTGAAGTCACTCGGGTTGTAATAATCGAACTCGCCGCACAAAGAAATCATGATCATCATGCGTGACCTTGATTGGCAGTTTGGAATTTTGAATTTAGGAGGGTATTGTAATAGAATTTCTTTGATCAGGTCTGATGAATCTGTTTGGAATAGTGACTGTTAATCTGGTGTCAGTTACCTGTAGCGAATAAACCCGTGAAGTCACTCGGGTGTGTAACAATCCAACTCACCGAACAAAGAAATTATGATCACCATCCATGACCTTGATTGACAGTTTGGAATTTCGAATTTAGCAGAGGATTTTAACAGGAATTTCTTCTTTGATTGGGACCAATGAATCTGTTCGAAAAATTGAAATTCGAAAAATTGGTGATATTTTTGCAATAAATTATATTGAAAAAAGTCGGGACCATCAGTCCTTTTCGAAAAATCCGGTAGTTTTGAAAAATTGGCGTTCGAATTACCAAGTTTCTACTGTAAATTCAGGTAGAGAATGACAAACAGTGCAGATCCAGATGGCTTCTGAAGAAGCCAACTGATCTGGAGCTGCACTGTTTGTAAAGGCAGGGTATATGCGGGTTCATTTGGACAAGGGTTTAATGTTAGCTGCCAAAAATTTGTAACATTTCAACAGGTCAGTGAAGCTTTTGGATTATTAAAATAACTATATTTGTGTACAACTTTTGCAGTCTTTTGAAAAATATGAAAATTGATTTGATGCGTCATTTCAAATGACAACCATCACTGCTGTTTGTTTTCATTTTGAATTTTTCTCAAGACAGTTGAAACAAGAATATTTGAATGGTGTTTAATAATGTACTAGTAGTCCATGACTTTCTTGCATAATGAAACGATAAGGTGTGCTTCTGTAGAAATGAACAAACTGCCAAATAATGCTTAAATGTGTCAAAACCCACGACTTCAGGACACTTATATCAACTGTTAATCACAAGTCCGATTAATGGAAAGAAATTATCAGTTGTTTTACGAAAAAAAGCAGTTCTTAACCCTAGTCCAGCTGAACCCGGATATGCCCTGCCTTTGCAAACAATGTAGATCCAGATCAGTTTCCTTCAGAAGATGCCATCTGATCTGGATCTGCACTGTTTACCATTAAGTATGTGAATTTATATCAAGTAATCTGATTGGCTGAAAATTGGAACTGAGTGTGGCATCTTAATTTATTCAGCATGACAAGGGTTATTTTGTTTTTCTGATACCTCTGTTAATAAAAAAAGCATTGTAATGTATATTTCTGTATTCAGACACTCTGATCTGGACCATTATTGTCTGTTTACGAAAACATTTTACTGTAGAACCTACTGGCGGACATGCCGGGCTCGGTGGCTCATTTGGATGCGCCGTCCGACTGGGAGACCAGGAGGTCGCGGGTTCAACCCCGATCGAGGTCGGCAACATTCTTTCCTGGAGATTGAAAATGAAATATTTTCTACAGTCATTTTCCCTTCCGCTGATTCAAGAAGGGCAGGTGTCAGTTTCTGGCGAAAGAATGTGCACAATACTGGTTAACTGCTTAGAGGACTAAGCCTGCCCAGTAAACGTGTGGTCAGGTAAACTGACCGCGCTCGACATGACCCCAATGGGTTGACTGGGCTGTAAAACCTCAACACAAACAAACAAACTGGTGGACATTAAAGGCTCTGATCAGAATGTGCAGATTTTTTTTGCATATACTTCAAAGAAAAGCTCATATATAAAAGGAAGCAAGACTTGACAGCTGTAAAGTTATTCTTATACCCACCTCCACTGTGTAAACTGCATTGGAGGGGTTTGGAATAGGGTTGGGAGAGGGTATAGGGTTTTCACATTGTTTGTCTGTCCGTAATGTAAAAATGTTCCTGTGCGGAGAGGCAAGGGAAGAGGGGGGGGCGGGGGCATACCCAGTTTCTGATCAAATGTATACTTTCTGCTTAGTGAGCTTTAAGGTGACTAGATACACTTGGTAGATATTTCACCAAATTCTGCCAAGAGAGACTACTTTTGTGACTGTTTGTTTGCTTTCCTATACACCAAATCCCTTTTGAAAAGAGGTCTGTTGTATACTGTAAAAGGAGAGGTGGGTGGGAGGAGGGGTGCAAAATTCTTTCCTTCTAGAGTAGATCTCTTTTCAGAAGGGAGGTAAAATAAGTTTGACAGAGTTGCCTTCACCTGTATCTATTCACGTTAAAGAATGAATAAATTGAAAAGTATAGATACTGACTGGATGCTGCAGATATGCAGGGATGTCGTCTGAGCAGTTAAGACGCTAGGGACAGCTTTTCTGGGTGCATTTGTAAAACTTTATATTAGTGTTAGAGGTTATTTAAGGGAAGTGGAAAACAATTAGTGCATCTTGTTCTGTCATTCCAGGTCCTGTCAAACACTAGGCCTCAGGTATTTGTATGCATTCTTCATTTAAAAATATGATAGTGCTATGTTGCTTGAGAAATGGGGCAAATCTTGTTGAAATCTTGCAGTCTGACACAAAAATCAAAACATTCCTAGCATTATTCTTTTCAAAATAAGATCTTGCAATGAAGATCATATAAAAGTGGTTATTATTATGATATGTACAACAACAACAATAGTACCTAGTCCCATTTCCTCAACACACTTGTTCTAAAATTTAAACCAGTCCATTTTACTGCCTGTTGATATGTCTTCAAAAAACTGCTGAATGACTGACAAACAGTGTAGACCCAGATCAGATGTTGCATGATACAGCATCTGATCTGGTCTACACTGTTTGCTCAGGATGGTCTGTCCAAGTGTTTAGGGTATATACAGTATTGATATTGTCTTATTTCTTCACGGAAGCATCATACGAGTGTTGTGGGTAGTTATTAGAAGCCCCCAACTTCACCAAGACTCTTCTTATGAATACCTTAAATATACATATTCATGGAGAAATTAAATGTGAACCACAACGTCAGAAACATACCTTTGGACATGACCATGTGTGGCTAGTGTAGCTGCAAATCAGTCAGCTCATCTGCACAGTCTGATTAGAGGTTTGTTGTCCGCATGAAGAACCTTTGTATCCTTGGCTATCCAAAATGCATCCAGTGAAGATTCAGTCAGATTTTGCATGTCAGAAGGTGTGTTTTCTGACATTGCATTTCAAAACATGAATTAGGATACTCCTCTTAGAGCTATGTGAGTTTATGCTGTTTTTGCACATCCTTTAACCCTTAAACTGCAAATCACAACAATTGTGGTCTGCTTTGTCGTCTGCTTGTGAATTTAAGTCATTTTTGCAAACAGTGTCGACCCAGATCAGACTGCTCCACACTGTTTGCCTGTATGCAAAAAAATAGGTTTGAAAAGTTTGCAAGAATATTCAGCAGACGACAAAAACAGACGACATTTTCTGATGCAGGGATTTCTTGGCATTTTAAGGGTTAAGACCCTTTAGTGCATGTTGATGCTTTTTGCTTATGTTTGGTTACCTTTGGGTTTTGCTTACACAGGTTTTGTCATCCATAGAATATTGATACTGGTGGATGATAGCTGGTATCTGTTGGTACCTATGGTAGGAACTTGGAACATGCCCTGCATTTTAATGCCTAGCATACTGGGTAAAAAATTCAGCAGATGACAATTTGATTTTTTCTTCCCTTAGAAAACAGGATTTTGGACAGTTCATGCAATTTTTTATACTCCTATGAATTGTGGGAACCCTGTTTACTGTGTCACAGTCTGATGATGTTTTCATTATTTTCACACTATGAAAATAATAAAAGTATCATCCAATTGTCATCTGCTGCATTTGTCCAAAGAGTGCTAAAGATTAAGTTATGTTCTGTAGTTGGACGTTTTAGTCTTTACATGCTTAGAATATTAATGAATGACACGTTATAACATTATTCTTGTGTTCACAGAAAATGGGGCTTGACCTTTTGTGTGAATTGTCACCTCAGAAAGTAAAATGTTGAGCCATATTGTTTTGGAAAAAAAAAGTAATGTGTTTAAGGGTAAAATATAACTACAGTGTGTAAAGAATAAAACATCTATTTATACCAATGTGCAATAAACTAATAAAAGACAGAATAATAAACCTGACCTTGTATTGTTTTATCATTCCTGAAGACCAATACATCGGTGTAGATCCAGATGAGAGTTGGCCTCGGTGGCTCAGTTGGATGCGCGTCCAACTGGAGACCAGGAGGTCACGGGTTCGACTCCTGCCGAGGTCAGCAAGATTCTTTCGTGGAGCTTGATCATGAAATATTTTCTACGGTCATTTTCTCCCTTCTGCTGATTCAAGAAGGGCAGTTGTCAGTTTCTGGCGAAAGAATGTGCACAATACTGATAAACCGCTTAGAGGACTAAGCCTGTCCAGTAAACGTGGTTTTTAGATGTGGTCAGACATGACCCCATTGGGTTGACTGGTTTTAAATCCTCAACACAACAAGAAGATCCAGATGAGACCGCTTGTAATGAGCTGTCTTATCAGGATCGATCTACACTATTTGCCATTCTGTTTTTTTATTTTAGACTGAAACCCCAATTTGAGTTGACGCGTCTAACATTTTAATATGCTTCTTGCCAGACTACACAGGCTGGTCTCCATCTTTGCTATTCAAAGATTTAAAAATAAAATGTAGTTGGCTTAGTTTGGTGTGACTAAAAGTATGTCCTTTTGTCTTGTTCCTGCACCCCGCTCACAGTCACAGTATGTATTCTGAAAAAGGATACAGATTTCTGTGTATGCCTCAAACATTGGAGCTACTGACTGGTGTCTGTGCATCACCATGTACATGCATCTATCTTTCTTCCACAGCACTTTGAGTATGTTTATCACTAAAGGGCCTCGGTGGTCTAAGTCAGATGTGCATCTGACTGGTGATCAGTTCACAGGTTTGATCCCCGCCGGGCCAAGCGACATTCAGTTGCTACTATCATTCTCTCCCTTCCGCTAATTCAAGAAGGGCAGTTGTCAGTTTCTGGCGAATGAATGTGCACAAATACTGGTTAACCACTTAGAGGACTAAGCCTGTCCAGGAAAAGTGTAGTTCGTAAACTGATCGTGCTTTACATGGCCTTAATTGGTTGACTGGGCTGTAAAACTTTAACCCAATCAATTGATTCATCACCAAAGAGACATGCATATACATGTAATATCATCTTGAAATTTCACCAATGAAATGCCATCAAAAGTAAGCCGACCTTTGTGTTCCTCTTTCCTACTGCACTGCATTTGTGCAGTCTGATCAGAATCTTAATTGAGCTTATTTTGGCTTGCCAAGGATGCAGTTTCTTCATGCGGACAATGATCTGATTGCACGGATGCATAGGCTGATCTGAGTCTTCACTGGGCACACACATCAGAAGGTACTTTTTCTCCTAGAATGGCTCATATCAGCTTTCTGTATCAGCTGTTTCAAAAGTTGGACAATATGTTAAAGTCAAAGCAGGGCCATAACTCAGTCAGAAATTAGGGATCTTATTCAAAATTTGACAATTAACAATATCAAAAGCTTAGATCAAATACCGTATCTGAAATCTGAAATCGTTGTAAGACCACTACATTTATGTATTGAAAAAGAGGCATATTCTTTGTTTTTAGAGTAGGACCCTTCTTAGAAGGGACTTGGTGTGCTGGAAAACGAATAGGAAGTCACAACATACACACGCACACACACAGTTTTGTCTCCTGTTATACTGGGTGTTAGCGTAGTGACGACCATTCTGAAGTAATATGTCCTTTTTGTGAATAAGTCAGCTTTGCAAGGTATTTTAAAAGGGAGTTAAGGAGAAATAGCATTCCAAGTTTTAGCCTAAATCAATTATCCCTAGAATATTGCTGGTTATTTTTATTTAAAACAACTAAAATAGGTTCTTTATGTTTCTTTTATTTTCTGGGAAAACATCAAAATGCCTGCTGCAATTTTTGTTTTTCCCAGAAAATACTGACATTTCATGGATATTGTCTCCTTAGAGACAATATGCATGATTTGTAAATGCCTATTCTCTGAAAAAAAAAAAAATGAAAAAAATATTTCAAAATGTCTGCTGAAATGCCTGGAGATAAATGTCTGCTGAAATGCCTGGATGTTCGGATAAAAAATTCTGAAATTTTTCATATTTCTGCTCAAAACATAAATTGTGGGTACTCGTTAGAACCGCCTCGGCGAGGCGGTTTTAACAAGTACCCGCAGTCTATGTTTTTGAGCAGAAATAAGAAAATAATGTATACCCCTGTAAACCCCAGTTTTACTATATAAAAGTGGGGTTTAAGGGAGTCAAAATTATATAGGCGTGTTTTCGTGATGATATTCAAGCAGATCTAGACTTTTCGCTGTTCGTATACTCACTCAAGTACCGTTTCGAGTGACAAATATTGTCGGATTTCTTTTCTAAAAAGGTTTTGTCAACATAAATAAGCGATGACCCGTGAATTATTGTTAAGAAATCTCCCCTCTCTGTCCTTTTTGTCTGGTCATTATATATATAATGCTCTAGAGTGGTATAATTATCTGGCGCTAAGTAGTCTGTGGCTTTAACGTTCCCTAAATGGTACATAATTATTAGTTTTACTCCACTGAAGAACATTAAGTTGATCTCAATGTAGGAAGCAGGTTCTCTGCCATATGCGAAAAGCGATGATCTAGATAAGTTTGCGCATTTGTGCACTGTGATAAGGACGTTCTCTAATGCAGCGCCCATTAATCCTGTAAGCGGGCGAAATCCATGATCCTATTGTGTGAATGCACATATGATCTGGTCCTTTGCCCATATAAGGGTCCTTTTTTCGCCGTGTGCATCATTTTAGGAACAAATATTCAGTCTAGTATTCCATTTCTTTGACGATGGCGGCAAACGTTGCATCTGTTAATAAAAGTTAACCATTAATTCTCCAAACATTCCATGACGCAAACGTCCATCCGTCCACATTGAAAATGTTCATTTAAATATATTCCGCTTATATGCCTATATATACCGTATCAGGACCTCCTGTGTATGCACGGCAATGACCATTATGCCAAATGCGGACAGCAAGAGTCAGTGTGCACATTCTGTGTCTGATCAGGACCTCTAGTGTATGCTCGACAATGACCATTATGCCATATACGGACAGCAAGAATCAGTGTGCACATTCTGTGTCTGATCAGGACCTCTAGTGTATGCACGGCAATGACCATTATGCCATATACGGACAGCAAGAATCAGTGTGCACATTCTGTGTCTGATCAGGACCTCTAGTGTATGCTCGACAATGACCATTATGCCATATACGGACAGCAAGAATCAGTGTGCACATTCTGTGTCTGATCAGGACCTCCTGTGTATGCACGGCAATGACCATTATGCCATATACGGACAGCAAGAATCAGTGTGCACATTCTGTGTCTGATCAGGACCTCTGGTGTATACTCGACAATGACCATTATGCCATATGCGGACAGCAAGAGTCAGTGTGCGCATTCTACGTCTGATCAGGACCTCCTGTGTATGCACGGCAATGACCATTATGCCATATACGGACAGCAAGAATCAGTGTGCACATTCTGTGTCTGATCAGGACCTCTAGTGTATGCTCGACAATGACCATTATGCCATATACGGACAGCAAGAATCAGTGTGCACATTCTGTGTCTGATCAGGACCTCCTGTGTATGCACGGCAATGACCATTATGCCATATACGGACAGCAAGAATCAGTGTGCACATTCTGTGTCTGATCAGGACCTCTGGTGTATGCTCGACAATGACCATTATGCCATATACGGACAGCAAGAATCAGTGTGCACATTCTGTGTCTGATCAGGACCTCCTGTGTATGCACGGCAATGACCATTATGCCATATACGGACAGCAAGAATCAGTGTGCACATTCTGTGTCTGATCAGGACCTCTGGTGTATGCTCGAAAATGACCATTATGCCATATACGGACAGCAAGAATCAGTGTGCACATTCTGTGTCTGATCAGGACCTCTGGTGTATGCTCGACAATGACCATTATGCCATATACGGACAGCAAGAATCAGTGTGCACATTCTGTGTCTGATCAGGACCTCTGGTGTATGCTCGACAATGGCCATTATGCCATATACGGACAGCAAGAATCAGTGTGCACATTCTGTGTCTGATCAGGACCTCCTGTGTATGCTCGACAATGACCATTAGGCCATATACGGACAGCAAGAATCAGTGTGCACATTCTGTGTCTGATAGGACCTCTAGTGTATGCTCGAAAATGACCATTATGCCATATACGGACAGCAAGAATCAGTGTGCACATTCTGTGTCTGATCAGGACCTCTGGTGTATGCTCGACAATGACCATTATGCCATATACGGACAGCAAGAATCAGTGTGCACATTCTGTGTCTGATCAGGACCTCTGGTGTATGCTCGACAATGACCATTATGCCATATACGGACAGCAAGAATCAGTGTGCACATTCTGTGTCTGATCAGGACCTCTAGTGTATGCACGGCAATGACCATTATGCCATACACGGACAGCAAGAATCAGTGTGCACATTCTGTGTCTGATCAGGACCTCTGGTGTATGCTCGACAATGACCATTATGCCATATATGGACAGCAAGAATCAGTGTGCACATTCTGTGTCTGATCAGGACCTCTGATGTATGCTCGACAATGACCATTATGCCATATACGGACAGCAAGAATCAGTGTGCACATTCTGTGTCTGATCAGGACCTCCTGTGTATGCACGGCAATGACCATTATGCCATATACGGACAGCAAGAATCAGTGTGCACATTCTGTGTCTGATAGGACCTCTAGTGTATGCTCGACAATGACCATTATGCCATATACGGACAGCAAGAATCAGTGTGCACATTCTGTGTCTGATCAGGACCTCTAGTGTATGCACGGCAATGACCATTATGCCATACACGGACAGCAAGAATCAGTGTGCACATTCTGTGTCTGATCAGGACCTCTGGTGTATGCTCGACAATGACCATTATGCCATATGCGGACAGCAAGAATCAGTGTGCACATTCTGTGTC
Source organism: Anodontia alba (assembly GCA_964016985.1). Classification (NCBI taxonomy): domain Eukaryota; kingdom Metazoa; phylum Mollusca; class Bivalvia; order Lucinida; family Lucinidae; genus Anodontia; species Anodontia alba. The sequence goes on along the minus strand of OZ024826.1, from coordinate 61,167,610 downwards.
TGATCAGGACCTCTGGTGTATGCTCGACAATGACCATTTTGCCATATACGGACAGCAAGAATCAGTGTGCACATTCTGTGTCTGATCAGGATCCTGATGTATGCTCGACAATGACCATTATGCCATATACGGACAGCAAGAATTAGTGTGCACATTCTGTGTCTGATCAGGACCTCTGGTGTATGCTCGACAATGACCATTATGCCATATACGGACAGCAAGAATCAGTGTGCACATTCTGTGTCTGATAGGACCTCTAGTGTATGCTCGACAATGACCATTATGCCATATACGGACAGCAAGAATCAGTGTGCACATTCTGTGTCTGATCAGGACCTCCTGTGTATGCTCAATGACCATTATGCCATATACGGACAGCAAGAATCAGTGTGCACATTCTGTGTCTGATCAGGACCTCCTGTGTATGCTCGACAATGACCATTATGCCATATGCGGGCGATGCGGGCAACAAGAGTCAACATGCGCATTCTTCATCTGTCAGAACATCCGATGCCCACTCGGGAATGACCATTATGCCATATGCGGACAGCAAGAGTCTGATCAGGACCTCCGATGCCTGCTCGGGAATGACCATTATGCCATCATTATGCGGGCAGCAAGAATCATCGTGCGCATTCTCCGTCTTATCAGGACCTCTGATGCCCGCTTGGGAATGACCATTATGCCATATGCGGGCAGCAAGAGTCAGCGTGCGCATTCTACGTCTGATCAGGACCTCAGATGCCCGCTTACAGAACCAGAGGATACTATATCCGCGCTGGGCCTTCTCTTTTCGCATCTGGCATTAGGTTTTTCTTCGGAAGTTGCGTACCATTTTTAATGTTCATTACGAAAGTATTGTTTGTCCATGACTTTAATGGAGTTGGTTCGCAGCAGCAGCAGAGAGTGAACCGGGAACCTCTATGCGAGCCCAACAACCATTTTGTACTTTTTCAAGCAGTAAAATCAGTTTAACCCCCACCCTCCCAACATACGCGGTTGTGTTTTCTTCTGACGTACTAAGGCGGTATATATACTCTTTCTTTCCTCCAGTTTTGGAGAGCACATAAACAGATGATACGTAAACAGAAACAAACATACAGTCGAACTTCAATGGCTCGAACATCTTTGGGACCATGAAAAATTGTTCGAGACATGGACAGGTCGAGTCACTGATGGTTAATCATGATGCAAGGTCAGCAAGCAAATGGCGATGATTTATGGAAGTTTTTTTCTATCTTTACTACAATAATGATATATGTTGAGTGTACTCATTAGAATCGCCTCGATGTGGCGAATCTAATGAGTACACACAACATATATTTCATGATTAAATAAGACAATTTCTCTTAAATATCCATAAGTATTTGCTTTCTTGGGCTATCAAGAGAATTTCCTAGGGACTCAAAAACCAGTTCGAATTAGCCATGGTAAACATGCAATCGCTGTTCGAGTTACCGAGGTTTATACTGTATATAAAAACACATAGACATGAAAATATCTGATGCTGTTTGTTCGTTGTATAGAAACACACAGACATGAAAATATCTGATGTTGTTTGTTCGTTGTATAGAAACACATAGACATGAAAATATCAGATGTTAGTTCGTTGTATAGAAACACATAGACATGAAAATATCTGATGTTGTTTGTTCGTTGTATAGAAACACATAGACATGAAAATATCTGATGCTGTTTGTTCTTTGTATAAAAACACATAGACATGAAAATATCTGATGATGTTTGTTCGTTGTATAGAAACACATAGACATGAAAATATCTGATGCTGTTTGTTCGTTGTATAGAAACACATAGACATGAAAATATCTGATGATGTTTGTTCTTTGTGTGACCTTGTGCCTGCTCACCCGCTGGGCATTTTTTTCCTGTTCGTTGTGTTATTATGTTTGGTGGATCCTGCCTGGTATTGTGATGACCTTGCTGGGGAAGTGAAAGCTGGTAACCTTGCCTTTCTTTTGTTGGTTTATAACGTATACTGTCTGTCATGGTTTATTTACTCTTCCTCTTGGTATCATAGGTAGGCTATGTTCTGTGATTGTGGCTCTTCCTGGACATCTTCTATTCTGTTTTTTAATTAACCCTTGTCTTGCTTAATAAATTAAGATGTCATGCCCATTTCTAATTGTCAGGCAATCAGATTGCTTGATCTAAGTTGTTGATACAAATTCACATACTAAATGACAAACAGTGCAGATCCAGATCAGTTGGCTTCTGAAAAAGCCAACTGGTCTGGATCTACACTGTTTGCAAAAGCAGGATATATCTGGGTTCTGCAGGACTAGGGTTAAGAACAAACTTGAGGTATAGGTGAACGGATATACCTGGTAAATGGTAGATTTACCCTCGTTTTTGACAAGGGAAACAACACTTCCTGTTTGCGTTCCTGTACACCAAAATTCTTCTGGAAAAGTGTCTGCTCTAAAAGGAAAACAATTTGTTCCGACTGAGCAATATATATATATATATATATATATATATATATATTAGAGCAGAACCTTTTCAGAAGGTACAAAATTTTGACGGTTTCGCAACCCCCTCCCCCCCCCCCCCCCCCCCCTTACGCCCCCTGACAGTGTATCTATTTTCCCTTAAATGATTTCGCTAGCTTTTTTTTTTTTTTTCTAAATTTTGACCTCTGTTTCTTCGTCTTCACATGACACGTAGAGGATAACCTTACACAGGATGGAAAATGATTGCCCTGGTGCCATTTACGTGGAATCTCAGTTCAACAATAGCTGCTTGTGGATTATCATTTCTTCGCATATTGTCCTGACCGTTACATATATATTACATTAGTTGGGTCGCATCAAGCGAAACTGTGCACGCATATCCGCACTATGCCATATATAGGAAGTTACCCCCTGCCCCCCTCCCCCCCTCTCCCCCGAGCATGGCGTGGCCCATTCGTAATCGCTGCTTGAATGGTCATACACTAGCTGGACCGGTAGTCCGCTTCAAAGTAGCTGCATGTACAATGATCATTGTTGTATAGTGATATACATGTCTTGCAGAGCTTTCCGGAAGTTCACCCGGGTTACTTTGGCTTTGTTCCTGGTCCACATTTATGATCTACACCCAACAATCTTAACCTTTACCACTTTATATTTTTCTTATTTTTTACAGAAAAGGGGCTTTGACATTTCGTGCAAATTGTCTCCTTAATTTGCATGAAATGATAGTCTGTTTTTCTCGGAAAAAAAAGAGAAAAGTATTTAAAAATATCGTCTGCTGAACTTTTTCCCAGCATGCTTAGCGTTAAAGTTCACCATTGCTCCAGAAGCAATTTATCAAAGATGGTGAACTGGTCCAATGCTATTTTCCATTTTCTGCCAGATTTGATTAAACTAAAACAAGTGTAAGCTTTAACAAAAGCTTGGTCTACGCATCCCATACACAATACATGATTCAGAAAGTTCTTTGACGTCTGTAAAATAAAAACGTGTCGACCAAGTGTTTACATGTCTGCCGCAAACAGTCGTGATTTTATCGCTAACTTTAATGTTTATGGTCAAAAATACTGCTTGGAGGTCCTTCTATCTTCTCAAAACTACACACCTTTCAAACGTGTGTATTTAGGTTTCTGTCTGCAGAAAATAAGTTATATTAGTGTACGGTCTATAGCAGAGATTTGATGAACTGGTGTACAATCTATAGCAAATCTGTGTACAGTCTATAGTGGAAATTAAAACACATGTTTTGTGGCTTGTGCTACATGCTGGAATCGTATCGCAATACGCGAGTTCAAGTTACAGTTTAGAGCTTATATAGATATGTCGGACCAGGTCTGTTTGTATAATATTAGAAACGTTTCTCCCTGCAGCAGGGGTGTGGAATTATCATTTAATAACTTGTCCATGGATAAGTAAATGGTCAAAATCCACTTGTCCGACCAAGATTTACTTGCCCGAAAAATGGCATTTTTTTCTTATTTCTCGAAATAAACATATGTTGTGGGTATTTATTAGAAGCGCTTCGGTGAGTACCCAAAACATTTTTTTTTTCAGAAGTAAGAACATATCTGGGTACTCTTCTTAGTTAGGGCTATGAAATCCTTGTCCCAGGACAAGTAAATTGAAATTTCATCCTCAGGGGAATGGGACGTTGGACAAGTCAGGCATGGTATTTCCACAGCCCGGCCTGTAGGCATCAAACACGTGAGCGTAGACCATCCCTACCATGGCTATAATTTGTGTATGTTTTATGTTTTAGCCCGATGAGCAGATATCTCGGGCACTGAGGAAGTGAATAGTCTGTTATATCAGTGTGATATATGCACATACTCCACCAGATATAAACAGAACTTGAACAGACATGCTAGAGTGCATCAGACAGGCAGTCCTCCCCCTGTTGATTTTTGCACACCCATTAAGCGTTCTGTCAAAATACCTCCGGACTGGGTGCAACGAGCACACCCGTAAGGCCTTCTGCCAAAGCCTGTGAAGCGCCCCAAAGGAAAACAAGAAATCTGTGGAAAGCGATGTTGCACCTGCGGGGATTAAGTCATACAAGCTATTTTGCAGTATTCAAGAAATTGATGGGTTAGTTTGTAAGAACAAGAAACCCTGCGGGGATTAAGTGATACAAGTTCCTATTTGTATTGAAAAAAATCTATTTTGCAGTATTCAAGAAATTGATGGGTTCGAAAAATGGACAAAGTAGAAAATTTGGAATATTGGCTTGCAAAATTTTATTTAAACCTGTCCATTATTTCACAAGATATTGATACTGAGCGGATATCATTTTTGCTCATTAATCAAGGCCAGTAACTCAGTTGAAAATTGACGAAAAATGTCATGTGAGAATCCCAAGCCAGGTATTATTAACAACAATGTGTATGCAAAATATGATCCTAATCCATCAATTCTTTCACAAGATATTGAGCGGAAACCAATTTTGGGCATAAATCAAGGGCCCCTAACTCTGCTGAAATGAAGCTGAGATTTATGTGCAAACAATATGCACATCTTCAGACCATGACCTAATCATCTGTGAAGTTTCAAAGCCATTGGCCTAAAACTGCAGGAGGAGTTGCGTTCATGAAACACCAACTGACTATAAGGGTTTTAGGCAAAAACTGACTAAGTTAACAAAGCGAAAAAATTTGAGAAAAAAAAATCTGAGATTTATGTGCAAATAATATGCAAATCTTCAGACCCTGACCTAATCATCTGTGAAGTTTCAAAACTATTGGCCTAAAACTGCAGGAGTTGCGCTGGAGTTGCGCTGACGAGACACCCACTGACTATAAGGGTTTTAGGCAAAAACTGACTTAAGTTAACAAAGCGGAAAAAGTTGAAAAAAAATCTGAGAATTATGAGCAAACAATATGCGCATCTACACACCATGGCCAAAACATCTGTGAAGTTTCAAAATGATTGGGCAAAAACTGTAGGAGGAGTTGCGCTCACGAGACACCCACTGACTATAAGGGTTTTAGGTAAAAACTGACTAAGTTAACAAAGCGGAAAAAGTTGAGAAAAAAAAATCTGAGAATTATGAGCAAACAATATGCGCATCTACACACCATGGCCAAAGCGGAAAAAGTTGAAAAAAAAATCTGAGAATTATGAGCAAACAATATGCGCATCTACACACCATGGCCAAAACATCTGTGAAGTTTCAAAATGATTGGGCAAAAACTGTAGGAGGAGTTGCGCTCACAAGACACCCACTGACTATAAGGGTTTTAGGTAAAAAACGACTAAGTTAACAAAGCGGAAAAAGTTGAAAAAAAAAAATCTGAGAATTATGAGCAAACAATATGCGCATCTACACACCATGGCCAAAACATCTGTGAAGTTTCAAAATGATTGGGCAAAAACTGTAGGAGGAGTTGCGCTCACGAGACACCCACTGACTATAAGGGTTTTAGGTAAAAACTGACTAAGTTAACAAAGCGGAAAAAGTTGAAAAAAAATCTGAGAATTATGAGCAAACAATATGCGCATCTACACACCATGGCCAAAGCGGAAAAAGTTGAAAAAAAATCTGAGAATTATGAGCAAACAATATGCGCATCTACACACCATGGCCAAAACATCTGTGAAGTTTCAAAATGATTGGGCAAAAACTGTAGGAGGAGTTGCGCTCACAAGACACCCACTGACTATAAGGGTTTTAGGTAAAAAACGACTAAGTTAACAAAGACTAAGTTAATTTGAAAAAGAAAATCTGAGAATTATGAGCAAACAATATGCACATCTACACGCTATGGCCAAAACATCTGTGAAGTTTCAAAACGATTGGCCAAAAACTGTAGGAGGAGTTGCGCTCACAAGTCAATTGTTGACGAACTGACGGGTCACGGCACGCCTATATCGCACCTGCGTGCTAACGCAGGTGCGACAAAAAAACTTTTTGCGATCAACGTAGCAAAGAGTTTCTGACAATGTATGGACATTTAGTCCATAGAAAGAGCAAGCGTGAAAAGATTTTAAGCATATGCAAGATATGCCAGAAAGGTTTTAATCAGTTCCTCTGCAGCATTTTGACAACAGAAGCCAAGAAAATATACTGCCTTGGTGAATTTAGGTCAGGCGATCGACTCAAAGCCTGATTGATATCAGGTGTTTGGCTTACATGAAAGGAATGGAAGCTTGATACCTTTTCGTAGCGTCAGACTTTGAAATCCTACGTTCGTCCATTATGAGAGGTTAAAACCGTACTATGACCACTCAATCATTATTGCTATAGACCGTACACTTCCAATGACATTTTTCTATAGATTGTACACCCTCCAGCTATAGACCGTACAAAAAAATATTAAACAACGAAGAAAGTGCACTAAAACTCTGAGTTCAGTAAAATATAGCATGATGATTACTCATAGCAAGTAACAGCAAGTTTTCCAGACCAGCGCTTCAAACAATTTGATGAAATGTTTCAAAACGTCAGTTTAGGCGGCAGACATTTAAAAAATCAGTGAATAGTTGAAGCATTTTTTTTCATTATATAGACAAAAAGGAACTTTCTGAATCATTTTACATGGTCATACAAATTCATTAATATATTAATAATCATAATCAGCAGTACTTTCAATGAAAGTTCACCACACTCAAAATAAAATGATAAATGGTAAAACTCAAAATAAAATGGTAAAATACTTATCATCAGGAAAACACACCTATATATGAGGGATGTTCGAAATGAATTGCTTATTTCTATCTGGAGACTTCAAATTTCAAGTTAGCCCAAAAGTACTCATTTCATGCCCTCGAAGTACTCCCCGTGGCTAGAAATGCAAAGTTTCGGCCGATGTATCCACTTCTTGAAGGCGTCACGGTACGCTGATTTGGGCACAGTAATAAGGTACTGATGAATGGCAGATCCAAGTGCCTGTCGGGACTGGTATTTCCGCCCAGCAAGGAATGCTTTCAATTTCGGAAACAAAAATAAATCACATGGGGCAAGGTCTGGGGAATACGGGGGGTGAAGCACTTTTTCTTTCTTCAAAAACGCCGTAACTATTGCGGAGGTATGAGCTGGGGCATTGTCATGTAGAAGACGGACATGTTTAAAACCAGTGGCAGGGCATCGTTTCTGATAATACTTTTTCAGTTTCTTCAGTACTACGTCTTTGTAGTACTTTCCGGTGATGCTTTTGCCCTTTTTCACTGGCACTTTTATTGCGACTCCTTCACCAGAGAAGAAGATTGCATACAAAACCTTCTTTGTACTCAAAGAACGTTTGGCAATTATTGGGCGTTTGCTGTGTTTAGTGGTCCAGGTCTTATTGCTAACCTTTCTGACGGGCTCAAAATAATGGACCCAGGTTTCATCACCTGTGACGACATTGGCAAACTGCTTTTTGTCATATTTTGGAAACATTTGAAGCAGCTTTTTGGCCACTTTAACCCCTTGCCTCTTTTGCTCGTCAGTCAACAGATGTGGCACCCATCTAGCAGAAATCTTTCTGACTTTCAAATGCTTCTTCAAAATAAGGTGAACCGTTGATAGTGATATGCCTACCTTTCGTGCAATATCACGAACTGTAAATCTGGCATCTCCTTCAATGATTTCCCTTATTTTGGAAACGATTTCTTTACGAGATGCAGATTTTGGCCTACCTGATTTCGGTGCATTTTTGATGGACTCTACACCAGACTCAAATTTCTTTTTCACCGCCGAACTGTGTCATAAGACACACAAGAAGGTCCAAAAGCAGTAGAAATTTCAGTCATCAGCTTCTTCAAAGAACAACCAAGTTTTGAGCGAGCTTTAATGTAAGCCCGTATTTCATCTTTTTTGTCGACGCTTCTACCAACCATTTTTACTGCAGTGGTCAATGACTGCGTGTATTCAAATGGCAAATTTTATGTCTTACACTTAGTCCAACATGTACATTTATACACCATTGTGTAGATATTGAATAACCCTATACAGGTATGTATTGGTTTTTATCGAGCCCCACGTGGATATCGAGCTAGAGGACAATAAGCAATTCATTTCGAACATCCCTCGTAAGTTTGAATTTACCTTATATTACTGAGGGTAATTTAACGCTTAACATGCTGAGTAAAAATTACAGGAGACTACATTTTGATTTTTTTTTTTTTCGTTTTATTTTCCTAGAAAATAGGCTTTGAGATTTCATACAATTTGTCTCCAATAGACAATTTGTATGAAATGTCAAATCCTGTTTTCTAGGAAAAAAAAAAAAAAGAGGAAAATACCACCAGTATGTCGTCTGCTGAATTAGCTGTAACAAGTCTGACGGTTACTGCTTACTTAGTGTCAGCCATTAAGTAACCATACTAACAATCTTAAAAATTTTGCGCATAAAAAGCAGAAAATTCTAGCTGCTCACTTGCAGAAGTATATGAGAAAGAACAAAAAGAAAACTATCACTCTACCCTTACAAGGTTCAGATTTTCATGAATTTCTCGATAAATCTGTCATTTTAGTGCCCTTGGCACTGCGCCTTCTTACCTGTGACTGCGATTTCAGAGCACCGGATACACTTGGTGGAGTTTTCGTCATTTCCGTAAAAAGAAAACTTGCTGTTTGCTTTATTTTCTTATAGCGTAGACCCCTTTTCAGAAGAAAAAAATCCGGGCGCCATAGCTGAGTCGGTAGCGCGTCTGACTGCAGATCCAGGAGCGTGGGGGGGGGGGGGGGGGAGGGGAGGAGGTTGGGGCGGGGTCGCAAGCTCGAATCCCAGCTCGGCCAAATAACTATCAAGGAGCCTGATCAAGAACTCATTTTATCATTCTCATTCTCATCCTTCCACTGATTCAAGAAGGACATCTGTCAGCTACTGGCGGTAGTATGCGCACAAATAACTGGTTAAGTGCTTAGAGGACTAGTAGGCCTTCCCCGGAAAAAGTGAGTTCATGAAGGTTAACTGACCAGCGTGACATGACCAATGTTGACTCAACTCACTCAAAGACGGGGAAGCATCCAATTCTGACACAGTCGTCTCCCCGGAAGGCGTATCAGCTTCCCTTAACGTTCAGTTTATACTACTAACCCATTTCAATCCTAAGTTTCTGAAGTGGCCTCTTCCTACTTTGAATCTGAACATGCCCACTGTTGGAAATATGGGTGGTAGTCAAAAACGAAAAACAGAATGGCAAACAATGTGGAATCTGATGAGTCACGAGCCGTCGCATCTGGATCTACGCTGATTGCAGAGCTATCTGTGTTGGTCCGGGGCTGAAAGGGCTAAACACGGTTAACCCATTGTATACTGAATAGACTCTCCCACACTAAATATTGGAAGAGTCCAATTTCAATTTTAGGTACGTCCGGCTATGAGATTTACATATTCCTAAAGTAAAATGGCTAGATTATTTGCAAACAGTGGAGACCCTGATCAGACGCCGTGTTCTGCGGCGTCTGATCTGGGTCTACACTGTTTGCCAGTTACCCTTTTTACGGGTCTCACGACTACAATGGGTTAATATTCGCCTTCAACTGTTTGTACAGACTCATTGAACTGGGACAGTTCTGTTTGTCTGACATTTTACAATAATTCCCTGTAAAGGTCTACGGTCAAGCATCTGTCAATCAAGCTTTCTTTTAAACGCTTACTATACAAGCAGCAATGAATTAATCAAGGATATTTGAACCTCCGTGTAAAAGACATCGTTTGATACATTCAAAAGGATCAAGAGCAATTCGAGTTGGTGCATCCGTCCAGTCTGATCAGGGTCTGAGCTAATCAGCATGATATTTATTCTAGAAACCAACAATCTTAATTAGGTTCACTATTACTGCAGTTGGACTGCCCAGTAGGGCATGCTGATAGAGGTTTTCACTGCTCGCGTATAGAATTGGTCCTTCTTTTTTCTCTCCGTGTCTGTCTTCATTTAGGCCGCGTCAATCGACAAGGGTTTTTTGGCAAATGAAAGCGAAGGCCCCGATAAGTCTGTACAGATACACAGGTTGATCAGGACTTGGATGTGAGTTAGTATATTTTATAGTATCAGATCAGTCGGTAAGCGGACCGCGCTAACCCGCGGGCAGATCTGGGCTATCGCGGTCCGCATATGTCCGAAGATACGTTTTACTATGGCACGGTCATTTCGCATTGTTGATGAAATGGACATCCAAACGCGGCACAAGAAATTACTCGCATTTCCATCATAATTGCCAATTTCGATATTGACTTATTGCCTGTGTCTGCAAATAAATGCTATCACCGGCACTGTGTTTGGTTTTATTTCTATCCTTGTTCCATCCTTGTAGTCGAGTGTCCGATTTATCGCCACTACAACCCATAAAACGCCATTCCCAATGAGAACAAGCCATTCATCTTTGGGAAAATTGATACGTTACCGGAACTAGAACATTTCCAGTATTAAATGATATTTTGTAGAAATCACCGTTTCCGAATTCCGCTAACGATTTGATCCCTTTTTAACCCCAGTATTCCAGGAATGTAAAGTTTATATTAAATTAGCTCCTTGCATGCTTAGAAATTTTGCATGCTTTTTTTTTGACGTCTGTGGATTTTTTTTTTTTTTTTTAATTTTTTTTTTTCAAAAACATCTTTCAGGAATACCATCATAGTGTCAAACAGTTAAGATCCAGATCAGGCCCGCACTGTTTGCAAAGGTTATCAGCAGACGACAAAATTAGCGGGGAAAGAGTTAGAAGTCCGCGTGGTAGAGTAATTACCGCTTCCGACCACGGATCACTAGGTCTCGCTGGAGGCAGAATTCAGTTGCTCTGTACAGACCCTTTCATTGACACCCGCCCGTCGTCTCGATAGGACTTAATTAAATATTGTTGAAAGAGACACCAAATGATGATGATGTTGATGATGATAACGACGATGATGAAGCTCTTTGGATTTTCCGTTGAATCAGTCTGTCAGTGCGCATGCCAGGCCCCTTCGCAAGGCCACATGCGTTGTTTGCTGAAGTTGGCCTACCGCTTACGTTAGCGAATAACATAGATTCTGGCGAGACTGCGCGAATGCGCAGGTTCGCCTGAACCTTTGCTGTTCGCATAAAGGCTCTTTTCCCATGACTAGGCTCATCTTATCTTTACTCGATTATGTAAATGAAACAGCTCATAAGGGGCTGATACGGCCGGCCCTGGAACATGATGAACCGAATAAGCCGGAAAAGGAACAGGACTGTCAGATTTGTGACCTCGACTGCACGAATACGCAGGCTAAACTGAATCTTCGCTTGACGCACATGTCCGACGGTATGTTTTCTGACGTTGCGGCTCGCTTTTTTCCTAGAAAATAGCCAGCTGGTCAGGTCTAGACTGGCTCCAGTCTTCAGTGACTAAATATTTTTTTCTTATAATCCTGTTTAATAATCCACTAAAATAAAACCAATATAATATCATAGTGACCAGCTTTTATAGTCATGATATTTTTTGGTTGTAATTTAGTGGATGATCAAACAAGATCGTAAGAAAAAATATTTAGTCACTGAGACAGGAGCCAGTCTCGGTCAGGTCTAGTAGTAGTTCACGCAGTGAGGTATATAGACACATGCACAGAGTTGATGGCAGTAACCCAGCTAGCATTCTACGAAAATCTACATCGGGCCGTCATCGGCCCGTCAGCTACCCTGACGGGCCGATGACGGACCGATATAGATTTACGTAGAATGCTGACTGGGAAATGTGATGAGTGTACACGTGATGTGATGAATTAACACGGAAATCTCGGCAAACTGTACAAAAAGGTTTCTTGGACTATCTGATCAGGCGTAATTGATAATGTAGTCTATCAGAGGCTTATAGAATAGACAAGCCTCTGAGTTTATTTAATTTAGCGACGAACCGAATGGTGAAATTAGTATGTCCAGACTGAACCTTTGCGCCACAAGAACTTTTAGATGAAGCTTCTTGGCTTCTGTCTAGTCCTAGTATAGCCTTAAAGTGCTGAGCGATATGGTAACATACGACATTCTGCATTTTTTTACATTAATTTTCATAACCCTGAAAGCGCTGAGCGAAATTGTACCAGACGAAATTCTGATTTTTTAAAACTCATTTTCCGGGAAAATAAGACTTGATTTTACATGTGAAACGTCTGCTAGGCAGACGATTCACATGAAATGCCAAGCCTTAATTTCTCTGAAAAATGAAAAAAAAAAAGGTCGTCCGCTGCAGCCGCACATTAAGAGTTGACATAATAGAATTTCTATCATCATTACAAGGAAGACAACTTTTGTGACTTCATGTTTGCTTTTAATAAGGCAGTCTGATCAGAACCTTCACTGGATCACTGGACGCATCATGGAAAGCTAATGATGCAAAATTTCTTCATGCGGACAACATCAAAACCCAATGTGCGGTAACCTCTACAACATCAAAAACCACTGTGCGGTAACCTCTACAACATCAAAACCCACTGTGCGGTAACATCTACAATATCAAACCTACTGTGCGGTAACCTCTACAACATCAAAACCCACTGTGCGGTAACCTGTACATCAAAACCCACCGTGTGATACCCTCTACGACATCAAAACCTACTAAGTGGTAACCTCTACAACATTAAGACCCACTGTGCGGTAGCCTCTACAACATTAAAACCCACCATGCGATAACCTGTGTAACATCAAAGGTAACCTCTACAACATCAAAACCCACTATGCGGTAACATCTATAACAGCAAACCTACTGTGCGGTAACCTCTACAACATCAAAACCCACTGTGCGGTTACCTCTACAACACGAAAACCCACCGTGGGGTACCTCTGCAACATCAAAACCCACTGTGCGGTAACCTCTACAACATCAAACCTACTGTGCAGTAACCTCTACATCAAAACCCGCTGTGTGGTAACTCTACAACATGAAAACCCACTGTGCGGTAACATGTACATCAAAACCCACTTTGCGGTACCCTCTACAACATGAAACCTACTATGCGGTAACCTCTACAACATTAAAACCCACTTGCGGTAACCTCTGCACCATAACATCAAAAACCCACTATGCAGTAACCTCTTCAACATCAAAACCTAATATGCGGCAACCTGTACAACATTAAACCCACTGTGCGGTAATCTCTTCAACATAAAAAAAAACTTATTTGCAGTAACCTCTACAACATCAAAACCCACTGGGGGCGGGGGGCAGGGTGGTGGGTGGGTAACCTCTGCAACATCAAAAGCCACTGTGCGGTAACCTCTACAACATCAAAAGCCACTGTGCGGTAACCTCTACACAAAAGCCACTGTGCGGTAACCTCAATTTATCAAAACGCACTGTACGATAACCTCCACATTATCAAAAACCACTTTGCGGTAACCTCTGCTACATCAAAACCCCACTGTGCGGTAACCTCTACAACATCAAAACCCACTTTGCGGTAACCTCAACAACATAAAAAACCCACTGTACGATAACCTCTATAACATCAAAAACACAGTGCGGTAACCTCTACGATATCAAAAAACTACTTTATGCGGTAACCTCTACAACAATATCACTCAACCTAGGTCATGAACATGTGCTAGGAGACGTGAACAGTACTGCACTTCTATTACATTTCTGTTCATGAACAGACTTAAGAAAACCGTGTCTGTGCTTTTCATTTTTATTTATTCATTCATTCATTTTTTGTTGTTGTTGTTTCCAAAGGATCCCTCCTTTTAGAATGACTGTATCTTCACTATAGCTGTTGTTAAGTGATGTTTGGTGGCCGTAATTTCTCTTAGTACTTTCCTTTGGTACCATATTACGAAAACACGCCTATTCAAATATATAGAAAATTACATCTCCAAAAATTGAAAAATTTCAGACAAAAAAAACACTGATATTTTTCTTATTTTTGCTCAAAACATAGATTGTGGGTACTCGTTAGAACCGCCTCGGCGAGGCGGTTCTAACGAGTACAACAATCTATGTTTTGAGCAAAAATAAGAAAATTGCCGAGGCGGTTCTAACGAGTACACACAATCTATGTTTTGAGCAAAAATAAGAAAAATAATGTATACCCCTGTAAACCCCAGTTTTACTATATAAAAGTTGGGTCTAAGGGGGTCAAAAATATATAGGCATGTTTTCGTGATGCTGTAGTTGATGTTTTCTGGTGCTTTAAAGGATTATTGAGAGTATTTAGCATTTACCTATGGCTAGTAGGAGTGACTTACTGTTCACGAACAGACTCAGTAAAACCGGACCTGCTGTTTTCATTTGCTTGATATGTTTTTGGATTCTTCTTACAGCACTTATTGGCTAAGCATAGCTCCAGATAATAGGGGGTATCTACATATTTTGTTTCTTATTTCTCCAACTCATTGAGCTCTTCTAATAAGTACCCACAACATATGTTATGAGGAGAAGAACGAAAAATATCAGTACTTTTCGGTTAAAAAGAACCTTATGTGGATCTATGCTTAGGGATATAACATTTCCAGACTTGTGATCAAATGGATTCTGGAGTATATTTGTGAAAAAGTGTTGAGCAGATGTATGACTTTCCACAGAGTATTAGCGCCCTGACTTTATGTAATACAGCCGATATTGGAATCATCGAACGCAGTAAGGCTATCTTGCATCTAGTTTGCTGCTGCTTCCATTATAGTGAAAGCTGATGTATATCCACGGACTTTATTTCACATGGGCCGCGCCATGCAAAAACGTGTCTCCGGGCGTATGCGGACAGCGAAGGTCTAGACCAGCCTGCGCATCCGCGTAGTCTGATCAGGGCCTTCACTGCCCACTAACAGAATCATTGGACACTACAGAATGTGCGAATGGAGAACAAAGGCCCGGATGATACTTTACGCATGCGCAGGATGATATGAATCTGCGCATTTTGCGTATGTTCGGGCACATTTTCGCTTGTCGCAGCTATAGAAACTTGTTTCAGTAATTGCTTGTTTATCAGTGAGAACGAAGTGATTACATTATTAGGTAATTGGACACGGTATCTGGGTCACATTTCATCCTTATCTTGTCATTTTCAGATTTCTCGCTTCTTCTCTCGACAAAATGGTATTATCTCTTGATTACAAAAGGGGCAGGTCCAGGAAAACGCGCCTCTCGACATCTGTGCCCAGCGTATATCAAACCAAACCTGTTCATCTGTTCACTTTGATTAGGTCCTTATTGTTTGCTATGCATCCCGAAAAGGTCGTGGCCTGGAAGAAAGCTAACCTTTTTACTTTGCGTGGATGTATCAAATAGTCCGGATCTTCGCCGCGCGTCTTTGTGTTGAGGTCCATCTTACTGCCACTAACCAAAATTAACCTGATATATTATTCTGTCATAGAAATACAACAGCTGAACGAAATATGATATAATGCGATGTTATCCAGTTTAGTTGTTAAGATACATTGGTTTATTTGGGTTTTATGACTCGTTCCAGATGAATGCGTTGCCTAATGTCTCTTTGCAGCTACAAGATTTATTCAAACAGAGAATCAGTATATTTCTGTTTATTTATTTAATTAATTGCTACAGGATTTCGTTCAACGGTATTTGATAATACCCATGGGCAGAGATAAGTACACAGAGTTTTGTTTGGACATGGAGTTGACTAACAATGCATAATTTTGACCTCATGCTTGTTGTCTGTAACTAAATCCCGGGACAAGCTAGAGCACTGAATAGAATAGACTAGAATAATATTTATTGGAACATCTACATATACAGATGGTGTTTATCATTCACACGCACCGTTTCGGCACACCGCACATGTAGATATTACAAAAGGTTGACATTCTTAGCACTTTATCAAAAGCTATGGGATATACATTCATTTTGACAATTTCTCTTTCAATGAGGATGGATGCATTGGCACTGCTTTGCGAAATTTATAGCATTCACGGGACAGCGTGACAAAATTTTGATATTCTTATGACTAGTTATTTTAGTTTTGATGAGGTAAGTCTAAAGAGCGGCGTGAATTAGCTGTAGTTATTTTTCATGTGAGGTTCATTCTGATTTAGACGAGATATCATTTAGACCTCTCCAATTCACTCTTTCCGTTTTGGAATTTAGCCGATTTAGCCAAGATTTGCATGTAAAGAACCCGA
Organism: Anodontia alba; assembly: GCA_964016985.1. Classification (NCBI taxonomy): domain Eukaryota; kingdom Metazoa; phylum Mollusca; class Bivalvia; order Lucinida; family Lucinidae; genus Anodontia; species Anodontia alba. The sequence goes on along the minus strand of OZ024826.1, from coordinate 61,151,129 downwards.
GGCTATTAAAATCAGCCTTAACATTTATTATGTGCGAAGCGTAGACTAAATGTTCTGTGAAAGCTTATACTTGTTTGAGCTCTGAATGGATATATGTCCAAGGGAGACTACTCTGACTTTAAGTATTTACTTCCCCTCTAATTGTGCTGTTCTGAAAATAAAGATTTTGCTCCATTTTCCTGGCAGCAAATTCCATCTTTTACTACGAGCGTCCAGCCAAAGATTAGTCACTAATGGGATTTTGCAGTTTTATCCCAGGTATATTTTAAAGCTCTTCAGTGTACTTCAGTTCTGGTTTCAATAGCTAACGATTCCAGTTTATTGCGTGCAAACAGGTTTTCAAATGCTCGAGATGTTTAAGGATACAGTTCACCCAAATTACCCTACCATGGTTATACCCTTTTTCAGCGTTGTCCCAAGCAGTAACATACTCATGTTATAAATTGTATTATGACTTTAAAGCTAAGATGCTATACTTTAGTATTACTTAATCGATTGCTATGTTAAAATGCGGTAAGCAAAATATGCCATTACAGGCCTGTCAACATTATTGTTGTTTAAGTATATAAGCAAAAAACCTATTACGGAAATACGCCTATTCAAATATATATATTGAAAATTTTACAACCAAAAGAGGAAAATTTTGAGATAAAAGATTCTGATATTTTTCACATTCCAGCTCAAAACACAGATTGTGGGTACTCTTTAGAACCGCCTCGGCAAGGCGGTTCTTACGAGTACCCACAATCTATATTTTTGAGCAAATATAAGAAAAATAATGTATAGCTCTTTAAACCCCACTTTTCTATATAAAAGTGGGTTTTAAGGGGGTCAAAATTATATAGGCGTGTTTTCGTGATGCAAAAATTTGGATAGATTGAAGCTGTTTTAGTGAAAAAAAAAACAAAAAAAAAAAAAAAAAAAAAAACATATAACGTAACTACAAAGTTTGAAAAAAAAAAAAAAAAAAAAAACTATTCAGAAGTAAAGTTATAGCCAAATCAATTATCCATAGTATTTTTTCAGCCCTTCACCTAAAAAAGACCCCCACAAATATGCTGAATGGAAGCAGTTACAAAGATACTGTAGTGCGCTTTTTAAGACAATATACCAAACTTTAGATATGCCAAATTTCATTTAGTTTTGTCCAACAATAGATGAGTTGAATTAATTTAAGTTTTCTCAGATCCTTGTCATCCAGTTTGCAGAAATAAGCCAACAAAGACCGTCCCCCTGATTCCTTGACTATTCGACAGCAAATCAGAAAAGCTTCTTTTCTGGAATAATTAAGCAAAAATAATCTGCTTCTTACGAAAGCCAAAAGCTGAGAACCGCTATGTTGTGATACAATGATAGATAACTATTTACATCTTGGTCCAAACCCATAAAGCTATTAATGGTCATAGAATATAATGGTAATTCATTGGTATTTATGGATGAAGATCAGCTGATAAAAGAAAGCAAAAAATTTTATCACCGTGGATAATTTTATAGCCATTGCCATTTTAATGGCAGTGTTGGTAAGGGAAACAAAATAAGCAACTACTGTTAAAAAGGATTTTGTTTTTCAAATATCAGAGTTGTTATATTAGAGATAAAGTTTTTGTATGTTTTTTTTTTTTTTTTTTCAAATTTTAAATGAGGAACACAATTCTATAAAAAATGTAAAAATGATTGAAAATAATAATAATAATAGTTTAAGCCTTACTGTATCCTAAAGTTTGAAATATACTTAAAGCCAAAATCACAAAGCGATTTTTACGGCAGTAAACTGAAACTTCTATACGAATTTGCTTAATTGAGAGCTTCAAATATATGCAAACGTGCCTTATCAAAACCCTGTTGGCACATCCTGTCTCATTTACAAAACCTTTCATAGTGTTTGATTGTTTATATGTCTGCATGTCTGTAAATGCGGGCATTCAGACAATGGCTAATGTCCCCATAAGGGATAATCAGGCCTTGTAATCAGACACCTGACCGTTGGCTATCTCGTCCCCGGGTAAGGGGTGATCGGCCTCGTAAGTCATATTCGGCACAAATATTTCAGTCCATGGAACCATGCTTGGGAAAGCATCTTATTATTTCAACGAGGACGTAGGTTGCAATACATCTTATCAGAGATGTTAAATAGGTATTTCATACCCCAGATAGCTGAAAATACCTTCATTTTGCACTGGAAACAAAGTCAAAACAGGACTATCGGACTACCCTTCTACGGGTGAAATTAAATTAAAAAATTAGCCGCTTGTTTTTTTCAAGCCCACACCTATCTTTTCCGACGCAGAAATAAAAGTTGTTAGGAATAGCATTGGATGTTTCGCAAGTCATGACCGGAAATTTTGCGTAAAGATTGAGTGCATAATCACCGGCTACCCCTATACGAGGTTACCAGGTGTGCTTTTAGAGTAGACCCCTCTTCATAATGGAAGCAAAGCAGTTACTTTCAGAGTTGCCGCCCCTGAAAATGTATCAGTTCCCTTCAAATAACGTATATGGGAACCGTTCTAATTCAAATTTCCTTATTCGCACTAGAATCCATTATGCTTTATGGCCCGAAGCTGACAGTTTTATTACAGCAGAAAGTACAAAATGGCATTTGGTTGGACTGTTTGTCTTATCTGATATGAAAGAGTTGTAAGTCTGCGGAGTATTTACTAATGGGATTTCTCACTTCCGCCTTACTAAATGTGAGCTATATTATGCACCAAGGTTTAGCTGTCCATGTACTTTTGTACAATCCCGTATTTATCTTATTTGGACAGACAGGCCTGAGAAAAAAGTAAGACCCTGATCAGACGCCGCAGTACTTTGGATACATAACCTGAGTTGTTCAAATTATAAGTATGGTCAGGAGTTGAGGGGTGCGAATACATAGGGGCAGACTTTTACCTATGATCTTTCACTGTGTAAGGTTGAAAACCGTATACCGCTATTTGATTGGATAGGAGTGAAAAACGGAAGATGATAAAATAGTGCTGTGACTTTTGGAAAATGCCTTGAATGTAGACATACGAAGGTTTGTGATACCTCTCATGTCGGTATACCTACAACTTATGGATAAGCCACGTGTCCTGAAATGAACTCAAGTAGGCTTAGCCCCTGAAAGCGTAAAAAGTCGCGAACAACAAGATAAGGGCTAACTTAATCAGTCTGTCAGTTTGTCTCTGCCTCAGAGCGCCTTAATAGTTCTAAAAATATTTAAACGTCTGGGGACGTTTGACATTCAGCCTTTATTTAGTCATTTTCTCAGCCCTCAGTCACACAGACTGAAGACCTACCTGCCCTGAAAGAAAACCAATTTTCACAAGTCTAAACTATTATGGTGGGTCAACGTTAGAAAAGGGATATTTTATCGCATATGGGGAGTATGAGGGACAGATCAGCCGGCGCATTCTCGCATTCTGATCAGGACCTTTCATGCCCACTAACAATTTGATGACTACTATTGAATATATCGACAAACAGACAATTATACTGATCATATTTCTGGGAAGTGCAGCCTGGTCTGGACCTTTGTTATTAGCATATGGCGTAGGTACTTTTCGCGTGTCGCGCATCATTTTGAACAGGGGCAGCAAGCTACGTCATCAATAAAAAGACATGCACATAGCTGCGACTGTATCACTTGTTCGGATTTATGCAAAAATCATGAAGAGTGCATAATGCCGTGTAATATCAGTAAGTGCACTGAACATGTCGAGTTTGGGACGGGTTTTCTCCAAAAGTGCAAACTCTATATACATTCTAGTTACTGTAGATACTTCGACCAATTACGCTTCAATGGCAGGAATTATTGAATATCAACATGGAGGGTCGAAGTGTCTGACTATCTGTTATGTTTCAGCAGGCCGATCTTTCGAAAGACAGACAGTCCGCGTGTCAATGAATTTTATACAAGGCCGTCCTGCCATCTGCTTCTTCATAGGATTCAAATCCCACTTCTGTAGGTGCAGGTAAGTCTTGAATAGCTCATGTTCTACAAGTACTCCAGAAACATGCAGCGTAAAGCTGTCATCCGCTGGTGGCAGCTTTTTGGTGGCACTTTTTTCATTGCTTTCTCATACCTGATTTCATTAAGTGAATTGAAGTCCTTTTTATCATACAGTAAACCTACAAATTCAGTACACACCAGTCGCTGGTCTTTCGAAGGCGGTCAAGTTCCAAGCGTTCTCAGCATTTGAAAGTTTTCGGCATTCTGCATCATCACTTTTATCAGCTGACTTCTTGCGTATTCAAAAAAAAAAAAAAATAAAAAATAAAAAATAAATAAAAAAATAAAAATGACTTCTTGCGTATTCAAAAAAAAAAAAAAAAAAAAAAAAAAAAAAAAAATGAAAATAAGAGCGTTGCAAGGTCACATACTGTCAAACAATAGATAGACATACATCAAGATATTCTATTGTTATTCCGTGAGCTTGTGAAACAGTTCATGTACAGGAATATAATGTTTCAAGTCAACACGTGTTCCTGTTCTCCGTCAAACAGAATATCACCCTTGGACAAATATTTGGTCTGTGATGCAAAAGGAGAACCAAAACATCTGTATCTGGACTACTCACAATGATCTTATTGGCACCATTTCTTAAAACTATCACTGCATTGATTATAATTCCTGTGCCTGCTTCTTCCTGGTGTTATTGCAAGGGTAGATATTCTGATGTAACATCTTTTGTAACTATGTAGGCCTTATCTTTTAGTCCGCCACTGAGGCATGCGGTTTCTCCTTCATTCAGTACTTCACCTTCTTTATTTTCTTCCCCATCTTAAATTTTTCTTCCATTCTTTAGGAATAGGAATTTCTGCTTGGATGTGAATTTTATGGGATGCACCTGTATCACCGTTTTAGCCTAGTTTGAAGTTTGAGACTATTTTCTTTGTACCTGGCAAATACAATGTGAATTTGAACAACTGATTCAATAGCTGAGCTGCATTGCAAAACATATTGCAGGATTTGTTTGGTCACGTCAGTGAATGAAACTTTAAGTGACCCCGTAGGCAAAGGTAACATCTGTACAGGTATAAGCTTTCACAGAAAGCTGCACACAAATGGTAAAGCTGCTTTTAATAGTCTTGGGTTCTTTAGATGCAAATTTTGGCTAAATTCCAAAATGTAAAGGATGAATTGGAGAGGTCTAAATGAGATCTCGTCTGAATGAGAATGATCCTCACATTAAAAAAATGAATATACCCCATGGCCAGGTCCATAACTATTTTTGATAAAGTGCTGCAGTGGTAATTTTTTAGAATATCTAAATAGGTGCAGCGTGTAGACAACACGCATAAGGTCAATGGTGCATTATAGGTTAAAAATTGATTGACTTCCGTGTCCGAACCAAACGGTATGTTGTCTATGCATACGGGCATAGAATATATTAGCCATAGTATCAAAAATGATGCAATCTTTCAACAGTACAGAAACAATTTTGTTTTCATGTAAACTTTCTACATTTGTAATTTGTGCATAAAGGTTTATTTTGTACATGAATTCATTGATCCGTCGTCATTGAACACAGGCTAATAAGAGGGGCTGATGCATTTTCAAACTACAACACACGTTCAAGAGGGGCATTTTAAGTTTATTGCAAGAAGCCGTAATTAAATTACTTCACCATTGACTTTACACTGTTGGGTTGAACGCGGACTGTCTTTTGCATTTCGGTCACTGTCATAATGCTAGACGGGAAGTGGGTCATAGAAGCTTTTGAGTGGCCAAGTATCTTCTGCTTCGTAAAGTTTGTTGCCATTTGACTGTCTCTGTCTAAGGCTTTTAGTAGACTTCCCTCCCTCGACTGCAGGTGTTGTCACCACACCAGATGCGAAGTTAACGAGATGATCAGATACATTGTCAATGTCAAAGGAATCTGTAAATGTTCCTTCAAACATCTGAGTCATTCTTTTCACAGCTTTATCAAACCTCTTCCTCAATGCATCTGTATCAGAATGATGAAGGCGTTCTCCCCTTTGTGTTTTGTCTGGCGTTTGCACACATTATCATAAAATGCCATTGGGTACTTGGCTGTGACAGGCCTTGCAAGAAACCACCGTGCCAAAGCGTTTTCAATTAGTGCCCGTCCTATTATTCCACGTGTTTCTTTCAATGCTTTCTTTTCTGTGGCGTCTAGGACGTAATCAATCCACACAGAATTGAAGTTTCTTTCTCGTAATTTTGAAATCCCTCTCTAGCATCGTTTGGTTTCATTTGAAGAGTCCGGTAACTTGGAATATATTGATCTGTAGCAAACAAGAGCCGGAGAAAGTCAGCTTTAGCCTACTGATTCACGCCCCAAAGTCCAAGCCTTGTCGAAGAAATAAGCAAGTTCATTAGAAGTATAGCTCGAATGAGGAAGTCGTCCCAAAACTGGAATGTAGGAGACGTGGCTTTTCCTTCATGTCGGAACTCTTGGTCTTGAAAATCCTGGAATGCTACTTCATTAATGCCCAAAATAATACTTTCCTATTGCTCTGTTGTAACTGCTGCACTACTAGAGTACATCTCAGCTACTTTAACAATGTCCTGTCACAGAATATCAGGAGTAGCTTTGCCATTTTTATCATACCACCTTTTAAACTGGACAAGAAACCTATTATTTAGTGTCTCGTCTACAAGTTTGAACGCCCGGAGCACTCTTTTAAAATATTTTTCCGCTAGAATCTGCCGTGCACTGCCTAAAGGAAACACATCAGAATCAGATAGCAATTCTCTCAAGCCTGCATCACTATAAAAAATCTAATGACAGCCAAAACACACATTAGTAAGTGCATACCTTCCTCACACGGAATAATGCCATACATTTCCTCTGGCTACGTCTGTTTGACCAAGAGCATTTACACATTTTTGTACTTTTGAGTATCGTATAGAAGGTACTGCAGTCAGTAGGTGGAGCCATAATAATTGGGTTAGATACGATATTTGTAACCGGTTGTTATTTTGGACTCCAGTGATGCCCAAAAGGTGCTCTAAGGCAGAACATAATTGAATTCAACCACATCTTTACACAATATGTCACATTGACACATATTGTACAAAAGTTCTTTAAGTTTTTACGACTTTCACGGGCTCATATGGAATATTGGTGATATATTAAGACAGCCATCATTACCTGAAAATGTTGGTCAATTACGGTTGGTTGTAGATTATTTATTCCATTTGATTAATGGTCTACAGCTATGAAGATGTAACAGTACAGAAGGAGGTCAGAATAATAGCAAAACAAAATCAATAAATCAGTCAACCAATCAATCACTCTAATTTTCTTCAACAATGTCTATTGAATCAGTTGCACAAATCCAAATTAAGTTTATAATAACATAAGTTGCTAAATTCCAGACTAAAATTCCTGGGTGAATTACAACTATTTTATTAGTATTTTTTGTGATTTCCAATGCGATGTTAATGAAACAACCTATACTACAATGACATTAATTACATTTAAATAAAATACAATATTTTGAAAGGTGAATAGTCATTTAAGACAAGTATTAAGTAAAATGAACTGACACTACCACCGATAGTTTACGATGACATATGTTTTCGTGACTTGTGCACTGGATGACCGTTCCCACGACTACAGATCAGAAGCATTTACATGGAAAGACGTTCTATTGATTTATTTATCATTTCAGTTTATTTTCATATCATACAGTCCATTATCATGAACAATCAGCTTCAAATTTAATGCATCTAATATTAAGGGCTTTAGACTTGGGCATTTGGTACCCTCTGTTGAAGAGCCATAAAACGTCCAACCTGGGCGCTGAAGGTGGCATCATGTAATTTTGAAATCCAGAGATCCTGAGTGTTATTTTGATGTATGATGCTGCTTGTTACCCTTTCGGGACCGGTACCTGTCACAATATGGTGGGGCTCATCACGAAAACATACCTATATAATTTTGACCCCCTTAAACCCCACTTTTATATAGTAAAACTGGGGTTTACAGGGGTATACATTAGTTTTTTTATTTCTTCTCAAAACATAGATTGTGGGTACTCGTTAGAACCGCCTCGTCAAGGCGGTTCTAACGAGTACCCACAATCTATGCTTTGAGCAGAAATAAGAAAAAAAAATCAGAATTTTTATCTGAAAATTTTCATTTTTTGGTGGTAAAATTTTCAGTATATTTGAATAGGCGTGTTTTCGTAATGGCTGCAGCAGTATCTTTTCAGAAGTGCGACAAAAACAATTTTGACCGTTCTCTTCTCTGAATGTATACACATTCCTCTTGAATATTTGTTATTCCTTGCTTAATCCTATTGTTAAGCAGCAAAATTTCAAACAAATACAAAATAATAAAACTAATATAGCCATGTTTATAAGCTGTTTATCCTTTTTGGTACATTTTTGGATTTCTTTTTGTATATTTGTAGATATTTGTATATTATTTTTTTCTATTATTCAAAGGTCAGCAAACCCACAGGTTTGCTGACATTTTGAATAATAGAAAAATCATTTTTTTTTTTAAAAATGCGTAATCGCACAAAAGATAGTATGAAGTTTTCTTCGCTAGAAGACTTAAATTTGAAAAAAACAAAACAAAAAAAAAACAGTTGATTTTTAGATACGCATGGTACACCTTCGTGGATATAATTTGGATTTCCGAATGAAATAATGATAATAATAATAATAATAATAATAATAATAATAATTGAACAATTAACTAGTTCTGGAATGCCACTTGGACAATTAGAATTATTACTTGTCATTAAAACCTGAACACTGTACTGTAATTGTTATTTTGGTTAACATTGTTGTATTATTATTTTAAATATACATTGTTGATTCCCATAAAAGAATTGAAATAGAAAATTGTTCTTTATTTCCCTTTTTAAAAATCAAACTTTTATCCCTATATACTAATACAGATATCATTGCAAACAGTGCAGATCCAGTGGCTGTATTGTGGTTAACAGTATCTTGAACTGTTCTTGGAAATTAAATTCCGTAATTTTTAAACTATACTGGTTACATGCAAAAATAAGGACACGGCTCTTTCTGCCGTTTTCTGATGGCTGTATTTCAGATGCAAAAGCAGAACCAAAAAGGGACGGGTTACAACCAAATAAAAAGAGAATCGTGTAGTTTAAAATAACCGGAAATACAAAAACAAATCAGTCTCGGGGCTCTTGACTCTTTTCCTTGGGGATAACGAAGCAGTCAGACCTCCTTCATGACCCTACAAGTGTTTAAGCACAGGCGCTTGAAATTTGGTCCATCGAACGTACTTAAAATGTCCAAATAAAAGAAAAAAAAAAAAAAACAAACAAAAAAACCCCAAAAAACTCTTGAGCAATTTCAAAGGCGTGCAAGCGCCGTTTCGGAGCCATTACGAAATGGCTTGCCGTCACTTTTAATTTTGGACATTATGAATTATTTATGGACAGAACTTCAAACTCCTGTGGTTTAAGTGTTTTTCATATGATTTTATAGGCGCAATAGTCCCTAACGACCAAAATAGAAATAATAATCAGCCCTACATCAAAGCCAGGGCAAATGTTCCGCACAAACACATAACAGCTGCTGCGATTTCAAAATCTGAAAATGGAGGTCTTTGGAAAAGTAGAATAAGACTAGAAAACAGCATATTCAGAATAATGAAGAAGAAGAAGAAGAAGAAGAAGAAGAGAGAGAGAGAGAGAGAGTGAGAGAGAGAGAGAGAGAGAGAGAGAGAGAGAGAGAGAGAGAGAGAGAAAAGAAACACTCTACAGGAACCTTAGCGGTATTCTATTTTTAGGTTTAATATATGCGTTCAATGGTCCGAAACAGGGGTTGTCATCTACACCCTGTCGGAAATGGCTTGCAAGAAAATTACAGATGTCTGCACAATATCAAAGTATGGGCTACATTTTACGACCTCCAGACAATCACTTATCAACAGATGTTGCGACCACAGTCACGATTAAAACAATATGGCTACTGAAATTTCATTGTTCATATTTGAGCTAAAAGGAACGTCTGATCATTTACAAATGTACGTTCAGATTTAAAAATGTTTTCTGTGTATATTCAGCTTTGTGAAACCCGCGGTAACAGACTAGATGAATTCAGCTATTTGTGAAAGAAAGCTGGGTCTGTCTTGTTATTAATACTTACGAAATCCAGGGAAACGCGTCAAATACACGTCACTTATATAGAGGAGCTTCAGTGTTCATTGCACAACCCGTAGAAAAAGTAAACCGATTGAAAGAGTGCCCTATAATCCGCCTGTCTGTCCGTCTGTCCGTCAGTGGTCATTTAGCAAGAAATGGTCATAGCTCTTAAACCGTGAGGAATATTTTGATAATGTTTGGCATACTGACGGATACCGACAAGATCTAGCCAATACACTTGCCAAATGCCACTTTTCTTTAACAAGGCAACGCCGAAGCCAAAATAAGGTAAAACAACAACAACAACAACAACAACAACAACAACAACAACAAAGTGAAAATATGAAAATATGAAACTCGGCGTAGGTCTTCAACCATATGGGATATTTTGATAAGATTTTGTATACACCTTGATATTGACAAGATCCAGACAAAGGAATTGCCAAATGTCACTTTTCCTTGACTGAGGTAATGCCGGGCAAAAATATGACTGTCAGCGAATATACCCATAACTCTTGAAACCTTAAGAATACTTTGATATTGTTTCGCACACAGATTAATACCGACAAGATCTAGCCAATTGGCTGGCCAATTGCCAATTTACACTGACCCGAGGCAATGCCGAGGCCAAAATATAGGTCTTCAACAGTTTGGAATATTTTGATAAAAGGTTGTATACACATTAATATTGACAAGATCTGGCCAAAGGAATCGCCAAAAGCCCGAGACTAAGTAGATGCACAGGGAAGTATGAGGCGGGTCGTACACCTTAGCGATATTTGAGTTTTCTTATTTTCCCAGAAAACAGGACGAACTGTCAAATCCTATTTTCTCGGAAAAATAAGGAAAACATCATTAATTTGTCGTCTGCTGAATTAGCCCAGAGAGGGGCAAAGGTTAAATTGATATTTTTTTTCTGACCGAAGTCGCATGTCCTCTTTATGAACACATAAACTGCTCTCTTGTCTTCCTTCTCTGGAACAATGCTACAAAGCTACAAATGATACGCGGTCCTTGTAGGGTCCTCCACCTTTACAGGGAACCATCACAGTAAAACAAATGAGTCGGGGCACAGTATTTCCTATATATTTCCAGTATAACCTCGAAGGCTCGAACACGGATGGCTCGTTTATCGTGGATGATTCGAACTCGTTTTTGAGTCCCTAGGAAATTCTTTCGATAGCTTAAGAAAACAAATATTTTGGGATTTTAAGGGAAATTTTCTTATTTTATCATGAAAATGTATGTTGTGTGTACTCATTAGAATCGCCTCATCGAGGCGATTCTAATTACACTCAAAATACCATTATTTTATAGAAGATGGAAAAGACATTCCTAGATTATGTTCATTTGCCTTATGACCTTGCGCTATGATTAACCCTTAGTGGCTCGAACTACCCATGTCTCGAACAAATTTCCATGGTCCCAAAGATGTTCGAGCCATTGAAGTTCGACTGTAATATAACATGTGCGCCCAGCAAAGACTCAGATCATCCTGTCCATCCACGCAGTCTGATCCACTGTGCGCTGTATGGATAGCCAAGGACCCAAAATGTCTTTCATACGTACAGCGAAGACTCTAATCAGACCGAGTGGACGTGCAGGCTGATCTGTGTTTTCGCTAGGTACACATGCAGTTTCGTAGGAAATGCTTTGCCCCGGCTCAAATGTAATAAAACTACAATGAAACAAAATTGAAGATTTCTGAAAAGAAAAACAGCTCTGAAAAGAAAAATAGCCCTGAAAAGCAAAATTGGTCATGAAAAAGTGGTCTATTTTAAAAGGAAATAATTTGCTTCACTTTGAGGTGACGTCTTTTTACTGTGAAGTAAAACAGTTTTGATAAATAGCTGCTTCCTTGATAGAGTATCAATTCAATTTGAACGACTGTGCTTTGACAACTTTTTGAAAGTTGGATTTTGCCCGGCGCTTTACACAGATGAAGTGAATTTGCAATCTTTTTTCATGCTTAAATGCAAACCCTTTTGTCGTAACTTCCTATGTACAAAAATAAATTCAGGGCCCAGTTGTTCAAAGCATCATTAGCTGAACGAGCTCGTTAATGACAAACTTGTTAACTGTTGTAGCTAAGGTATTTTCAAATATATTAATTTGTTTTGCTGCAAAAATG